>MU400551.1:52482-343306 GCA_022578965.1 Xylaria sp. FL1777 | reverse complement strand
AGTTTATGTTTATTTACTTAAATAATATTTTAATTTATTTTAAAACACTAAAAAAACACAAAAAACATATAACTTAAGTATTAAAAACACTTAAATAAGCAAAATTATAACTTAATATAAAAAAATATATATAATATATACAAAAAATTAACTTTTTAAGATTTATAATTACTTTAAAATAAATATAAATTTAATAGTTAAAAATTAACATAATATAAAACTAGAAAATATTTAACTTAGCTATTAATATAAATATATAATAAGCATTAAGATTTTTAAACTATGTTAAAATGTTAATTTAAAACTTTAAAAAAATGGCATTTTACCTTATAAAGTATATAAAGAAAAAATACAAAAAAAAATCTTTTTTAATATTAAAAAAAGCTTAAAAGGCTTTTAAAGAACTAAAACTAAAAGTTACTTTTAATTTTATAGTTAAACTATTTAATTTATAGAAAAAAAAAAAGCTAAAAATAAATGCTTTAAATAGTATAATTATAAAAGTTTTAAAACAACTAAAAAACAACAAAAAATAGCACTTAGTAGCTTATTATTTTAAAGTACTATAAAATGCAGCATTATAATATTTTATATATAACAAAAAACTGCTTATAATTATTATAGCACTTAAAAAGTAAAAACTATTCTTTATAAAAACTATAAAGCTAATTAAAATTTATTTAAATTATTAAAACTTAACAAAATTTATAACTATACAAAAGATTATTAAACAACATAAAAATTAAATAGTTTTTTTTTTTAAGTTTAATTTTAAAATATATTATATTAAAAAAAAAAAAAACATTTAAGCAAATATACTTAGTTAATAAAGTTAAAAAGAATTTAAAGTTTTAAAAAAAACATTTAAGTATTATATTTTTAAAGAAATAAAAGCTTAAAAATTAAAGTTATACTTAAGAACTTTATAAATATATAGCTATAATAAGCTTATAACTTAAAGAAATTAATATAACTATAAAAACATAAAAGATTAAAAAATAATAAGTTAATATATAAACATAAGGTTTATTTACTGGAATTTTTATAAAATAAGTTTATTAAAAAATTTTATAAATATTTATTATATAAACACTAAGAAACAACAAAAATAGTTCAATAATTATAAAAAAAGTACGATTTTTTAGAACTATAAAACATAATTAAATCTATTATAAAAAAGTGCAATATTTATAACAAAGCTAAAGTAGCTTAATATAAGCTTTATAAACTGCTATAATTTATATAAATATTTAAACAAGCATAATATACTATTGCTTAAAATTTTATTATAATACTACTTTTATTAACTAATTTAGTTATAAAAGTACAATATAATAAAATATAAGTTATTATTAATAAATTTACTAAGTATGCTTACTTTTTACTGTTTAAAGAAAATATAACAGCTAAACAACTTATATATACTTTTATACGTTAATATTTAAATAAGCATAAACTATTAAAAAAAATTGTTTTAAACTAAAATAAATTGTTTATTTTTAAGTTTAAAATTAATTTTTTTAAACTTATTAATATTAAACTAAAGTTTTTAACTGCTTATTACTTATAAACAAATAAACAAACAAAAAAACTAAACTAAATACTAAAATAATATTTATAAAGTTATATTAACTATTAATAAAACAATTAAATAAAACTATTACTAATAGCATAAATTTTATATAATATATTAATAAATAAAAATATAAACATATTTTTGTATAAAGCTATTTATAAATAATAAACAACTATTAAAAAACAAAAAAAAACATTAATAAAAGCATTTGCTATTTTAACTATAATACTTTAAGCAAAAACTATTATAACAAAAATTAAAACGCTATAAGCTAAACTATAACTATACTTTTAATTTTTATAATAATAAATATTAATATACTACAATAAAAAATAAACTAAAAAACTAGCCTTTAAAAAAGGAAACAAAGTTTACTTACTATAATAAAAATAAAATATAAACATTAATATTTTTTAAATTAAAACAAAACAACTAAACAATAAATTAGAATTTAAAAAACTTAGCTCTTTTAAAATTAAAAAAGTTATTTTATTTATTAACTATAAACTATTATTACTAAAAAATATACAAATTTACTTTATTTTTTATATTTTTTTACTAAAACTAGCATTTATTAAAACATTTATTAAAACATAACTAAAAATAAAAACAAATTAAAACGTTTATAAAGTTAAAAGTATACTAAATTTTTGTTAAAACAATAATAACTTAACATATTTTATTAAATAAAAAAAATATTTATATGCTAATAATATTTAAAAACTTAAAAAATACTTAAAAACTGCTAAAGTAGTTATAAGTTAGTTTTATTGCTAATATTTTAACTGCTTAAAACTAAAAAAAAAGGTTAACTTTAAAAAAAACGCTTAAAGAATTTTAGTTAAACTTAAATAAAGCAGCTTGTGTTGCTTTAGCTTGTTTTTTTTGTTATTTCTGCTTTTTTGCTAACGCTTTTTGTTTTTTTTTAATGCGCTTTATTTTATTTAGTTTATTTAAGGATTAAAGCTTTTGCTAAACTATTTTAATACTTTTTGCTTTTAAAAAACGTTTTTATATATAAAGCTAAGCTAACTTACTTAAAACAAAGTTAAAGCTATTTTAAGCTTATTTTAATTTTTCTTAAACTAAAAATAGCTATTATTTTGCTTGCTTTTTTTTTTTCTTAAAATAACAGTATTTAAAAATTATATTGTTAATTAAGTTAATTAGAACTTTTAATCTATTGCAAAAATAACTAACGTATATACATTTAAAACAACAAAACATATTATTTATTATTTTGTACGTTAATAATTAATTAAAGTAGCAAAAGCAAAGCATAACTTTATAGCTAGTAAAATTAATAAAAAAAGCAAGAATAAATTTTTGCTTTGTTTTAAATAAGCAGTTAGTTTTTTTAATGCGCTTTAATATTGTAACATATAAAAAAAAAAAAAAAAAAAAATATTTACGGAAAATTATTAAAACAATAATTCTAAAAAAAAGGAAATAATGTTATAAAATTAGCACAAAAGTAATTTTTAAAGCGGCTTAATACTTTTATACATATTATGCACCTTTTTTTTTGCTAGCTAAAGCTAAAGTTATATAATAACTTACTTAGCTTATTAAGCTTATAATAATTTAAAGCTTACTAAGCTTATAGTAATTTAAAGCTTACTAAGCTTATAATAATTTAGTGCTTATTAAACTTACAGTAATTTAAAAAAAGTTATTACTTTTTTTACTTTTCTTTTGTTTATATAATTATGTATTTCTTATATTTAATTACTTATTTAGTTTTAGTTCTTTAGCTATTAATTTTTTATAACTGCTAAGCATTAATATATTTATTACTTTTAATTCCTTAAAACCTCTATTAATGCATAGTAGTAAGAATACCCTAAAAACCTTCTTAACGAACTACTATTAAAGATTTTATTATTACTTGCAAATCAAGACCCTAAAAGCAAACCTATTATATTAATATATAACAGGTTTATTACACTAATATATTAAAATTATAAAAAACTAATACTATGCTATATTTTTATATATTTTAAAAAGTTATATAAAAAACTTTTTTATTAACTACATTAATTTAAATAAAACTTAAAGTAAAATATATTATATAATAAATATTTACTTTAATACTAATATAAACTATAATTAATATTAAGCTAATTAAATAATAGTTTTTTTTATATAAATAAAAAAAAAGAACTTAAATTTAGCTTTATATAAAATATTTAAATTAATGCTTAATAAGCTTAAAAAAATATAGCAAACGTTTAATATTAACTATTAAAGCAAAATTTAACTAAATATAAACGTTATATAAACATATTAAAATATATTAAAATTAGCTATAGCATTAATTTTTTAAAAAGTTACGTATAAAAAATTCTTTGCTAATTTATAAATATACTTATATATAGCATTAAATAATATAATAAAAACTTTTATATAAAAAAATAATAAGTTATACTTTATAAATTAAAAATATAACTATAGTTATATAAAAAACTAATAACTTAAATTTATATTAAAATTATTAAATTAACTAATTAAATAGCTAAACTATTTTTAAAGCTATAACTAAAAAAACTAAAACTTTTATATAAACAAAAAATGCTTTGTTTGCTAAAAAAAAAACTGCTAGTTAATATGCTATACTTTTTAAAAAAAAGCTTATATAAAAAACATATTTTTTAATTTATATAAAATAATTTATAGCTAAAAACTTACTTTAAAAAAATTCTTTTTATATATAATAAAATATAAAAAATATTTAAAGTTAAACAATAGTATTAAAAATATTAATAAAAAATTTAATAATTAAACTACTTAATATTTAATAAATAGCGCATTTTTTTATTATATAACAAAAAAAAATATTTAAAACTATAAAACAATAATACTATATAATTAGTTTATATTAAGTAATTATTATTATATAAACTACTAAAATAAACTTTAAAATATTAACGCTTTTAATTATTTAATAGTAAAAAAAGCTTAATTAAAAGCATACTTTTAAATATATTTTTATATAAAAATTAGTTAAACTTTAAGTAATATTTATATTTATTTTAATAAAAATAATATTATAAATACTATAAGCATTATATAAATAAAAAACGCTTTTAATATAACTATATATTATATTTTAAATATTTTTACTTTTTTTTTATTTTTATTAAAAAATGCTAACTGTTTAAAAGCATACTTTAATAATATAAAAAACATTATTATATAACAAAACAAAAAAACTATTCTTATTATATAAAAATAAAAATACTTATTTTTTAATATTAGCTTATATAAAGCAAGTTTATATTTTATAAAAATAAAACTTTAAAAGCTTTATAAACGCTTTAAACATTTTTATATAAAAAAACTATATAATATGTTTAATTATATAAACTATAATATTAATTGCTTTGCTTTAAAAAAAATTTAAAAGTTTTGCTATTATTACTAGTTATATAACTAAGCATTTTATTGTTTTAAATTTATAATTAAAAATAACTACAACTTTAATTATAAAATTATAATTAATGTTATATAAATAAACAACAAGTAAGTTTTATATATAATTAATATAGCTATATTATTTTAAGCAGCTATATTTTTAAAATTTATATTTATATAAAACGCTTAAAAAGCTTTATATAAGTGCTAAATTAACGTATATTAAAAACTTCCGAACTATATTATATATAACTTTAATATAAACTTTTTGTTCGAAAAATTTTAAAACTAAGCTAAAATTATAAATATAAAATGCTAAAAAATGCTTATTAAAGCTTATTAAACTATTAATAAAATAAAAAAAACATATAAACCTTTTTATTATATATATAATATATTAAAAGTTAAACTAATTTATTATACAAAAAATAAATTAATTTTATAAATAGCAATTAAAGCTTTAAATAATACTGCAAAGCTTAATAGCTTAGTTTTAACACTTTTTATATTTAAAGCATATTTAAAGGTTAATTAAAACTTTTTTTTTTGCTAAATATTATATAAAGAGCTAAAGCAGTTAAAAAAGCTATAAAAATGCTTTGCAAAAAACAAGCAAAAGTTAAAATTAGCTATATAATTTATAAACGTAATAAGCTAGCTTTATATAAAGTATTATTTTTACTTTTATATAGTAAAGTTTTTATATAACATAAAAAGCAAAGCTAAAAAAAACCGTACAAAATATAATTAATTAAAAAACTTAACATAATTATTAACTTTATAAATAGCTTAATTTGTTTTAAATAAATATAAGTTAAGCTATATTACTATATAATTAAATATACTTTAGCAAATAGTAAAAAAAAAAACATAACTGTTATAAAACTAGCTATAAAACTAGCTATACAAAAAAAACGCAAAAAACCTAAAAAAGCTAAAAACTTTTTTATAGCGTTTATATAAAACATTAGTAACTTATTTTTAACTTTAAAAAAAAAACAAAACTATACTTTAGCTATAAAGTTACGCAAAAACAGCATTATTAGCATTTTTAGCGCTTTATTTAAAAAATTAAACGCTATAAAAATTAATAACTTTGTTATATAAAGTATTTTTTAGTTCATAAAATATAACTTAAACAAATATAATAATACTTAGATTTTTAAGTTTTGCTTTATATAAAAAATCAAAAAAAAAACAATTAAATTATATAAAAAGTTTAAATTAGTTATATAAAGCTATAATAATACAAAAAAAAAAACCGTACTAATTTAATTACTAATAATTTAGCAAATAAGCTAATAGCTATTGCTAGCTTTAAGCTTTTTGCTAATTTAAAACTTTAATGCTTTAAGCAAACTTTAAAATATTATATAAGCATACATATAATTAAAAAACAAGCTTATATAAAAAATCCTTATATAACTACTTTTTAAACTTATTTTAAAGTATTTTAAAAAAACTATTATATAAATTATATAATTATTATATAGCTTAACTAAATTAAAGCTATATTAGTTTAAAATTTATTACTAATATTACTATAAAAAACTTAATATAATAGTTTTTATATATAACTTATGTTTATTATTTATATTAAGACTTTTATATAAATTTAGTATTATAAGTTTATAAACAAACAATATATTTAGCTTTATTACACTTAAATTTTTAGTAAAAAAAAAACATAAATTACATAAAGCAAAGTTTTATGCAAAGCTAAAAAAAACTTTATATTAAGATTACCTTATTAAGTTTAATAATAATTAAGTTATATTTTTATATAAAAAAAATATAACGCTTATATAAAAAAGCTAAATAAACTAATTAGCCTTAATTAACTTTTATATAAAAAATACTATATAGCAATATATTTTTTAATGCATATATATATTACGAAATTAGCACAAGGGTGGCCTTTAAAGCGGCTTAATGCTTTTATATATACTTTGCACTTTTTTTTTTGCTAGCTAAAGCTAAAGTTACGTAATAACTTACCTGGTTTACTAAGCTTATAGTAATTTAAGGTTTACTAGGCTTACGGTAATTTAATGCTTATTAAACTTATAGTAATTTAAAAAGAGTTATTACTTTTTTTACTTTTTCTTTGTTTATATAATTATGCACTTTTTGTATTTAGTTACTTATTTAATTCTAGTTTTTTAGCTGTTAATTTTTTATAACTGCTAAGCACTAATATATTTATTACTTTTAAACTTTTAAGACTTTTATTAATACATAGTAATAAAAGTACTTTAAAAACCTCTTTAATAAACTACTATTAAGAATTTTATTGTTATTTATAAATTAAAACCTTAAAAGCAAACTTGTTATATTAATATATAATAAATTTATTATACTTTAATAGCTTTTTAATTAATAAAACTTAATATATAAAAACAAATATTAATATAAAAAGTTAAATAATAAACAGTTTATAAAATAAACTTTTAAAAGTATACTAAAGAAATATTTAAAAGATAAAAATGCTAAATAGCATTATGTAAGTAAACTTTACTTAATAACTAATAAATTAGATTTAAGTTATATTACTAAAAACAAAAAGTTAAAAATTAAGTTTAAAAATTTTAAAGACTTTTAAAATTAGCAACATATTAAAACAATAAACTTTAGTATTTTTACTAGCTATTTTTATTAAAAAAAAAGCAGTAATAAAAAAAAAAAAGTTAAGTAACAATAATAAAAAAAAACTAATATTAATGCTAACGCTATAAAGCAAACTAGTTGCTTTAACTTAAAAAGCAGCTTAAATATTAAGCGTTATAACTTTTAAATTAGCATAAATACTAGCTATAATAATTAAAGCAGCAATAATAATTGCTACTATAATAACAAATTAAAGCTTTAAATAAGTAATTATATTATAATTAATATTAATATTACTACTAGCAAACTTAATGCCTACTTTTATTATTACTATACTTAAAGTAATAACTTAAAATAAAAAACCTAACTTTTTATTATTACTACTGTTTTTATTATTAAAATTATTTATAATATTAAAAATGCTAAACATTAAAAGTTTTAAACTTATTGTTTTAAAACTTTATAATAAATTTATAAATATAAAAGCTTTTTTAATTTATGCTAAACTTTATTTAAAATAGCATTTTATTACTATTATAAAAAAGAACTAAAAAGTAATAATTATTTTATAGTTTTTATTAAAAAAAGTACTAAAATAGTTTTAACTTATTTTAAAAGATTTTTTAAAAGCTAACAAATTAACTAACTTTAAACTAAAAACAAAAAAAATTTTTAAAAATTATATTAAGTTTAAAAATTAAATAAAAGCATTATTTAAAAACACTTAAAAAGTAAAACACACAAAAAAAGCACTTTATTGCTTAAAACAAACAAAAGCAGCAATAAATTATGCTATAAAATTTAAACAATTAATAATAATTTTAAAATTGCTTAAGCTTGTACTGTTTTATTTATTTTATAATAAACTTAAAACTTAAATTTAAAACAAACTATGCAAAATAAATAAACTAGCAAAAATTAATATATATATTAATATAGCTATTATAATTAATTAATAATTATTTAACTAGTATTTTAAAACTAAAAAAACTAAAAAAAACAAAAAAAAAAATACTTAAAAAAGTATTAAATAGAAATTTAAGCAAATTAGTAAAGTTTAAAAATAATAACTTTAAAATATATTTAAAGTTAAATATTATAACTATAAAAAGAAAAAACACTTTTAAAAATAATGCTAATTAATGCTAATCTAAAAAAAAAAACAAAAAAAAAAGCTATAAAAAAAAAAAGATTTTTTAACTTAAAAAAAAAATACAAGTTATAAAAGTTTAAAACAATAAAAAACAACAAAGCAATTTAAAAAATACGTTTTTAAAGCAAAAATATAAAGTTATTATTATAAGTTAAAACAAAAATGCTATATTAAATAAATTTAAATGCTTTATTTATATAAGTTAAAATAAACAAGCATATAAATATTATTTAAAAGCTTTATAGTTATTAAAACAAATTGCAAAAAAATATATTTATTATATAAACAATTAAAGTTATTTAATATATAACTTAAAAAAATAGTTTAATTAAAAGTAATAAATAATAAAAAGTAGTAAATTAATATAGTTAGCAAACTTATAAAACTATAAAAACTTTAAACTATTAAAGCTTAAAATATAGCTTAAAAAAAAGTTATGTTTAAAAAAACAAAACTATAACTATAAATAATATAATTATTAAACTAATTATAAATTACTAAAATATTTAGTTGCTAAATAAACTTAAAAAAACAGAACTTATAAAACTTTAAAACAAAAATAAATAAAATTAAAAGCTATAAAAAATACTACAAAAAAAAAACTAATAAAAATAAACGAAGTATTTTTATAGCTTAAACTGCTTTAAATATAATAAAACAAAAAAGCATTAATAATTAGTACAAAAACTAATATGTTTTAAAAACTAAAACTAATAATTTAACTAATTATTAAAAGTTATTATTATAATAAAACTATAATAAAAAATAATAATAATATTTTATGCTTTAAAAATTTAAAACATAACAAAGTACTATAAAATTACTATATAATATATTATTGCTATTAATATTTATTTAATAAACTAAAAAATAATTAGTTTTTTAAACAAATTGCAAAAATAAAAATATAGAACTTTTATAAATTAAAGTAGTTAATTATAACTATAGTTTATTATAAAAATCTATAAAAATTTATAACATTTAAAAAAAATTCTAATTGTACTTATAATATTATTTTAAAAAAATATAAAAATAATTGCTATAAATATTATTAGCTAATTAAAGCATAATTATACTAAAAAATAGTTGTTAAAAATAAAAAAGCTTAAAAACTATAATTTAAAGCTTAACTAAAAACAAAAACAAAATAAAGTATAATAATATTTAAAGTACTAAAAAAAATAAGCATTTAAACATTTTATAAAAAAAAATCAAAAAACAAAATAAACACTTATTAAAAAAGCAGCAAATAGCTAAAAAAACTAAAGCTTTACGTAAAGTTTAATATAATAACTAAAAAAATTAATTTAAAGTTAAACTTATATACTAAAAAAAAAAGTATAACACTTTAATTAACTTAAAAATATAAGCTAATATAATTTTATTTAAAGTAGCAAAACAAAATAAAATTTTTTAAAAATATAAGCAAAAATTTTAAAAAATTAAAAGATTTAATAAAAGCACTTTTAGCTATAATAATAGTTATATACTTAAAAAAATCAAACTTTTTAATATATTTATATAAAAATACAAAAAGCAAATTATATTAAATATTGCTAATATATTTAATTATAATATTATTTTAAAAATATTATAGCTAAAAATTAGCAATTTTTTAATCTAATAAAAAGCAAAAACTATTAATTAAAAAAGTAAAAAATAAAGCAAAAAAATTAGAAAAATCGCAAAAAAAATTCTAAACAAAATACTAAAAATATATTATAAATTTTATAAACTATTTAAAAAAAAAAAAAAAAAAAACTTTTTAAACATAGCTTATAAAACTACTATATTTTTATTAAGAAAAAATGTTAATTAAAGCTTTATTAAGTATACTATATAAGCTTAAATAAAACAAATGCTTTATAAAAATATATTTAAAAAAACTTAGCAAAAGAATTTTTAAAAAAATCTTAATTATTTGTTAAATACTTTATAGTGCTAATACTTAAAATAAAAAATAAAAAGCAACTAATTAATAAAAAAAAAAACTAGTATAGTAAGTAATAATTAATTATTAATTATTAAACGTAATTATTATTGCAAATAAATATTTTTTTACTTTATTAATAATTATAAAAAAAAATATTAGCTAAACAAAATAGTTTATAGCAGTTAATATTTTAAATAAATATTATACTATTAAAATAGCTAAAAAAAAAAATAAAAAACTGCTATATAAACAATATATAAACTGTATAAATATATAATTATGCTATAAAAACTATAAAACGTATTAGCTAGCTTTTAACACATAATAATAACAATTTTATAAAAGTTTTTAAACAAATTTATGTTTATTTATTTAAACAATATTTTAATTTATTTTAAAATATTAAAAAAATATAAAAAACATATAACTTAAGTATTAAAAATACTTAAATAAGCAAAATTATAACTTAATATAAAAAAATATATATAATATATATAAAAAATTAATTTTTTAAAATTTATAATTACTTTAAAATAAATATAAATTTAATAGTTAAAAATTAATATAGTATAAAACTAAAAAATACTTAACTTAACTACTGTTATAAATATATAATAAGCATTAAAATTTTTAAACTATGTTTAAATATTAATTTAAAACTTTAAAAAAATAGCGTTTTATTTTATAAAGTATATAAAAAAAAAATATAAAAAAAAATCCTTTTTAATTTTAAAAGAAGCTTAAAAAGCTTTTAAAAAACTAAAACTAAAAATTACTTCTAACTTTATAGTTAAACTACTTAATTTACAAAAAAAAAAAAAGCTAAAAATAAATGCTTTAAATAGTATAATTACAAAAGTTTTAAAACAACTAAAAAACAACAAAAAATAGCACTTAGTAGCTTATTACTTTAAAGCACTACAAAATGTAGCATTATAATACCTTATATATAACAAAAAACTATTTATAATTATTATAGCACTTAAAAAATAAAAACTATTTTTTATAAAAATTATAAAGCTAATTAAAATTTATTTAAATTATTAAAACTTAATAAAATTTATAACTATGCAAAAAATTACTAAACAATATAAAAATTAAATAGTTTTTTTTTTTAAATTTAACTTTAAAATATGCTACATTAAAAAAAAAAAAAACATTTAAGCAAACATACTAAGCTAACAAAATTAAAAAAAATTTAAAGTTTTAAAAAAAAACATTTAAGTATTATATTCTTAAAGAAATAAAAGCTTAAAAATTAAAGTTATACTTAAAAACTTTATAAATATATAGCTATAATAAGCTTATAACTTAAAAAAGTTAATATAGCTATAAAAGCATAAAAAATTAAAAAATAATAAGTTAATATATAAACGCAAGGTTTATTTACTAGAATTTTTATAAAACAAGTTTATTAAGAAATTTTATAAATACTTATTATATAAATACTAAAAAGCAACAAAAATAATTAAACAACTATAAAAAAAATACGATTTTTTAAAACTATAAAACATAGTTAAAACTATTATAAAAAAGTGTAATATTTATAACAAAGCTAAAGTAGCTTAATATAAGCTTTATAAACTACTATAACTTATATAAATACTTAAATAAGCATAATATACTATTGCTTAAAATTTTATTATAATATTACTTTTATTAATTAATTTAGTTATAAAAGTATAATATAATAAAATATAAGTTATTATTAATAAACTTATTAAGTATGTTTACTTTTTGCTATTTAAAGAAAATATAATAGTTAAACAACTTATATATGCTTTTATATGCTAATATTTAAATAAACATAAGCTATTAAAAAAGATTATTTTAAACTAAAATAAATTATTTACTTTTAAATTTAAAACTAGTTTTTTTAAACTTATTAATATTAAACTAAAGTTTTTAACTACTTATTACTTATAAACAAATAAATAAACAAAAAAACTAAACTAAATACTAAAATAATATTTATAAAGTTATATTAACTATTAATAAAACAATTAAATAAAACTATTATTAATAACATAAATTTTATATAATATATTGATAAATAAAAATATAAACATATTTTTACATAAAGTTATTTATAAATAGCAAATAATTATTAAAAAACAAAAAAAAACATTAATAAAAGCATTTGCTATTTTAACTATAGTATTTTAAGCAAAAACTATTGCAACAAAAATTAAAACGCTATAAGCTAAACTATAACTATGTTTTTAGTTTTTATAATAATAAATGTTAATATACTACAACAAAAAACGAACTAAAGAACTAACTTTTAAAAAAAAAAACAAAATTTACTTGCTATAACAAAAACAAAATGCAAACATTAATATTTTTTAAATTAAAATAAAATAATTAAGCAATAAATTAAAATTTAAAAAACTTAGCTTTTTTAAAATTAAAAAAATTATTTTACTTATTAACTATAAACTATTATTACTAAAAAATATATAAATTTACTTTATTTTTTACATTTTTTTATTAGAACTAATATTTATTAAAACATTTATTAAAACATAACTAAAAATAAAAACAAATTAAAACGTTTATAAAGTTAAAAGTATACTAAATTTTTATTAAAACAATAATAACTTAAAGTATTTTATTAAATAAAAAAAATACTTATATGCTAATAATATTTAAAAACTTAAAAAACATTTAAGAACTATTAAAGTAGTTATAAATTAGTTTTATTGCTAATATTTTAACTGCTTAAAACTAAAAAAAAAAAGTTAACCTTAAAAAGAACACTTAAAAAATTTTAATTAAACTTAAATAAAATAGCTTGCGTTATTTTAGCTTGCTTTTTTTATTATTTTTGCTTTTTTGCTAGCGCTTTTTGTTTTTTTTTAATATGCTTTATTTTGTTTAATTTATTTAAGAACTAAAGCTTTTATTAAACTTGTTACGAAATTGGCACAAGGGTGGCTTTTAGAGCAGCTTAATGCCTTTATATATACTATGCACCTCTTTTTTTGCTAGCTAGAGCTAAAGTTACGTAATAACTTACTTAGCTTACTAAGCTTACGGTGATTTAAAGTTTACTAGGCTTACGGTAATTTAAGGCTTACTAGGTTTATAATAATTTAATGCTTACTAAACTTGCAGTGATTTAAAAGAAGTTACTACTTTTTTTACCTTTTTTTTGTTTATATAATTATGTACTTTTTATATTTAGTTATTTATTTAGTTTTAGTTCTTTAGCTATTAATTTTTTTATAACTGCTAAATACTAATATACTTATTATTTTTAATTTTTTAAAACTTTTATTAATACATAGTAGTAAAAGTACTTTAAAAATCTTTTTAATGAACTACTATTAAAGATTTTATTATTATTTGCAAATTAAAACCTTTAAAGCAAACCTGTTATATTAATATATAATAAATTTATTATATTTTAATAGCTTTTTAATTAATAGAACTTAATATATAAAAATAAATATTAGTATAAAGAATTAAATAATAAACAATTTATAAAATAAACTTTTAAAGGTATACTAAGGAAATATTTAAAAAATAAAAATGCTAAATAGCATTGCGTAAATAAACTTTATTTAATAATTAATAAACTAAATTTAAGTTATACTATTAAAAACAAAAAGTTAAAAATTAAGTTTAAAAATTTTAGAAACTTTTAAAACTAGTAATGTACTAAAATAATAAACTTTAGTACTTTTATTAGCTATTTTTATTAAAAGAAAAGCAGTAGTTAAAAAAAAAAAATTAAGCAGTAGTAATAAAAAAAAACTAACATTAATGCTAGTATTACAAAGCAAACTAGTTGCTTTAACTTAAAAAATAGCTTAAATATTAAACGTTATAACTTTTAAACTAGCATAAATATTAGCTATAATAATTAAAGCAGCAATAATAACTATTATTATAACAATAAGTTAAAGCTTTAAATAAGTAATTATATTATAATTAATATTAATATTATTATTAGTAAACTTAATGTTTACTTTTATTATTGCTATATTTAAAGTAATAACTTAAAATAAAAAACTTAACTTTTTATTATTATTACTGCTTTTATTATTAAAATTATTTATAATATTAAAAATGCTAAATATTAAAAGTTTTAAACTTATTGCTTTAAAGCTTTATAATAGATTTATAAATATAAAAGCTTTTTTAATTTATGTTAAACTTTATTTAAAATAGCATTTTATTACTATTATAAAAAAAAACTAAAAAATAATAACTATTTTATAATTTCTGTTAAAAAAAGTACTAAAATAGTTTTAATTTATTTTAAAGGATTTTTTAAAAGCTAACAAGTTAACTAACTTTAAGCTAAAAACAAAAAAAATTTTTAAAAATTATGTTAAGTTTAAAAATTAAATAAAAGCATTATTTAAAAATACTTAAAAGGCAAAATATATAAAAAAAGTACTTTATTGCTTAAAACAAACAAAAGCAGCAGTAAATTACGCTATAAAATTTAAATAATTAGCAATAATTTTAAAATTATTTAAGCTTGTATTGTTTTATTTATTTTATAATAAACTTAAAACTTAAGTTTAAAACAAATTATATAAAATAAATAAACTAGCAAAGATTAATATATGTATTAATATAGCTATTATAATTAATTAATAATTATTTAATTGGTATTTTAAAACTAAAAGAACTAAAAAAAACAAGAAAAAAAATACTTAAAAAAGTATTAAACAAAGATTTAAACAAATTAATAAAGTTTAAAAATAATAACCTTAAAATATGTTTAAAGTTAAATGTTATAATTATAAAAAAAAAAATATTTTTAAAAATAGTGCTAATTTAAAAAAAAAAACAGAAAAAAAAGCTATAAAAAGAAAAAGATTTTTTAATTTAAAAAAAAAGTATAAATTATAAAAGTTTAAAATAACAAAAAATAACAAAGCGATTTAAAAAATATGTTTTTAAAGCAAAAATATAAAATTGCTATTTTAAGTTAAAACAAAAGTATTATATTAAACAAATCTAAATGCTTTATTTATATAAGTTAAAATAAATAAGCATATAAATATTATTTAAAAGCTTTATAGTTATTAAAACAAATTACAAAAAAATATATTTGCTATATAAATAATTAAAGTTATTTAATATATAACTTAAAAAAATAGTTTAACTAAAAGTAGCAAACAATAAAAAATAGTAAATTAATGCAATTAGTAAACTTATAAAACTATAAAAACTTTAAACTATTAAAGCCTAAAATATAGCTTAAAAAAAAGTTATATTTAAAAAAACAAAACTATAACTATAAATAGTATAATTATTAAACTAATTATAAACTATTAAAATACTTAGTTATTAAATAAACTTAAAAAAACAAAACTTATAAAATTTTAAAGCAAAAACAAATAAAATTAAAAGCTATAAAAAACACTATAAAAAAAGAACTAATAAAAATAAACGAAGTATTTTTATAGCTTAAACTGCTTTAAATGCAACAAAATAAAAAAGCACTAATAGTTAATATAAAAACTAATATGTTTTAAAAACTAAAGCTAGTAATTTAATTAATTGCTAAAAGTTATTATTATAATAAAACTATAATAAAAAACAATAATAATATTTTACGCTTAAAAGATTTAAAACATAATAAAATATTATAAAATTATTATATAATATATTATTGCTATTAATATTTACTTAATAAACTAAAAAATAATTAGTTTTTTAAACAAATTATAAAAATAAAAATATAAAACTTTTATAAATTAAAGTAGTTAATTATAACTATAATTTACTATAAAGATTTATAAAAATTTGCAATATTTAAAAAGAATTTTAACTATACTTATAATATTATTTTAAAAAAATGTAAAAATAACTGCTATAAATATTACTAGCTAATTAAAGTATAATTGTACTAAAAAATAGTTGCTAAAAGTAAAAAAGCTTAAAAACTATAATTTAAAGCTTAACTAAAAGCAAAAACAAAATAAAGCGCAATAATATTTAAAGTATAAAATAAAACAAGCATTTAAATATTTAATAAAAAAAAGTTAAAAAACAAAATAAGCACTTACTAAAAAAGCAGTAAGTAGCTAAAAAAACTAAAGCTTTACATAAAATTTAATATAATAACTAGCAAAACTAATTTAAAGTTAAACTTATATATTAAAAAAAAAAATATAATATTTTAATTAACTTAAAAACATAAGTTAATATAATTTTACTTAAAGTAATAAAACAAAATAAAATTCCTTAGAAATATAAGCAAAAATTCTAAAAAATTAAAAGATTTAATAAAAGCACTTTTAGCTATAATAACAGTTGCATACTTAAAAAAACCAAACTTTTTAATATATTTATATAAAAACACAAAAAACAAATTGTATTAAATATTGCTAATATATTTAATTATAATATTATTTTAAAAATACTATAGCTAAAAACTAGCAACTTTTTGATTTAATAAAAAGCAAAAACTATTAATTAAGAAAATAAAAAATAAAGCAAAAAAATTAAAAAAATCGCAAAAAAAATTTTAAACAAAATACTAAAAGTATATTATAAATTTTATAAACTATTTAAAAAAAAAAAAAAAAAAGAACTTTTTAAATATAGCTTATAAAACTATTATATTTTTATTAAGAAAAAATATTAACTAAAGCTTTATTAAGTATACTATATAAGCTTAAACAAAATAAATGCTTTATAAAAATACATTTAAAAAAACTTAGCAAAAAAATTTCTAAAAGAATTTTAGTTATTTGTTAAATATTTTATAGTGCTAGTACTTAAAATAAAAAATAAAAAACAACTAATTAATAAAAAAAAAAAACTAGTATAGCAAATAATAATTAATTATTAACTATTAAACGTAATTATTATTGCAAATAAATATTCTTTTATTTTATTAATAACTATAAAAAAAAATATTAGTTAAGCAAAATAGTTTATAATAATTAATATTTTAAATAAATATTATGCTATTAAAATAACTAAAAGAAAAAAATAAAAAACTGCTATATAAATAGTATATAAACTATATAAATATATAATTATGCTATAAAAACTATAAAACATATTAGCTAGCTTTTAATATATAATAATAATAATTTTATAAAAGTTTTTAAATAAATTTGTGTTTATTTATTTAAACAATATTTTAATTTACTTTAAAACACTAAAAAAACATAAAAAATATATAACTTAAGTATTAAAAATACTTAAACAAGCAAAATTATAACTTAATATAAAAAAGTATATATAGCATATATAAAAAATTAACTTTTTAAGATTTATAATTACTTTAAAACAAATATAAATTTAATAGTTAAAAATTAATATAGTATAAAACTAGAAAATATTTAATTTAGCTATTATTATAAATATATAATAAGCATTAAAATTTTTAAACTATGTTTAAATGTTAATTTAAGACTTTAAGAAAATAGCATTTTATTTTATAAAGTATATAAAAAAGAAATATAAAAAAAAGTTTTTTTTAATTTTAAAAAAAGCTTAAAAAGCTTTTAAAGAACTAAAATTAAAAGTTATTTTTAATTTTATAGTTAAACTACTTAATTTATAGAAAAAGAAAAAGCTAAAAATAAATGCTTTAAATAGTATAATTATAAAAGTTTTAAAACAACTAAAAAATAACAAAAAATAGCACTTAGTAGCTTATTACTTTAAAGCACTATAAAACATAGCATTATAATACTTTATATATAATAAAGAACTGCTTGCAATTATTATAGTACTTAAAAAGTAAAAACTATTTTTTATAAAAATTATAAAACTAATTAAAATTTATTTAGATTATTAAAACTTAATAAAATTTATAACTATATAAAAAATTATTAAACAATATAAAAATTAAATAGTTTTTTTTTTTAAGTTTAACTTTAAAATATGTTATATTAAAAAAAAGGAAAATATTTAAGCAAACATACTTAGTTAACAAAGTTAAAAAAAATTTAAAGTTCTAAAAAAAAACATTTAAGTATTATATTTTTAAAGAAATAAAAGCTTAAAAATTAAAGTTATATTTAAGAACTTTATAAATATATAGCTATAATAAGCTTATAACTTAAAAAAGTTAGTATAATTACAAAAACATAAAAAATTAAAAAATAACAAGCTAATATATAAACATAAGGTTTACTTACTAAAATTTTTATAAAACAAGTTTATTAAAAAATTTTACGAACATTTATTATATAAACACTAAAAAATAACAAAAATAGTTAAATAATTATAAAAAAAGTACAATTTTTTAAAACTATAAAACATAGTTAAATTTATTATAAAAAAGTGCAATATTTGTAATAAAGCTAAAGTAGCTTAATATAAGCTTTATAAATTGTTATAACTTATATAAATACTTAAATAAGTATAGCATATTATTGCTTGAAATTTTATTATAGTATTATTTTTATTAATTAATTTAGTTATAGAAATATAATATAATAAAATATAAATTATTGTTAATAAACTTACTAAATACGTTTATTTTTTACTGTTTAAAAAAGATATAATAGCTAAATAACTTGTATACGCTTTTATATGCTAATATTTAAATAAACATAAGCTATTAAAAAAAATTGTTTTAAACTAAAATAAATTGTTTACTTTTAAGTTTAAAACTAGTTTTTTTAAATTTATTAGTATTAAACTAAAGTTTTTAACTGCTTACTACTTATAAACAAATAAACAAACAAAAAAATTAAACTAAATATTAAAATAATATTTATAAAGTTATATTAACTATTAATAAAACAATTAAATAAAACTATTATTAATAGCATAAATTTTATATAATATATTAACAAATAAAAATATAAACATATTTTTATATAAAGCTATTTATAAATAGCAAGTAATTATTAAAAAACAAAAAAAAATATTAATAAAAATATTTGCTATTTTAACTATAATACTTTAAGCAAAAACTATTGTAATAAAAATTAAAATATTATAAGCTAAACTATAATTACGCTTTTAATTTTTATAACAATAGATATTAATATATTATAATAAAAAACAAACTAAAGAACTAACTTTTAAAAAAGAAAATAAGGTTTACTTGTTATAACAAAAACAAAATGCAAATATTAATATTTTTTAAATTAAAACAAAACAACTAAGCAATAAATTAAAATTTAAAAAACTTAGCTTTTTTAAAATTAAAAAAGTTATTTTATTTATTAACTATAAACTATTATTACTAAAGAATATGCAAATTTACTTTATTTTTTATATTTTTTTATTAAAACTAGCACTTATTAAAATATTTATTAAAACATAACTAAAAATAAAAACAAATTAAAACGTTTATAAAGTTAAAAATATACTAGATTTTTATTAAAACAATAATAACTTAAAGTATTTTATTAAATAAAAAAAATATTTATATGTTAATAATACTTAAAAACTTAAAAAACATTTAGAAATTGCTAAAATAGTTATAAGTTAGTTTTACTGCTAATATTTTAACTGCTTAAAACTAAAAAAAAAAAGTTAATTTTAAAAAAAACGCTTAAAAAATTTTAATTAAACTTAAATAAAGCAGCTTATGTTGCTTTAGTTTATTTTTTCTGTTATTTTTGCTTTTTTGCTAGCGCTTTTTGTTTTTTTTTAATGTGTTTTATTTTGTTTAGTTTATTTAAGAACTAAAGTTTTTGCTAAACTATTTTAATACTTTTTGCTTTTAAAAAACATTTTTGTATGCAAAGTTAAGCTAACTTGCTTAAAACAAAATTAAAGCTATTTTAAGCTTGTTTTAATTTTTTTTGAACTAAAAATAGCTATTGCTTTGCTTGCTTTTTTTTTTTTTAAAACAACAGTATTTAAAAATTATATTATTAATTAAGTTAACTAAAACTTTTAATTTGTTGTAAAAGCAACTAACGTATATACATTTAAAACAATAAAACATATTATTTGTTATTTTATACGTTAGTAATTAATTAAAGCAATAAAAGCAAAGCATAACTTTATAGCTAGTAAAGTTAATAAAGAAAGCAAAAACAAGTTTTTGCTTTGTTTTAAATAAGCAGTTAGTTTTTTTAATGCGTTTTAATATTATAACATATAAAAAAAAAAAGAAAAAAGAATACTTACGAAAAATTGTTAAAATAACAATTTTAGAAAAAAAAAAATAATGTTATAAAATTAGCACAAAAATAGCCTTTAAAGCAGCTTAATGCTTTTATATATACTATACACTTTTTTTTTTACTAGCTAAAGCTAAAGTTATATAATAACTTATTTAGTTTATTAAGCTTATAATAATTTAAAGCTTACTAAACTTATAATAATTTAAAGCTTATTAAGCTTATAGTAATTTAATGCTTATTAAACTTATAATAATTTAAAAAAAATTACTACTTTTTTTACCTTTTTTTTTTTTATATAATTATGCACTTTTTGTATTTAGTTATTTATTTAGTTCTAGTTTTTTAGCTATTAATTTTTTTATAACTGCTAAGCACTAATATACTTATTACTTTTAATCCCTTAAGACTTTTATTAATGCATAGTAATAAAAGTACTCCGAAAACCTCCTTAACGAACTACTGTTAAAGATTTTATTGTTACTTGTAAATTAAAACCCCTAGGGCAAACCTGTTATATTAATGTATAACAGGTCCGTTATAAAACTATTTTAATACTTTTTGCTTTTAAAAAACGTTTTTATATATAAAGCTAAGCTAACTTGCTTAAAACAAAGTTAAAGCTATTTTAAGCTTATTTTAGTTTTTTTTAAACTAAAAATAGCTATTATTTTGCTTGCTTTTTTTTTTTTTTAAAACAATAGTGCTTAAAAACTATATTATTAATTAAGTTAATTAAAACTTTTAATTTGTTATAAAAGCAGCTAACACATATGCATTTAAAACAACAAAACATATTATTTGTTATTTTATACATTAATAACTAATTAAAGCAGTAAAAACAAAGCATAACTTTATAGCTAGTAAAATTAATAAAAAAAGCAAAAATAAATTTTTGCTTTGTTTTAAATAAGCAGTTAGTTCTTTTAATGCGCTTTAATATTATAACATATAAAAAAAAAAAGAAAAAAAAGTACTTATAGAAAATTGTTAAAATAATAATTTTAAAAAAAAAGAAAATAATATTATAAAATTAGCATAAAGGTAGCTTTTAAAGCGGCTTAATGCTTTTATATATACTTTGCACTTTTTTTTTTGCTAGCTAAAGCTAAAGTTATATAACAACTTATTTAGCTTACTAAGCTTATAATAATTTAAAGCTTATTAAGCTTATAATAATTTAGTGCTTACTAAACTTATAATAGTTTAAAAAAAGTTACTACTTTTTTTATTTTTTTTTTGTTTATATAATTATGCACTTTTTGTATTTAGTTATTTACTTAGTTCTAGTTTTTTAGTTATTAATTTTTTATAACTACTAAGCACTAATATATTTATTACTTTTAAACCCTTAAAACCTTTATTAATGCATAGTAATAAAAGTATTTTAAAAACCTCTTTAACGAACTACTGTTAAGGATTTTATTATTACTTACAAATTAAGACCCTAAAAGCAAACCTGTTATATTAATATATAACAGGTCCGTTATAATATAGCGCTTATATAAGTAATATTTATTAATTAAAAGCTACGTATAACTTTATAGCTACTGTTTAAATAACTAACTTAGCACTAATAAATATTAAAAATTTAAACCGTAAAATTAAATAGCAAATAAATAATTATAACTATAAATTAACGTTTATACTTTTAAATTTAAGCTATATAAAACTATTTATTTTTACGGACGGTTTATTTGCAAATAACACTAATATAACTTTATAACTTAAATTTATTATTATATTTACAATAAAGCACTATATAAAAAAAAACCTAGCTTTTAAAATCAAAAAAAATATTATATATTAAAACTTTAGCAAGTATAAATAAATAATATAAAATATATTAACTAATAAATTATATAGCATAATAAATAGTTTTAATAGCGTTATAGCTTTTTATATAACGCTTTAAAAAATTATAGTTATGCTAAAAATACTTTTAATTTTTGCTATATTATATTTAAACTTAAAATTGTTATATAACTATTTAATAAAACTAGAAACTACCTAAAAAAAACGCCTTATAATTAATATTATATTACTTAAAAAATTATACGAAAAAAAAAAGATCTTTAAAGTATAATAAATTAATAGTAAAAATAATTTAGCTAATACGTTTATAAAAAAAACACTAAACTAAGCATTAAAAACCCTAGTATTTATAAACTAGCTAACTATACAAATAAAAGCATTTATAAAAAAAAAATAAAAACAACTTTTATATAAACAAATTAAAAAAAGAAAGTTAAGAAAATATTTTTATATAAAAATTGTTACAATAATTATATAATAAATAAAAAAGCAACAAACAAATATATTTAACTTTAAAAAAAACACTAAAAACTATAAAACATCGCAAATTTTATATTTCTTTTTATATAACTATTTTTTAAGCTATATATAAGTGCTTAACATTTTTTTTTATTTTTTTTACTAAACTATTATATAATACTTAATTTCTTTTTATTTATTTAAATATAATAATTGCAATAAGTATTATATAATTGCTAAATATATATAGTATATATATTATTTTAAAATTTTATTACTTGTTAATAACTTTAAAATAAAAAGCTTTTGTAGTTTATATAAGCATTTTAATTATATAAAGCAATTATAGTGCTATATAACTAAATAAGTACTATATAAAAGTAGCTTTTATAATAAATTATTTAAGCTATAATAAAAATAATTAAAGCACTATGCAAAATTTAAACTTTAATATTAACTAAAAGCATTAATGCAACTTAAAACTTATTACTTTTTATATAATAAATAATTATTAGCAAACTACTTAAACAATAAGCTATACAAAAAAAAACAAATATATATATTTATATATAGCAACTAAAAAAACAGTTAATTGCTAAAATTATTAATTAATAGTTATATAACATTATAACTACTGTTTTAGCTTATAACGCAAAGCTAGCAATTATTAATCTTATATTATAATAAAGCAGCTATTATATAAATATATATATATAAATATATATATAAAAATAATTAAGTATAAAGTTATTATAAATATATATATATGTATATAAAGCAGTTAATAGTAAAATAAGCAGCTATATAAAGTAAAAGGTTTAAGAATATAAAAGTAATAAAAAGCACTGCAAAATTTAAGCTTTTTTTATAAATAAAGCCTAGCTTTTATACTTTAATACATTACTAAACTTACTGCTATATAAAAAAAGAACCTTTAATTAACTTTAATATAAATTATTTATTGCTAATACTTTACTTTATACTATTAGCTAATATTAATTAGCTATATAATAATAAAAATAAAGAACTTTAATTATATTAGCAGTAATTAAACTATATAAAAGCTTAAATGCTTTACTTAAAAAGTAATTACTTTTAAACCTAAGCTTTATATAACTACAAAGTTTAAAAAAAGCAAACATATAAACAAACCTTTTTTTTTGCAAAAACTAAAGTATTAAGTGTTTAACTTCTTATAAAATTATTTTTTTTTATTTTTTTTAAATAGCATTATATAAAAGAAATTATAACTAAAAAAAAAATAACTAATGTTAAAATAACTAGTTATTAGTTATAATTTTTATATATAATACATATAATAAGTTTTGTATAAAAACTACTTTATATAAAAGCTATTATATAAACTAAGGTAATTTTAATGTTAGTTTAGCTTGTACGCTAGCAAAGTTTTTACACATAAAGAAAAACTTTTACTTTATATAAACCTTTTTTTCTTTTAAACATATAAAACATAAACAGCTTATAATATAAAGATTATTATACTTTGTTTTAATATATATATATTAGACATACAATCGTATAAAGCCCATTTAACAAAAAAAGCTATTAAAAAAAACAATACAGAAGCTAAAGACTGTATATTGGTAAAAAACGCAGAAAACTAGCTATTTTGAGCTAATTTGTTAAAGAATTGGGCTTCAATTAACTAGTAGTGTTAGGTAGGCAAAGTGGCCCGCGAGGGGATGGCCCGTGGCAGGGGTAGTTAGCTTAAGGTTCCAGTCGATAAAACGCGGGGGGATGAGGCAAAAATTAATCTTGAAGACGGATGATTAAAAGGCTGTTGAAATTATTTCGTGTCTGTGTTGAGTGTAATTATTGCTGATAGTTCGATGCCTGTATGCCTCCACTAGGTAGTGCCGTGATCTTCCCAGATCTACTCCCACACTGCCATTTATCATACAACACCATGGCCTCTTAATGGAGGCCGTGGCTCATTAGCATTGTCTGGCGCACCGGCGAAGAGGGGTAGGACATCGCGAAGACGACTAAACCCCTCGAGGCAGTGAGCCTGTGCTTGATCGCACACCCAACGTATCTTAGTTGCTAGTGTGCCCTTCGCATCCGAGTGAGCGCCGGCGCGGCGCTGTTCTTCCGGAGTCATAGTTATCACGAGTGCCACCATGATGTGAGCTAAGCAGGTCTCATGCTGAAACTCTTTGCGCACCTCGCTGCCGAGCGTGTCACCGGCCAGCAACACCGTCTCTGCGATCTCGCGCAGCGTCTCGAGTGCACTCAGCTTCGTTTCGTATGGGCACTCGGGACTCGTCCCCATTCCAATGGCCATGATGCACTCTATTAGGTCACTACGGGCTGCAAACGACGCCTCAAATTGCCTGCTGCCACTGCCTCTGGTGTATTCACTCGTGTTGAGCAAGTGCCATGCTTGTGCGCTGTAGTCGCTGAAGTCAATCACGCGTTCTCGCATCATTCGCATTTGTTGCTGGTAGGAGAATGTGATAGCACTTTGTGCTGGAGGCGATGTTACGGCCAACCTGGAAAGGATAAGGCGCACGGTATTATCGTCAAGCTGGGACATCATATATTCGTAGCTTGGTACCGGATGTCCCGCGTTAGGAGGAGGTTCATGAGTTGCAGGCGGCGGCGGTCGTCCATATTGTGAAGCTAAGTATTCCGGTGGCCCATGTGTCAGTCTAACATGTTGAGGCTGGCCGAATGATGCAGTGGCAGCGACCTCAGGTACGTCGCTGCAACTGACACACTCTGAGTATTCACAGCCGAAGCCACCACAATCTACCTCTCCCCTGCGTCTTTTACCGGGTCGGGACATGATGAGAATTTGGTGTTCAAAATGTCAGATAGAGGGCGCGTATCTCTGCTGTGGAGAACTGCGTGAACGCGTACGAAGGGGGACAAACGCGTAAGTTAGTTCGAAGATTACGTTTGCATTTGGCATTTGGTCTGTGCACGCCTCCTGTATACTGTATACCTAGATATGATGATAATGGTATCATTGGTATACCATGGTATGTTACACAGAAAATATGAAGTGCATTAACCTGTTTATCAGTCTTAAGTCCCTAGGTATTGTTCTTTCATGCTCTGGGTGCTTACACAAGAGATCATTCTATCTCAGGTGAGTGTGAGAGGTATCGAGGCAGATACCTAGAAGTCGAGTACCTATTCTATTTATTGCTTGGCACCCTACACTAAACGGCAACCTCTATCTATTAGGTATCACATAGGTTGGAGCAAGGTAGATGTACGCAGTAGGTCATAGAATAAATAGATGCTGGATAAGGGACCGGGTATTTGAATTATTATCGTCAAGATAACATATACATACCTCTCTCTGTATGTAAGTAGTGTACCTAACTAGGGTAGTAGTTGAAAGGATTATACGATAGTGTGCATACTTAGATCAAACTAGGTGGGCCAGGAGGGCGCGGTTTGGCGGAAAAGGTATAATGGCCCACCGTACTATTCGAGACGTAGGTGGCGTTCGCTAAAGGTAGTAAAGACTAGGTGGTGTAAGAAGAATCACCTTACCAGGTATGCGTACTTACATGTACGTTGAGCACGTGTGTCGCGTGTTAAGGACCGTAGCGGCTCAAAACTACCGTGATGATAAATAAGCTTTCAAAATTTAAACCCGGGCACGGCATACGAAAATTTACCGACATATCAAAGCTAGGGAACTTCACCTGAGGCATACCTTAGCGCCTAGGCATTCACCTACGTAGTGGGTTTTTACTTGACTCCTCGTATGATAGGCGTCGAGCTCTGGATACTACTTTGGATATTTTATCATACTATACTGTCTATACACAAGAACAGAGAAAAGAAAATAACATCCTACACTGTAGTTCTAATTTTTATAACTGCTTCTTTAAGGGCACAGATGTTGTTGACCTCTTGTTGTCCAATCTCATTTACCCTGTGCGTTGATTTACGGTCGGAGTAACGGGACTTATATAAAACAGTAGTTGATTTATTTTGTCAGCAACGTTGCCTTCATCTTCGATAGACGCCCGGGCGGTGACATCATGAGACATATACAAACCTATGTGTAGTAGGTATGGGATGACTTGCTTTGGAATTACCGAATTGTGGAGATAGAGCGTAGTCAGCACATACGCATACTTATACTAGGTAGGTAGTGTACGCAGTATAATACCTACTCAGTAACACCTGCATGCAGTCAGCAATAAGCGAAGATCATATCGCCTTCAAGCATGTCTCGAGCAAAGACGATAAACTTCAACAACGGTTTCCCCTAGTGCTGTAAAGAGTACCGTCTTCTTCCATGACAATTCCAGTGACCAGCCATGGACATGGGCTGCATACAGTATGTCGTGAAACGACGCATTCAAACGCCCCAGCATGCTGATGGTAAGGCCCTGCAGGTGGCAAGCCCGCATACATGTAATCTACTCCTACGTCCCGCCGTATTACTGCCTCAAAGATAGGTAGTGCTCACGATGGCTTTGGCCAGACTAACGCCAGATATCGCCAGATAAAAGCTCGTCACCCGGAGTCCGGACTGGAGACTTGTGCAGAGTCGTGCCGTGACGAAAAGGCTTAGCATACCTGTGTAGGCAGACAGGGAAGTGTACACCGTCTATACTTCAGTACGTATTTAAACCTCCTCTGTGTAACCCGGTTGAGTTATGTCCTTTGATCGGTGCCTTTCGTCTACTACAACCTTGGTCCCGAATGTGACTACCTATGGCGTTCTTCAACTATCTATCTACCTATCTACTCAGTTTTCCCGAAACTTTCGTGCGATAGCTCCTCTCGTCTGATCGATGGCCTTTACTCAGAGAGGGCGTCCCTCCAACCAGACCACGAGTGCCGCTGATTGTAATAGCAATAGCGACACCAGCAGCAATAGGAGCAACACCAATACCGATGCAATCACAGCCGGGAGCCGTGGCCGGGACACAGTCAAGAGGCAAAGGTCCCGCAACGATGATAACCCCCCAGCCGCCTGTGATCAATGCAGGTCTAGAAAGGTGCGCTGTGATCGGCAACAGCCCGAATGTTCCAACTGTCGAAAGGCTGGCGCCTTTTGCAGCTGGTCGAGTACATTCAGGCGCGTCAACCACACCAAGCAGCTCCGAGATGATTTTTCCATAGTCATGGATCGCCTCGACGAAGTTCACCAAACACTTAATCAGCTGGCCAGCTTGACACGGGACATCGTGGTTCGACCCTACTGCCATGGGAACGCCTGCCTTTCTGGGGCCTGCGGGACACATTGCCTCACCACGGGTAGCAGTCGCCATACCAGCAGTAACATGGGCGTCACCACGGCTATTACGACTGCAAGTACATCCCCTTCAGCGACATCTGCTTTAGCCGCCCTTCGTCATGGTGTCCAGAGCAGTGGCCCCTTCAGTCTCCCAAGTACCAATAGCCTTGTATTCGACTTCCCTGACAATGAGGACTCTTTGCTAGAAGATGACCATTTTCTACATAATAGCTCGACTCGGGATAACGGCGGAGAGCGCACAATCGACTCCCCGGCTTCCATGTCATTGATACAAGGTGTCGCGGGTCAGATTTCGGGCATGATTGGCCATCATGATGGCAAAGATGCCCCTAACGGGTCCCAAGACGTCGGTGTACAAGTCGCTCTACAGAACTTGAGAAGTTCGTTTCCTTTTGAGATACCCTGTCCAGATCCGGGTGTCATTGACGATAACCGTCCAGTCTCTACTCCGCCCCGTCTGATGGTGGATCTGTTCATTGAGAGCTTTCTCTGCAGCTTCAACACCTCCTTCCCAATATTTGACGAAGCAGAGCTTCGTCACGCCGTGGATGCACACTATGCTACGGAGCAACCGATTGAAAACAGTCCATGGGCTCTTATCTTCACGAATATAGTCCTATTGGGCCTCGGGCTCGAAGCCCAGGTCGCCAGCATCTCCAAATCCCATCCCAAAAGCATGCATCATGAGCTTATGTCTTCCTTTCTCCGCAATTGCGACCGCGCCATCGCCAATCTCGACTCGTTTACGCGCCCCTCGGTTATCAATATTCAAGCCCTGTTAACTCTTGTATGCTCGTTTTCTTACCTACATGTTTACGAAGTGAAACGAGACACTAATTTTTGCTCCGGATGTCTGGGAACTAGGCTCTTGTAGGCAAAGAATTCTATAAGAGCGCCGTGTTTGAGAAGGCTTGCCAAACCGTATGTCACCTCGCCCATATTATCGAACTTCATCGGTCGTCAACGTCCGAAAGCCACGCGCAAGGACTCGAAAGGGGCGACCGAGATCGTCTTTTTCGAGCTTTGTACGCTATGGATAAGTGTCGTACTTTTCTTACTGGCCAGCCATGCGACTTGTATCTCTTTGACTCCGAAATACAGCCGGATAACACCGCCGGTGATCAATCACCAAGTATGAAGTTAAACTGTGCATTCGATCACATGATGCGCATTTGGGAGGAGATATACCTGACGCTCTACTCTACGCGGGCTTCACTTGCTAATGCAAAGGCTCGTGCGCAGAGAGTCTTGGTAATGAATGACTTGGTAGTATCCTGGACTCAACGCTATGGCGAACTGCTGGAACCAGCCGACTCAGGTTTCGACCAAAAGATAGAGCCTCGCCGTCTCGAGCTGAATTATTGTTATCACATCACTCAAGTATTGATACTGCGCTGCGATTGGAAAAGTCACGTTCACCGGCAAATGCTTGATCATGCACGTGCGAGTCTCAGGGTAATTGCCAGCATCGTGAGCAGGCCAGTCACTACTCCAGGCCTAGCGTCCTTGGCCCGCATGCTCCAGAACTACCCTATTGCCTCATTCACTGAGCTGGTCCGCTTTCATTTACAATATATGGGAAGAGGAGGGCCCCCGGATGAGACCGTGAGCGATGATATCGAGCTCTTTCGGTACATCAATCATTCCATAAAACCTTTACAGCATCCTGACTTGCCCCAAACTTATCTTAGTCGACTAGGGGTGTGCATAAACTGGTTACTCCAGGTCCTTGAGACCATCGGAGGAACCACACACAAATCCCTCAATATACCCGATCATCAAGTACAGCCTATACCGAATTATGTTAATCCACCAAGTTCTGGCCCGCATAGTCACTCCACTCCCTCGGTTACGATATCAAATGGTGGTGATAATATCGTACACCTACGCTCCAGCCGTGGTTTCTCGCTAGCATCTTCAATATCATCAGCCTCAGACAAAGAGCATCGACGCCCACTTGGAGAAGCCGAATTGATGTCCTTTGGAGTGTCTACTCCCATCACCGATCCAATGAGCACAACCATAGGGCAAGCATCGTCCTCCAGCAGTAGTTTCTACCTAGACAGGACTCAGTTCGATCCCGCCGTCATAAGTGACCAAAGCTGGGACATGGACCTCTGGAAGGAGATGTTCCCTTCATAAGAATTGATCTTCTACATATAAGCTCTCACATGCCGCAAAGCGAAATGCTAAATAATGCCATAGAATCAATTCTGCCTGAGTTGTTCTTAGAATTAACAGCGGATGTGTGGTATCCGAAGTAAAGGGAGTAGTTAGATACAATATACTTTACAAGGAAACCCTGCTATCATTCTAGAAGTGGGCGACATAGGACACCCTATGTACAAGCTGAGCTTCGTAACGGCTCCCTTTTGCTTACATAAACCTCGCAGTGCTTGGCCCATATATAGGAGGTTGCAACCTTTCGGGTATCGGTCATCGAAGCCCGAGCAATTTAATCCACATATCAGCGGATTAGTCACAAGCCCGGCCGGTACAATCCGCCATGGTACAATAATTGATAATTTGATAATCTCACACGCGCATGCAGCAAGGGATAATGCTTAGTCACACGGATCGTACCGCTTTTGTAGTCCAGATGTAGGGCTAGGTGAGGCAAATCACGTCTTCCTTTCCAAATCCATTGTCGTCGGGCTCCTCTCGGTGCGGGGGCACCGAGACAGAGACACTAACATCATCGCGTCATTTCAGCTCATCATATAACAAAACAGGTACCGAATGATGTACTGTATCATAAATTTTGAGATTGGGTGTTGAGCGTCGTACGTTTCCTGGCTTCAACTAGACTCTGGCTGCTGGCCGCGATGGGGGCTGTCGGTGGAACCTCATATCTCCTAGGGGTCTGGACACGTCAGAACTGGTCGCTGCTAGATCTGCATGCAGACGCATATAAGCTGCCGGGCATAGTTTCAGCCGGGAGAACATATATACGCAACTTCGGGCGGTTAAGTATGCGACCTAATTCTATTATACTTGTGGATTGTTGCGATATGGTGACTTCTATTCTGAGATGGTACCCAGATTTTATTCATCTCCGCTTGTCAGATCAGATCAGATCAGATCATGGTAGATATCCAGGGTGCACCACGTAGGACCGAGTCACATTACACAGAAAGCCCAAGCCCACAAATCCTGTGTAACTCTGTTTCGTGAGACCTAGGTAGCTTGTCGCCGACCCAGTGGCGACCAAGTGCGGGATCTGGAGCTAGACTAGCACAATATGGCGGCAACTCAATTCCCCAGTTTCATTAGAGATATGGAATAAAAATACTTATCTATTTATGTATTTCATCAATCTGAGTATTTCAGGGTATCTCTGAATAAAGAATATCCGTCTATTTGAGTATGTCATTATGTAATAAGCAATGATAGGCCACAGTCACTCGAGCATGTCGATATGCCTAGACATTGAGGGCCCGTCTACTTGTTAACGAAGACCAACTTAAACAACTTGGCAAAATATAACTAGTCATTGAGCAACGGTGTTAATAGAATGCCTATACAAAAAGTAATACGAGGTGGCTGTAATTATTTTCGAATTGATACGATCTTAGCAATTCAGCCGTGAACATGTTCTTGCTACCTCACGTATGAATTAGGGACAACAAGAGTAGAGGTGGCATCTATTCATACGGTTGTAAGACTGATAAAACCTGCCTTCATTATGCTAGTAAATATCTATCTGTTTCGAACATTGTCTGTAACTGCGTGGTTAGGACTGCGAGCAGGCCATTTCATATTGGGGCCGCGACCTCCTCCCTGAGAGCACACCAACTCATCCCGAAGGGGTTATACCCGCCCACTCGTTGATAAATGATTAACCATCCGGCCCTTCTCTGCCACAGTCCCTTATTTGGGAGCTAGTTCTTGCTCCGCCTGGTTAGCCTTCGCAACAATCGCATCCCGCTCCTTGGCGCTATACACTCCAGCTGTGACGAAGGCGTCCGCAGCCGAAGTGACAGCTCCGACAAACTCTTCATGTGTGGCGAAGGGTGCCTGATCCCAGACTATGTCAAGGAAGGTCGGCCCGTCGGTGCCTGGCGAGGCGATCCCAGAGACTGGAACGTCATACACAGGTAAACCCTCGTTTCGCTTGCGATTCGGCACATTAGTGTTGATGGTTCCAAATACAACTGTCGGTTCCAAGTGTCGGAAATACGACGACACCGCCTGCGAATCACCAATGTAGTATGGTCGCACAGTCAAATTGCCATCGGCAGTCTGGAAGGTCGGGTCTCCGGCCGCCGAGGTTCCTGTGTGCTTGATTGCTGCCAGGGAGTAATCGCCATCCCGTTTAAGATATCTATAGAGCGATAGCCCAAAGAAGCCGTCGTTGGCAGTGTTCGGCTTGCCGACAATCTGTAGCAGTATAGGTCCCCACATGATAACTTGGGTATCTGGACGGTCCAATGCGCGCTCGATCCGAATGCTGAACGGCATGTTCACTTCAATCACATCGCCCGTCTTCCAAGTTCTACTCAGAGTGAGATACGTACCGGGTTGGGCCGATACATCAGTCTGAGTCTTCCCATTGACGGCAACTTGGAAACCTTTGCGAACCCAGGCGGGCACTCGAAGTTTGATGTCCAGCGGGCCCTGTCCAGTGATGGTGAATCTAGCCTCATCTCCACGAGGAAAGTCAGTTTCCTGCTTCACTACAAAGCCTTTGTCCGCCCAGGATAGAGTAGACGGGATGTACAGGTTGATCCAGAGCGCAGATCCATCCGCCGAGTGGAAGTACACCGTCTCCTGGTATTTGGTATGGCTCTCCATCCCAGTACCACCACAACAGGTGCCGGTATTTCCAAAGTCACGAGGCACAGCCGGAGTGAGAGACTGGAAGTAGGTGAGCTGCGGGTCCCTGGTGCTGCTCGTGTCTGCGCGCGATCCCGTGATCTGGTTGAACAGGCCACGCTCATAGTTGTCCATGTATGTTGCATTATGCTCATGGAGGAAGAGATTGCGCGCCAACTTGAGCATATTATACGCCGTGCATGTCTCGGCACCGGTCCCGGCCATGGCATTGGCAATATTGTCCCGATTTTGAAATAGCTCGCCGTTGGTGTCGGTGCCGGGATAGCTGCCGCCAACGCCGCCAGTCGCGAAATATCTGTGCGGTGCCACCCAGTTGTAGAAGTTCTTCGCTGCGGTGAAATAATCCTGACCGCCCCCATACTCATATACCCTGAGGTAACCAATGAATTGAGGGACGTGTTGGTTGGCATGTAGCCGTGCTGGGCGACGACGCCCCGGTATCTTGTCACTGGTTACAACCAGAATGTCCTGGTTCTCGACTGCGCTGCCGAAAAGGGATTCCCGATTATCAAATGCTTTGGCAGTCTGTAAGTGGCGCGGGTCACCAGTAAGTTGATATATCTCTGGGAATACCTCATTAGCACCGCCGTATTCTCCGCCAATGTATAAGTCCCACATGTAGTTGAGGTCATCTCTTGTGAGGTTTCCTTTATACCCAGGGTGGTTTTTATCACCAATAGTCAGCGCGAGGTAAGCCCAGTCTGCCATCTTCGTAACAATCTCAATAGCCTGTGAGCTGTTGGTATTGTAATAAGCGTCTAGCAGCCCCCGGATAATCTTATGCTGGGTATACCATGGCGCCCATGTATTCGTGCTGAGATTGCCTCCGTAAACTGCCCACCGCGGCGGGCCGAGGCGGAGGACAGTATCTTCTGGGAGGGCACCAAGGTAGCCGGGATACGTAGGGATCCAGCTAGCATCACCGGAGCCACTTGTGCCATTCATACGAGCGGTGATCATATCCTGGCAGGCAGACAGCTCGTTTATCATCCAGTCGAGTTTGGTCTTGAAGACTTGCTCGCCCTGGTCGGCGTATGCTTGAGAAAGGGCCGTCATGAAGTGACCTGTCCAGTGCCCGCTCAATAGTCCGCCATCCTCCCACCCGCCAGGCGGAGTAACGCCCTTGGGGTTCGGCCTCCCAGCCTGGTTATTAAACAGGACTAAAAATTTCCTTTCATCATATGCGCGCAGAAATGCCTTGATCCGGTCGCGTTTCTCTTGCAACAACCCATTTCCCAGTTGCACTTGATCGAGGGCAAAGGGACGGACTGGCGCAGTAGCCCCCGGGCCGAGGTCGACCGCCAAGACTTCCGTGGGTATCACGCCAATACCAACGAGTGCTATAGCTCCAATAGCAACTGCCCGGAAGAGTTGGCGTTGGCCGGATAGGAGGTTTAGAATCTTGGCCATGGGAGGACCGTGGTTGAAATAGTGCTTTCGGTAGTCTTATGCCAACCGTAGAACCAGGGCAGAAAAATATTCTAGTTACAAGTTTCATATAGATAAACAGTGAACATCGGCCTGCTAGAGACCTAGTCCCTTGCCCAGTACACTTAGGCCTTATATTACCTATTCAAACATGAGCTACGATAAGGATACTACGATATCGTAGCCAAGAGATTTGCCCAGCTCGGATTATATCGCCTTGGTCCGTATTTAGCCATATACGTACAGTTCGTGAGGGGTTATATGGAGTATTCTGTAAACTGACTGGTGCGGATAATGATGAGGTTCCCGATGCTACACAAAGCAACCTTGTGTGGGTTGAGAAGAAGGGGCGCTGTGTCAACTAATTGGTGGAATAAAAAATTTTCGATTGATAGGTCTAAAGAATGTAGGCATCTACACATTTACTGCTTCTCAAGCTCGCGAAGTAGTAACTAACTTGGATTGATAGGCAGATACTAAGCCGTGATAGGTGTATCCTTCAAGATGCAACCCTGAGTAAATTAAAGAACTTGTACTTAAAACTTCTATTCGATATAATAGGGTTAGATATCCGACTCAGTAGCAACAACAAGCATGTCTTTGTCAACCCATGCTCCGTGACTTAAACACGTAGCTCCTGCCTTAGGATCGAGGATCTGGAAGTCGAACCGGCGAAGAACCTTGTTTGGGAAGATGTTAGCTCTACTATTCAGGTCCACATAGCACAGCCAGAGCTGGAATTATAGTGTAAACTAACCTCAAACAAAGTCTTGTTGAGTTCAAGCCAGGCAATAGCTTTGCCAGCGCACATCCATCGGCCATAGCCGAAAACTAAGTCAACGTTGCGTTGCATCTCAGCACGTGTTACCTGGTCGGCCTCGAGGAACCGTTCTGGCCGGAAGATATCCGCATCTTCGCCGAATAGAGCCTTAGAGTACATCAAGGAGGACATATTGGGTCCAACAGTAGTACCACCAGGGACGAAGTAGCCATTAATTATATCGCCTTCGGGCGGTACTTCTTTGCCGAAGGTAGCAGTCGCAACTGGACGTATACGCAATCCTTCGTGAATGGTAGCCTACAAGAAATAGAGTTAGCGTGGTTTGTTATATCGGGTTTTGTAAGCCACAAGCGTCTACTACACGCCTACTGACAAATGCACGCTTCGAGCCCTAAGATATGAGGGATGAGATATGAGATGAGACATACCTGCAGATATTGCAACTCCTTTGCTTCTGCAGCTGTTATGGGACTTGAGACTCTCTCACTCTTTATGGCATCTTTTATCTCAGTCTTGAGTTTCTGGTATGCTACCGGTGTTGCTATCAAGTACAGCAATATAATCCTAAGCGCACTTGACGTTGTTTCAGAGCCGGCTACGAACATGAATAGCGCCTCAGTTTGACATTCAACCTCAGTAAGCCCGTGACGACGGAATGAGCCCTTAATTTAAAGCACGTTAGTCGTGTTTATTACCAGCTCCAATCACAATAAGTGTACTAAGGTTGAATTATTCTTACCAACATATCATTCAAGGTGCTACCGTCTGCCATATATCTCTTACGAACCTCGTCGTTCGTTAATCTATGTGCGAAACTAATCAGTCATATATCAATGGTCGACATAGTACTGGAACTCACTTCATCATTAGGCCCAACCCAGTCTTGTCCGTCGGTTTAGGACCGAGTAGTCTAATGCCTAATGTTGAAAACACAATCTTTCGTGCCCAGGGCACATCTCCCAGGACATTCATCACCGGTAATTGCGACTCCACAAGGTGGTAGAATCCGTGGACGTCCTTGTCTGCTTCGAGACAGCCAAATTCCTTGCCGAGGGCAATGCGGGATATAACATCCAAAGTGAAAAGAGGAAAGATTTTGCTCAGGTCCATAGGCATCACCTTGGCACCTGATTTACCAATATATTTTCGGCGGATCAACCCTATTAGGTTTCCGATCTGCTCGTCTATGGCAGACTCGAGACCAGGCGTTTCGCGTCCAGAATAGCCATGGGATGTCTTGGCTTTATGTTTGTCGTGTCTAGTGGGCTCTAGCATGGTGAACATGGAATCGCTATCTGGATGAAAGCGGGCGCCATCATACCAGCCAGACCGCGGATACAGACTCTTCGCATTAGACATGCGACGGATTGTCCCCGGATCGTCGGTGCTAACGACGTTGGGACCTACCCGAACCAATGGACCATACTTCTCGCCCAATAGCTTCTGGATCTCGTACTGTTTCCCGCTCCAACCTAAGTAGCCAAGCCATACGTACGAGAACGAGGCAAGGAAGGGCCCTGGGATGTGGCGAAGGCGGTGCCATTGGTAGAGGGTCGACGCAAGTAAATAACCTACAATGAGAGAGAAAAGAACTGGCAAGGCCTGCTTAAAGTCTAACGTGCCCATACTGATAGTTCCTGGATGTAGCACGGTTGATAGTACGGTTGTCAAGATGGGTGAGAATAAACCAGATCTTTTGGAGATCTAGGTAGATAATAGACAATGTATTATAAGTACCTACGTATAGATTTGGGGTGAGGGAAGGATTAGAAGGTACACTTCAATGAAACCAAAACTTCTACTAATAATTGTGTGTGCGATAACGCATGCATCCGTTGTCCCTGGTTCTAGACTCCGCAGCAGAATTGGTGGTACGATTGGCTGGTTGGAGGTTTACCCTTGACAACACAAGTAGCAAAGCTACTTAGTAACAGGGATTAAGATAAGCTGAAGTTTCTACATGGATACGAATGCCAATGACACGTTTGGATACCCACTGATACCCGTTTCTTGGGGTTTGATAATATTCCAAATACAGATTAATACAAGATCTCAACGGCCCGCGGTACGTGAAATATGGTATACCTACTACGTAACTGATTTGTTTGAGAGGTCGAGGGCCATGCCACAATACTTATTCAAGACAGCAGGATGAGCTATGGTCCTATGGCTGAAAAAGCTATAGAACTTAAGAGTCAAAGTTTTTTTTAATCTGTGCCGCCTGACAGAGGATTCTCTGGACAGGTTATTTTGTTATGAACAAGAGCTTTGACTTGGGCTTAGAGAATCTATCAACAAGCTATGCGGATTACGTTCGTCGATCTGGAGGGGCTTCCTGGTCTAGCCACCTACATATGCCGAGTCTAAGCCAACTTTAGGTATGGTCGCCGAAATCTAGTTGCTGGTCAGCCATGTACCCTTGACTACTCTTTTACGGCGTCGACGGACTAATTTTGTCACTTGCATTTCAGCTGTCCTTAAATGTATCCTAACGAATTATTAACTATGGGTCTATCATCTATTCTTACTAAATAGCTGTCCGGCCTCGCTTTGTATGGTTCGGGAATTATTACCAGCGAGAAAAGATCTATACTACATACTTGTAGAAATGCGGGCCCAGGGGTAAGCCCGTCGTATCCCCCGGCACTTGTAGCGGCTTTCGGACATGATAGCCGGCAACGGCTCAGCTGCTCCAGGCTCGGCCTATTATCAATACTACCCATACAGCTTCATAAATCTGACGACCTCTCCACCACCAATCGGCGCGTTCCTAATACGATCGGCAATTCTTACCGCGATGGATTTATTATTCTGGGAGAACCGAGTACGTTAGAGTTCGAGCTATCAAGCTAAGCTACGTGGAGAACAAAGCTTGACGGAACGGTCTGTGCATAAAGGTAAGAGCAAGCGCGACATCAACTGGCTTGGGCGCTGCTGTTGTACAGGTGACGAGACGGATGTAGATATGTTCAAGACTCCATCGCTGAGATATGATGTATGATGGATAGAGAACCACGGGGAGGTGTTCCTAGGCGCCTCCACCGATCTTAGGATTGAACAGAGGGTAGCCATCACCGAACGGAAGGCTGAGAACCTGGAGTGAAAGGATTAGTGGGAGTCGGAGAGGTGAAGATTAGAGTGGCGTAGGACAGGGGTCTATCCTATAGCGTTGCCGAAGACCATATATCTGTCGCAGTGCCCCAAGACAACTGGAACGTAGCTTCGGGACTACGTCTGAAACCAGAGCCAATGATGTGTCCTTCTCTTACGAATCTAGACGTCTGTGACACCACACCTCCGCAGTCCCCAAGCTGGATGTCAGCGAAGCGCTGGCTGCCTTGGCCATGGTTGGCAAAGATATTAACCAACTTGACATCTAGATGTGGATCTATTAAGATGACAACGCTCAGAGTAGACAACGCTTAGAGTAGGACATGAAGAGCTTCAAAAACACACCTAGCTACCCGTTTGATCTCAGGGTGCGACAGCTGTTTCTTATTTGATTCGGTCAGCATATCACTGTCCAAGTGCCTAAGGACAATAGACGGTGGATCAACCGGCTTTTAGATCTCGTCAACCAGGGGGCGAAGGAAAGGAGTATGGGACTGGTAGCGCTTGAGAACATCAGCCTCGTTCTGTAAACGCCAGTGACCCTGAATGCTCTTGATAATACACTTCTCATGGCTCTGGTTTCTATAGCCATTTAGCTGTGACTGCTTATAGAGGCGAGTAAGAGTGACAAAAACTTGCCTGGCAAGATATACGGCAGCTTCATCAGAGGCCCTGTGTAGTTCCTTGATAACGGTGTAGGTAGAAAGATGCCCTGTCAAAACGGCATTTATACTAGGCATTCGGGACATTGGTAGATTTTTGGTTGCGGATGCGCATTTTTGGTTAGCTATCATTAGGAGTGAAAAGCGCCTCGGATCGCCTCGGACTTTCGGGCACGAAGAATTGATATCGGGGCATGAACTCAAACTCGTTTTGGTGTAGGTATGTCCACAAGGTGTCTCCACACATGTTAGGTAATCAAGACTACCTACTCTATCCCTTCCCCTGATCGCAAAGTACTATTACCCGGTGAAGATGTCCTCGTATCCGCACATGGCCCTTACAAACCCAAACTCGTGGTCATTACGGCAGGCGGGCATCTTCTTTATATCTTGTTCAAAGAGCTCTATCATCATTCCATCACCGGCCCATTCATCCGCGTCATAAGCCCTGTCAAAAATCATCAAGGCCACAGCCGCCACCGTACCGCCTCGTTTAAGGTAGCTTTTCGTTGCCGGCGGCCACTCGCTTACTTGGTCTCGATAGTAGTCAAGAATTGTCTCTGTATTAGGTAGCAGTTTCTTGTCAATACAACGACCGATGTGCTGACACATATTGACGAAGCCCTGTCTCATGGATTTGTTGGCTACGAGGTTTTGCTGAGCTGCTCTGGGGAGATGAAGCAAGACATCATTGTTGAGCAAGATCCAATCCGCACCGCTGGACTCAGCACCCGGATAGTCGTTCAAGATATCATGCTGCAACTCGGCCTGGTAGATTAGTGCGAATTGCATCCTGAGACTTAGGAACCCACCAACGCACTGCCCGCAAGTGCAGCCGTACTTTAGCCGCAGTGTGTTGCGGATCAGATTAACTTTGCGGTCTCTGCTAGCCATTTCATCTGTCGCCGACGAGGCTGCCCATATATCTCGGTCTGAGAGCTTGGTGAGATCAAATATTTCCGTGCCGGTTAGAGCTGCGAGACACTCAATGTCTGATTGGCAGAAGCCTGTAAAGCTATCTGATATCACGTCGATGACTCCTCTGGGCCCTCCTATGGTTTGCCTTGTTCTCTGCTGGTCCAGGCTACTCTGCAGTGCTTCCAAGGGCGTGTAGCCGTCGCAGTTACGTTTTTCTGCTAGCTGGGGAATCTTGGACATGATATATGAAATCGGTTCTGCTTTTCTGCCTAGGGCGGCCACATGGAGAATCGTGTTGCCAATTTCGTCGGTATACATCTGCAATGGCGCATTTTCCTCCACAGCAAACACCTCCTCCATTTTAGAGACGCATTCTGCACCGGAGATTGAGGGGTCGGATAAGGAGCTCAGGATGGTACGTATTGGTTCAGGGGTGATTTGCTCCCCTTTTAACTGTACTGGGGCATCCCAATCCTGTGCTTTATCCAAATTCCGTGAAGGATGATCGTCATCAGAAAAGGCTAGCCATCCTGAAGTCCCTACTCTTCTGAAACCCATCGACCGAAAGAAATGCGTGAAGTTCTCGACTTGCTCGGAAATAGTGCCCGAATCCGGCTTGTCGTCGTCACGGTCCGTCTGTTGAGTGAGATGCATAGGATTGACGAAGGCAAAAAAGCCCCTTGCCTCATCTCGCACCACGTCCAATACTGCGTTAAGGAGCTTGGCTCCCGCCCCCTGGCGACGCCAAAGAGGTTCAGTATGCATGTTTTCAATAAGGAGAATATCGCCATCATCAAGCTCTTCGCCCCAGACACCAGACCCTTTCCTGATCTCATGTTCCGCGTACTCACGGTTCAAGCGACCGTACCTATCAAAAAGCTCAAAGGCGAGTAAGGAAGATTCCTCACAAAGCTCTTCCATCTCAGTCCAGAAGGCATGTCTCATAAAATAGCGTCTGATAAACTTGGCATTACAGGAAGCGACCCGACTTTTGCCCACATTCGCGAAGCCAGTGATCTGCTTGAGCCACCTCTTCTCTTCAAACGCGTCAAATAGGGTCGTAGGGTTATCGTCAGCCTCATCCGATATGTACTCGTCTTCATCGTCAGAACAGATTTTGATAGTGACCTGGACTTTATCGCTGAGCCGTTGTACTGGTGGTTTCCCAGCAGCGGCTTCATCGGACTCGTGGGAAGTCTTGACCGCTTTAGAGCGCGTCGCACAACCCTCCCCCGCGCCTGAAGTGCGATCGCGCTTAGCAGTACTCATGGTGTCGCTAGCCCCAGAGAACGCTTTCCAGACAGAAGGAAACTCGAAAATGATGGAGAATATGCTTGGAAATGGCACGAACAACTGGGAAGATTGACTGCCAGGAGCCAGCCGTATGCTTGAAATCTCTGAACAAGCTGAGGATGGGGGAATACCGGGGGGGCCTTTGACACCTGCTGTTGGTGATCGACAACGTCGGTTGCATAAGTGACCTGTCACATCGGAATTGCCACCTACTTAGGCAAACAAGGAGTATGTAGTGCATAAGAACTTTTATGATTCGCTAGTCACCAGCGAGGCGTTTTGAAACACAAGCTGGCACTTTATGCAAAGGCTGTCAGCATACACCCAGGGCTAATTAGTCTAGGTACTTCAATCTATGTTATTGTCTGGCTCTCCGACATGGCGTCCAATAATGGTGGAAGCTGAACATTCCAGGGTGCTAGTGTAAGGCGCCTTCGCTTTAAAATTACCCATATAACAAGTGTTGCTGTGAGGGCTTGGAACTGACTATTCAGAATAGGTACAATAATAATCTATTATAGCTACCAAGGTCTAAGCCTGTCCTTGGCTGTATATACAATTGGTCCGGCCCTTCCAATATGTCTCGGATTTTTATTTCACAGTCTCAATAGATAGATCTCAGTTCCGCATAGTATGGTCTAGGTGTCTCACCGAACTACACTTTTGGGTATCGCACAAGGTATTCAGCGCGTACAGCTGTCAGCAGGGCATTTCAGTGCGCTACTCATTTATTCCAGGTAGACTGATTGAAGCCATGGTAATAATGATAGAAATAAAACTAATCCCCATCTGGAATAGGGTCTCCTCAGATGGATACACGAGAGTGACTGTTTCACGGCGATTTATTGGGTTGCGACAAGACTGGTGTCCTCTCTAACAAAATATTTGCATCTTTATACGTACTATATGTGACTAAGTACCTGTGCCATGTTGCATATCGTAACAACCGGTAATTCTAGTACAAGGATAGCACGTAACTTGGAGTATTTCTAGTTACTGTTGCTTAGTACAGAGGGTACTTTTTTACTAACTTTACTTATGGTTAATGTACATACTTGTACCTATATTCTCCACTTATTTAGTGTATTACTATGCTTTCAACAGGTTATAAGCCCAGGTTTAGCAATAGATCTAAGCAAACTATTAATTTTTCACTAAAGCGCTAAAAAACTAGCTAAAACTAAAAAATTAGTAGCTAGCTTAAAATAATGTTATAATGCTAAAAATAGTTTATTATTATTATTACTACTTTATTAATACAAAAGAAATTTTACTTTATTACTATTTTACAAGATATAAAAAGTTTTTATTAATGCTTATTTATACTTTAAGTTATTGTTATGACTAGGCTACTTAGGTACCTTAGCACATATCACAGGTTACATGTATATATAGGATATTTTTTTTATACCTATTTTATAGAAGTTTCCTCTTTTTTTTAAGCTTTAGTCTTGTTAAATATTTACTATAAAACTAAAAATATATTAATTATTATACTTAACTTTTAATGCTTTATACTTTCTGTAACAATTTTAAAGCTTCTTAAGATAAAGTTACCTATAATACTTTATTATACTATAAAATAGCTAAACACTAACTAATTATATAAGCTAGTGCTATTCTTAATAGCCTTTCTTTAGAACAAACTTTAACAATAAACTAAAAACAAACTTAACATAAATTATTTCTAAAACTAAGCTTAAGCAAATAACAATTACTTAATGCTTTAAGTGCTAATACTTAACTGTTGTAAACATAAATCGTATAGCTTTTAGCTAAAATTAAAAAGCTAAAACAGCAAGTTGCGCAACAAAAAAATAAAAGCAAACAAATTACCTTAAAATCGAAAATAGCTCGTATTACTTCCACTTTATAATCAAGTAAACAAAAGAACTAAAAAACAATATTTCTAAAAAAACAGAGGAACCCTTTAGACCCTAAAAAACAATCCTGCAACTTAGGTCAAGAACAAGAATATAAAGATTCTAGTAATAATAATAACCCTTTATCCTCTAGCTCTAATAAAGAACATAATCAGAAAAGCAATAATTACAACAATAGCCGCAACAACAATAACCAAGGATTCTATAGAGGCAATAATAGCTATAAAGGCCAGAACTAATACTGTAAAGGCAATAACAATAAAAGTTATAGCTAGTACTAAAACCAAGAATACATAAACAACTAAGGTAATAATAATAATACTTATACTTTAAAAAACTGTTATACTTTTAAAACTTTTCTAAATTAACCTTAGAATAATAACAAAAATAGTTTAAATTTAAACCTTTATAAAAACTTTACTTGTTATAGCTATAAATAACTTGGCTATATTGCTTTTAATTGCCTTTAGCTTAAAGGTAATAATAACAATAGTAATAACAAAAACAATAAATCTAGTAGCTGTACTAGCTATAATAATAATACTACTTAAAAACAAACTATTTAAAAAATCTAAGTAAATAAAAACTAAAACATAAATAAAAAAAACTAAAAACAGCAATTAAAGTCTTATATACCTTTTTTACAAAAGCTATAATACTACAACTCAAAAAACAAGTAGTAAGCTTAGTACTAACTATATTAGCTATAAGTTTTAAGCTAAAGTTATTACTTTATATACTTATTTTATGCTGTTTTTATACCTTTTGCATTATTTATTTTGTTAGCTCTATAAAACTATTTATTAAAACTTATATTAATCTTAATTTATGCGCTAAATATAACTATATTAGTTTTACTTTTGCTTTTTATTATAAATTGCAGCAAGCATTTTTTTGTATATTTATATTATAGCATGCTACTAAAAGTAGATTTTTTACTTATAAAGCTTATTAAGTTATTTGTAAATTAACCAATAATTATAGTATTACTTGCAGAATTAAGCATGCATACATAGCTATTAACTGCAACTATTGCTTTAAAAACAGCTTTTTTTTATTATTTTAAACTATTTTAAAAAATAAAAGAATTATACTAAATTTAGGCATTAATTAATAGTTTTTTAAATTATACTGCTTTTAAATAAAAATATTTAGCTTAACTAAGTTTATAAAAGCTTGCTAAAACTAAGCTTGCTGCTATGCTATTATTTAACTACTTAAACTTATATAGCTTAAAAAATTAAAAAAAAGCCCTAGTTATTTCAATTTTATAATAATTTTAAAAAAGTTTTATAACTTATTTAAGTTTTTTAATACTAGCAAAGCAAACATATTACTACAATTAAAGCAAAAAAACCTTGCTATTAAGCTAGAAAAAAACGCAGTTATATTTTATTTTTCTATATACTTATTAGCTTAAAATAAGCTAAAAGAACTATAAAAATAGCTTAATAAAATGCTAAAAGCAAAAAAAATTAAAAAGTTTATTAGTTTTACTAGCGTTTTAATTTTTTTTATATTTAAAAAAAATAAAAGCTTATGCCTATATATAAACTATAAAAAACTTAATTAAGTTACGTGTAAAAATTAATACACTTTACTATTTATTTTAAAGCTGCTTAATAAAATCTTAAAAGCTAAAATCTTTAGTAAAATTAACCTTAAAAACGCTTATTATTGCTTACGCATTTAAAAAAAAAATAAATAAAAAACAGCGTTTTATATACGCTATAGCTACTATAAATTTCTAGTTATACCTATAAGTTTATTAAATGCTTTTGCTACTTTTTAAAATTATATATAAAAAGCACTTAATAATATAATAAACATATTTTACATTATATATTTTAATAATATGCTTATTTTTTTCTTAAATAAAAATTCTTATATAAAACATATTTAAAACGTTATTAAAAAGCTATAAAAAGCAGAACTATACGTTAAGCTATTTAAATACTAATTTTATTAAAAAAAAATCAAATTTTTAAGTTATATTATTTTTAGCTAAAAAATTAAAATGAACTTTTTACGTATAAACATTATTTAGCAATAGCTTATATTAAATATTTATTAAGCATTATAACAATTTTTAAAGTTCTGCAATTTTTACTGCTGTTTTATAAACAAGTATTTTTATATTGTTGCGCTTTTATTTAAGTATTTAAAAAAAAACGTAATAAAAACAAAAAAAAGTTGAATTTTTTTAAATAGTTCTAAAAAAAAAGCTTTTAAGAACTTTTAGAATATATTTAAACAAGCTATTTTTTTTACATATTTTAACCTTAAAAAATAAATATTACTAAAAACTAATTTTTTTAAAGTAGCTTTTGCAAAAAATTTATTTTAGCAAAATAATTAAAGCATTTTTAAATTAGTTATGTTTTATTTTCAGAAGCTATCCAAAAAAAAAATACAGTATAATATGCTTAACCAAAAAATGCTTGCAATAATAAATTACTTTAAGCACTAACAACATTATTTATAAAAAAGCAATTTACTAATTAAAGTATTAATTAACTATACTAACCTTTAAGTATTTATAAAAACGCTAAAACTTAATAAAAAGCAAGCTTATTAATATTTATTATTAGCTTTTTTTAACTTTATTATTAAATACTAAGCAAGCAAAAAAAACAAAGCTAATTCTTTTTTGCGCTGTTTTAATTATATAGCTATTTTGCTTAGTAATATTAACATTCTTCTAACGTTAAAAAGAAAAGTTGCAGTAGCATAGCAAGTTAAAGTCTTTAATTTATATTTTAATGCTTAAGCTAAAGCTTTATACCTTAGAGCTATACTTGCTAAAAAAGCCTTTTTTATTTAAGCAGTTATATGTTTGCATGCATAAATAGCTATAAGCTTAAAAAAATTAAAAAATCCAAAGGCTTTTAAAGAGCTAAAAAACCTTATTTAAAAGGTTTAAAAAAAAAACCTTAAATGCTATGCAATTATAAAACAATTAAAGGCAAAAAAGCCTATAAATTTTTAATAATTAATAAAAAAATCCTTAGTTTGCTACAAAAACAAAATTTATATTTTTTTTAAAAAAGCTATACACTTTTAACTTATTAAGCTATACTATAATAATTTTTTAGCTAAACACTTTAACTAAAGCTACATTTTAAAACTACTATAACAAAAGTTTTATTAAAGCAATATAAAACCAAATATTAAAAAATATATATAAAGCTATATAATTTGCTTTAAAACTAAAGCAAAATACTACTAAAAATACAGTAAACTTAACGCTTTGCTAATACTTAATAAACTTATGTAAAAGCTATTTATAAACTTTATTATAGGTTTACTAAAAACCTTTTATAAAAAAAAACTAATTAATGCTATTTTTATTATTATAAATAGATTTATTAAGCTTATATACTTATTTTTAGTTAATACTACTATAACTTTAGTTAAGCTAGCAGTTTTATTTTATTATAAAATTAAATGTATTTATAGTAGCTTAAAAGGCATTATTTTTAATAAAAGCTTTATTTTTATTAGCTAATTTTAGTTTAATTTATGCTATTATTTAAAAGTCAAACAAAAGCTTTTAGTAATATTTTACCTTAAAACTAATAAACAAATAAAACAAATAAACTAAATAATTAAAAGCTATTTTAAGTACTTTATAAATAATAAACAAACTAATTAGCTTTAACTTTTACTTTAAGCTTTTTTTGCTATAAATTTTACTATTAATTTTATAACTAAACGATTACTTTTTAAAGCTTTATATAGTTATATGCCAGAATTCCGTTTGTTTATTAAAAATAACTTTATATTAAAAAGAATTTTAGCTATACAAAAACGTTTTAATAAGTTATAAACCATTAAAAACAAAATAACAAAGCAATAATAAATCATAATTAATAAATATATAAAATACTATAATAATAAGCATAAACTTATAACTTTTAAAACTAGGAACTTAGTAGCACTATTAATAAGAAATATTAAGTTTAAAAATAAAAAGTTAGCGCTTAAGTTTATTAAACCTTTTTAAATTCTTTTTATAGTTAGTTTATAAGTATATTATATTAATTTCTTAAAACAATATAGCTGCTTTTATTCTGTTTTTTTAATTTAGTTACTTAAGCTTTAAAAAGCTAAACATAAGTATAGTTTACTTATACTAAACCTTAAAAATAAATTAGAAAAATAAAAAGTTAAAAATATAGTAAATAAAATAATTTATAATAAAAAAAAATATTATTTTATTAAGTAAAAAAGCTAGCTAACTAAATATAATCAATAAGTATTTACTATTAACATTATAGCTTTTAAAGCAATTAAAAACTTTAAAAAGCACTTAAGTTATAAAAAAAAAACAAAGCTATTAAGCTAACAAAATAGTATTAATCTATTATTAATTTAGCTATGAACTAAAGCTTAAATACGTTATATATACTAACTAGTTATTTTTTTGTTTTTAATTATATAATAGAAATTATATTTATTGCTTCAGGTTTTAAAATATTTGCGCTTTACTAATAAGCTATATATAAAAACGCTACAAACAAGTTATAATATCCTTACAAAAAAGCCTTAAAACATTAATTATTAAACTTTAAAACATTTTTATGTTAAAAAAAGCCAACTAAATACTTTTATTTATGTTTATTAGCAATAGTTAATATAGCTTTATGTATATTTTTCTTAAAAGAAATAAAAGCAGCTTTTTAAGCTGCATATCTATAGTTTATAACTTGCATTTTAAGTGCAATTAAACAAGCATATTGCTAGCATTAAAAATAGTCTTAATTTTGTTAGAAAATCCTATAAAATTAGTTTAAATAAAGCTACTTATAACGCTTATATAAAAAGGCTTAATAGCTTAGCAAGCTAAAAATTTACGCTTTATTATTAAATGTTTATATTTAGTACAATATTTCTGCATTATTAATTATTAGCTAAACTTTATATAAAATAAAAACAAAACAACTTACTTTTACATTATTAACCTTGCTAATTAATTAAAACTAAGCTTTATAAATTAACAAAAAACGCAAAAATACTTTTAAAAAGCAAAACTGCATAACTATAAAGTTAATATAATAATTATCTGAAGTTTTTTAAACAATAGTGCAATTTTTATTTATAACAACCTTTTTATAGTTGTTTTTCTAAAAAACAAAAAAATAAATAAACTAGTTTAATAACTTTTAAATATGCATTATATTAAAATATAACATAATAAACAGCTAACTTATTAATAAAACTAATCTAAAATAAATATAAATTAACTTATAAGTTTATATAAAATATAGCTGTTTATATAGCTTATATAAGCTGTTACTTTTAAGTTCTTAAATTTGCAAACTATATTTAAAAGCAAGCTATTTTTTGGCTAAAATGCCTCTTTAAAACGCCTAAAACAAAGCTAACATATTAACGAACTACTTAAAACTATTGCTTTTTTAATAGTTTTATATTTTTTGTTTTTAGCTTTAATAGTTTGCTTGCAAGGTTTATAAACAAAAGTTACTATAAAAACAAGCTAACGTTTAGCTAGCATAAAAACTTTAATATTTATATTAAAATTAAACTTATTTTTTATATTGTTTATATTAAAATTATGCAAAACAGCATTTAGATTTTTATTTAGATTTATAAAATCCAAATTATTTTTATTTTTATTTTTATTTTTTTTCTTTTAACCTGTAGAAAGCCTAATAATATCTACATTCTTATTAAAATTAAAGCTGTTTTAAAAAAAAAACGGACCGCTAGAACTTTTATTTCTATTATTAAAGTTATTAGATTTCTAACAAAAAGGTTCGTTAAAGTTCTATTTTATAGTAAAATCAAATTTATTTTCAGATAAATTCGAGCATAAAGCAGGTTGCAATAATTTTCCGCGTTTATGTTTATAACTATAGCTTTAACTACAACTACGTTTATATATACCACTTTTAACCACTACAAGTTTAAGCAGCATAATTATAATACAAATAATAATTAAAAAAAAAGCAGAAAAGATATAAAATAAATATAAAAATAGCAGTAATAAAATGTATAGCTAAAACTAATTATTTAGCAGCAGCTAAAAAAAAAAAAAAGAAAAAAAAAAAAGAAAAAAAAACACACAGCAACAAAAGTATAAACGCAAAACTTACCATAAATATAGCATAAAACAAACATAACTTAACACATAAACATAAGCATAAATATATAAATACCTTAACTACTATACTACATAAGCATTTTATTTAATATACTATATTTATGCTTAATTACTTTACACTACTTTACTTTACTACTTATACTTAAGATCAATTACTTTAATTGATTTTATTTGTATATAAGTTAAAAACAACCTAATTAAAAAGAAGAAAATAGTTATTATAACTAAGCTACTTAAGTACTTTAGCACATGTTACAAGTTATATATATATATAAAATATCCTTCTTATACCCATTTCATAGAAGTTTCCTTTCTTCTTCAAGCTTTAGTTTTATTAAATACCTACTATAAAACTAAAGATATATTAACTATTATACCTGACCTTTAATGCTTCATACCTCCCGTAACAGTTATTAAACGTAAAGTATTAGCTACTAAAAGTAGGCCGTTTGCTATTAAACATAAATACTTGTTCTTTTTATAGCATTTTTAAATAAAAATGCAGAAAGAAAACTTGCTATTAGTGCTGCTTGCTAATATTTCTAGTGTTTTAAATAATTATTTAGCTTTTAGTTAACATGCTGCAAAACTGCATACTTATTTTATAATAAAAGATTACACATTATATAATTACTTGTTATTTATAAAAAATTATTTATATATTTATTTTCTTTTTTTTACTAATAAACGTAAACAAAAGTTTACTAAAGACTTAAAATATTTAAAAGACTTAAAATTTACTTTTAATTATTACTTATTAATATATTTAATTATAATTAAACTAAAGTTCTTTAAAAAACAGTTAAAAAAGCATAAATTTAAACTATTTAATAATATATTTATTTTTTAAAACTAACTATTTAGTGGTTTTATACTTAAAAAAAGGCTTTTTGTTTTTACTTTTATTTTTTAAAGCTTAAAAAAAAATAAACTACAAAAATAACAATGCTTTAATATATTACTTATATATAACAAAAAGATTGAAGTTAAGAAAAAAGCTTTAAATAATAACTTATTTGTTTTTTAGCTAAAAAAAAAGCAGCTTTTTTTTTTGCAGAATACCTTTATTTCGCCTTTAATACTGCTTATATTTATTATTTTATTTACTATTTTAACTTTTAACCTTTATATTAACAATACTATATTATAATGCTTTAAGCTTAAAAGGCTTAATATAAACAACTATAATATTAAAATTTAAGCTTTTAAGTTAGTAAAGTTAAGCGTTAGCTTTATTAATATACTTAAACTTAAAAATAAAAGTGCTAACTAAAATAACTTTAATATTGCATTATAAAATGCTGCGCTAAAAAAAAGCATTAAAAACATATTTAACAGCACTTTTTTTAAGCTTATAAAACTTTTTAATAATACAAATAATATTACTTAAAATACTTTTATTAAACATTAAATTTATTAAACTACTATAAATAATTACTTATTAGCTAGCATTAAAAGCAAACTAAACTTAACTATTAAGCAAAAATAAAACATAAACAATAAAACAAATATTTATGCTATATATTGTTAATTAATTACTTATTATTAGCAACAAAAAGCAAATTATTTACTGGACTTATTATATGCTTTATTAAAAAAGATTTTAGCATAAATAAAAAGGATTAATAAATATAATAAGCATTAAGTTAATAACTGTTAAACTATTGATTTTTTTTAACTTAACTAAAAAATCTTTAATTAATTTAAGCAACTATAATATATAACAAATTTAAGTAATGCTTTTAATACTTAGAAAACGTTTATAACTATTATATACTTTATTATAAACATTAGTAGTAAATTTTTAATTACTTTAAAAAAGTTAATATTTAAAGCTTATAATTATTAAATAAAGCTATTTAGGAATGCTAAACGTAATGCTTTAGTAATATTAGCATATTATTTAAATAACGCTAATAAAAATAATGAAGTTTATTTTATTAAACGTAGCAAACTAAGCATTAATTAAAGCAATTAATAACGCTTAAATAATAACTTTAAAAGTTTTGTTAAAAAGAAAAAACCTTTTAACTATATAAAACCTTTTTAAAAAGTTTGTTTTATTTATAAATAGTTTAGTATTATTTATAGCAACTATAATAATAATATATGTTGTTTAAAATAAAACAAAAGAATAGCTTACTACTAAAAAAATAAGCCTTTAATTAGTATTTTTAACATAAGTCTAAATAACCTTTTAAAGGCTATAAACTTTAAAAGTTATTATATTAAGTAAAATAAAGCAATGCAGCATTTTATTAATTAATATAATACTTTTTTGTTATAAACTAACTTCGTTTAAGCTTATGCTATATTGTTTTTAAAAAACATATTTAAAATAATACTAAAAGTCCTTATAAAACTATTAATAGCTAAGTTTTTTAACTAGTTATTTAATATAAAGGCTTTATGCTATATTTACTATAAATAGTAAATATTTATAACATATATACCTTTTATTAAACCTTTTAAAATAAAAGGTATAAGTACTAAAGCAATAGTACTAAGCAATAATAAAGTTACTTTAATAATTTAACAAAAAAACAACATTAAACTTATTACTTTAAAAAATGTTTTATATGTTTTATATATAAAACTAAACCTTATTTTAATTAGCACTTTTATAGTATAACAAAGCTTTAAGTTTAAACAAAATAAATTTAAAGCTTAAATCTTTTTTATATTACTTAATTGCTTAAATTACTAAACATTAATAATATATAAGCAGCTATATAATAAATTTTACCTTTTTAATTATTTTATTACTACTTGTTTAAACTACTAAAAGCCTTTAGAATTAAAAAAATTATTAATAGCATTTATAACTATAAGTTTAAGTTTAATAGTACTTTTAATGCTTTTATATTAACGCTTTAGCTATATAAACTTTTAAAACTATTGCAAAGTAGCTCTAAAAAAAAACATTTAAATTATTAATAACTATAATAATATAGTATGCAAATTATATATATTAGCTAAAAAAACTACTAAAAATAATTATACTATAGTTTTATAAGCTTTACAAAGAAATACTTGCTAATATATTAATTTAGGTAGCTTAGTTATACTAGTAATTTTTATAAACAAGTTATACTATTTATTAATAATAAACAATATAACTTAATTTCTAAAAATATACTTATTAAAACAAAAGTTTAATGCTAAATACTTTATTTAACTAAATATTAAATAAGTTAAAACATAAACTAATATAAAGGTTTAATTTTATAGAACTAATAATAGCAAAGAATTTAAAAACTAAGTAATTATTAGTTTTTTTATATAAAAAAGCGTTTAACTTAAATTTTTAGCACTTTATTAATATAAATAAGTTAGTTTAATAAAAAAATTGCACTAAACGCTTTAAAAAATAATTAAAGCTGTTTTTTTAGATTTTAAGCTTTTATTAAAACTTTAAAGTAAGATTTTACGGGCTATAATTTAGATTTAGGCACATATACTAAATATAGTGCTAAACAGCTTGTTTTCTTTTAAGGCTTAAACTAAAAAAAAGCTAAACAGAAAGTTTTAAAAGCGCTTAAGCAAACAAGCTTACAAGCTAATACTAAAAAAAACAAAGCTTAAAAAGCTAAAAAATTACGCTAAGATCTTAATTATAGTTAAATATAACGCTAATAATATTTATTGTTTTTAGAACATTATAATAAGTGCTATTAAAAAAGCAAAAGAAATCTTTTGCAATAAAAACGTTACTTTAAGCTTAAAAAATTATATTTTACTAGTTTTTAGCTTTAATTTTTTTGTTTTTTTTTGCGCTAAAATAGTACTATAGTATTTTTAATTAATTAAGTATTTATTAATACTTATAAATTAACTATTATTTTTAAAACGATTTGCTAACTAAATTAAAGCAAAGAATTTATTAAAACAGTAATTTAATTAATAACTATAATTACTAAAAAACAAATTATTAAACAAATTGCATTTTTAAAAACGACCTGTTAACAAATAAGCTTACTTAACATAACTTATTAAAAAAGTACGCTTTACGGAAGCATTTAAAAGCAATAAAGCTAAAAAATAAACTGTTAACTTTTTATAATTAAAAACCGTACTGCAAAAGTAAGCTTTTTTAAAAAGTATTACTTAATAAATACAAAAGTTAAAACTGTAAACTAATACATTTATACTTTTATAATAACTATTAAACTTTATAAAAGTTAAAAACTTAAATATTGCAGCATATTATAATGTAATAATAAAGAACGCTACTATTTATAGTTTTATAAAAAAACTAAAAACATATTTAAAAGCCTTATAATTACTTAAATAAAAACATTAGTTAAAAGCTATAAAAAAAAAAATGTAATTTTTAATTAATAATAAAACTTAAAACATTATAAATAACAATTTAAGTTTTTATATTTTTATTAGCAAATAGGTTTATAAGCTTAAGTTAAACTTTAAAAATATTATTATGCAGTATAAAGCTTGCTAAATTACTTAAAGATTTAAACAAAAATATAGCATTAATTATATTAAAACGTTTGTTTTAATAATTCATTAAAAAATATATAAAACGTTTTTTATATTAGCAGCAATTTATAACTAGAAATTTAATTATTTAAACGTTAAAACTGCTTTTTTGTATAGTAAAATTAATAAAAATATATATATACAACTTTTTTCCGGCTATAAAAAAGCTAAAAAGATCTATAAACTATAAAAGGCATTATATAGCTTAAAGCAGTTCTTTAAAATCTAGTATAATATACTATTGCAATTTTTTTTAGACTTTAAATAAACCTGTTTTAAAACAAATAAAGCTCTGTTTTATAAAAACAAAATTATTATAGCTATATATATAAACAACATATTAATTTTTAAGAAAAATAAACAAAAAATAGCAAACATTAAAGGTAAGCTAGCTAATAAATTTTAAATTATTAATATAAAATCTTATAAATATTTTTTAAGTATGAAAATATATTAAAACTAAAAAGCTAAAAAGCTATAAGTTATTTAAACTTTATATATTTGTTAAATTATTAAAAAGTTTTTCTTTAAAAAAAATATTAAGCTTAAATTAGTACTTATAAACTTTAAGAAAACTTTTAAGCCTTTTTTAAAGAATTATTATAATACTTTAATTTAAACTAAATATTAAAAAATTGTTAGCTTATTAATATATGCTATAATAAAAACTAAAGCAAATATAACATACTTAATATTTAAACTAAGTTAGTTTTTAATAAACTTAATATAATAATACTTAAAAGCTACTAAAAACATATTATGCTATTTTACTAAAACTAATACTTATAGCTTAAAATTTAATAGTAATATTACTTTGTTTATAAAGTTTTTAAACGCTAAATATAAAAAAAATAAGTTTAATAGCATTTTAATAAAATGCTATATTTTTTTTATTGCTTTAGCTACTATTAGCTAAAAATTATAAAAACAATTATTTGTTATAATTTTTAGCTATAAAGCTAAGTATATATTACTATTTAGCGTGTTTTTAAAAAGCATATACTTATAACAACTTTTAAACAAACTAAAAATTTTCTTAAATAATAACTAACTAATTAAAATTAGTATTAATAATAATAGTACTAAATAGCTAATTAATAACTTTATATATTATAAACAAACAAAGCACATTTAAATTAAATATTATAAAACTAAAGAACTTAAACGCAAAAGCTTAATTCGAACAAAATAAGTTTTTAAAAACTATAACTTAGCAAATATTAGCACTAAAGCTTTATTTAAACTTATTTTCAAGCAATAAAAAAGCACTATAAAAATTAAAGCTTATAAAGCTATTAAATAATCTAATAATTATTGCTTTTTTTCTTAAAGCCCCTTATTTAACTTAGCAAGGTAGTAAAAAAAAAGCTAAAGGTTTTTATACAAGAACAATTAAAAAAACAGAACTTATATTATAAATAGCAGTATACTAAAATTACGCTTAAAGCGGAGTGTTATATATTATAACAACTAGTAATTCTAGTATAAAGATAGCACATGATTTAGAGTATTTCTAGTTACTGTTGCTTAGTACAAAGGGTACTCTTTTACTAACTTTACTTATGGTTAATATACATACTTGTACCTATATTCTCCACTTATTCAGTGTATTACTATGCTTTCAACATGCCACGCCCCCGCTTTATTTGGCTTCAGCTCGCCCACTTTATAAAGTATCAGCCAAAGTGAAAGCCAAGCCAAATCAAGTAAGGGCGTAACACGGGTAGGCAGTCTACTGCGTATGCGTAAGCATAAGCGTAGCGCACTCGCCCACTTAGTATACCCAGGGTCAGCCTGGCTAACTTTGCCAGCTGCCTGCCGACTGCCACAATCCCTACCTACAATGTCTACTGCGAGAGTGATTGCGCGATACTACGGCTCCTATACCTATCACCACCTCCTCCCGCAGCCTCACCAACAATGGCCGTACTTACTATTGACCCTAGGACATAGCCTCTGTCCGACTGGACGCTTCCTTGCCCTCTGGATTGCGCCCATTTAGTAGCCATGGACCGCGTGTTGAAGTCACAAGATTTCGAGGTCTGCTACAACGCGACAGTCGTTCACAAGACCATCCTTCAGAACTTCTCGACGGAAAAGCGTCAGACTGCACGTTTTACATCCTCGGCAGACTCGACCTCAGCCAAGATTCGCCCGTCGCCCGCGGCCGCAGCGTGCTTCAAGTCCTACCAGCCAGTCGCTAGGAGCTGGCACCCGCCGTTGGGTTGCAAACGGAGGGTGAAGACTCCCACATGCTCAATTCATCAGCCCGAACGCAATATCCGCTCTTTCTGTCGTGGTCCGAGCATTTCTGTGATACAACATTCCGGTATCCAAGCCAGCTCTCGGTGCTTAACGCGTAGTCAACGCCATAAAAACCAATCAATCAAGCAGGGTACGTAATATGTTGATAGGCGCGTTGCACTCACTTGTGCCGATTGGTCAACTGCGTCTGGTCCGTTTGGATGTAGTGTTTGGGGAATGCCAATGAGCCTTGTGTAGCCTTCTATATTGTTGTAAACCCTACTTCGACAATCGGGCTAAGTGATGAGATACCTCGTTACATAATTCGATGCGAACAACGAGGCCCGTGCCAACATCAGCGAACCAACCGAATCTTGGGGAGATCTTAGTTCCCCCGGCGGTTGTGCCATGGCTCAGCACCTGCTCGTTGTTCCTAATGCAAAGATAGTCAAGTATGTACCAATCAATAATTGACCGGTTGCTCTACATTAACCTGTCATCTTGCGGGCTGTGGCAGGATTATCTACATATCATAACTGTTAGAATAAGTGGATACAGTAGTACACTCCATACCCTTTGGGCTATATATATCACCTATCCCCTCTGACCTTTAGGCCACCTTCCTTACTTCTAGTTATCTTGAATACACTACTTTTACCTGCTATATCGTACTCCTCTCTATACCTTCTGACAATAACGACCACCCCCCCGGGATGAGATGAGTATTAATGTTGAAACACACAAGCTCCGTCATTCACCCCTTACTGCATCGCCATATGTGACTGTTATAGTATGGGCTTTGCTTATAAGATAGATGTGACCTCATATCTTGCTCAATTGTCTTGTGGAAAGTTTCTAAACCCAACCCACAAACTAACGTTTCCCAATCATGCCGGTAACTATTCTGAATAGCTCTATCCGTAGTGCATTATTACTGACATGGACAAGCAGATCTCAACCGACTTGTCCAGCATGAGAGAAGTGATACTAGCACCACCTCCAACACAGCCACCTCTGTGCTTCCTCTGTGGTCAAACCAGCACGCGTCTCGTCACAAAATCGTCCAACCCCAACGGGAACGTAGGACGACCGTACTATTTCTGCTTGACCTGTCCTCGATTCTTGGTCTTTGACGACTACCGTGGCAACGACCCTACCAACCCCGAGTGTCATTGTGGATATTCGAGCAAGCGTCAAGCTACCGGTAGAGCCAAGCGGTTGGCAGGACGTTTGCCCTACTTCTACGTCTGCCGGCTCGGCACGTGCAATTTCTACAGCCCATGCAGGGATAGACAGGAGATAGATGTCTTCATTGATATGGACCTTGGCGACTGCTTGGCGAAATTGTTTATGATTTGGTATGATTCTTTTGTTGCTTCTTCATCGTTGTCTGTCACATATAATTACTTCTTGGTTTGATTAAAACACAGCATTCTAACTTGGTGCTTGGAAGATAGAAAGATCATCACCGAGTCCTACGCCTCCGACTCCCTTGACGGAAAAGTGAGCGCAGGCTTGACGCGTCAGTTCGACTTTCGAGCCTGGCTCGGAGAAGCACAACGCCAATCGCATAGACACACTTCAAATGGTTTGGATCGTGAGGAGTCAGGCAGTGGAATCTATAGTTAAATTGAATCTATAGTTCGACTTGGGGAGTAGAGTTCCGTTGGAATAAGTGGATACTGTACACTCCATACCCTTGGGCTATATCTATATCACCCTTTTCCCCTTTGACCTTTGGTCTACTTACTTACTTCCAGTCATCTCGAATACAATCACTTATCTGCTATTCGCACTCTTCTCTACATCTTTGACCAGTTCTGGTACAACTTTGTTAACGTCTTGATCACAACCTATACGATGTAGGTTAACGTAACTTATTTCGCATTAAAGGTAACGAGCAGATAAAATACTAACTAATAAACACTGGTTTAAGGGTCACTGTGGCCAGGTCTGTATGGAAGGGTCTGTACGGATGGTAGCAGGATAGATAGGCAGTCACATAGGTAGGTAGAAAGGGGTCAGTAGCCATATATGGGTGGGTATAGGTTGGTCAAGAACAATCTGTAGTATCTCAACACGATGTTCTACATGGTTAGTAGGTGGGCAAGATTTGACAACAACTGGTTAATGACGCCGTGATGTGATGTTTAATACAGCTTGAAGAGAACTACGCAAGGTCTACGCATGGAACCTTCTTATTAGACACTACGAGATCTTTTTTGGTATTTGGATGGGTATTCTCACTCCCGAAAGAATACAAAATATTTAGAGGCACGTGTTTTAAGTTAGTATATTACGATTTCTTGCGATAGAGTCATGCATCGAAAGAAATCGAGGATATTCTAGACTCGTTAGCGACACTTTCTCAACTCTTAAAACAACGTGTATAAGCTCATACCCAACTCCTAGACTCCGAATATACTGAATGAGTATGATACTTATCTTGATTTATCATCTACCCAACGCCAAAGGCACCGGTCGAAATTCGACCGTCGAATTTCATTAAGCAGATTCTTGATCAGCCGCCGGGCGTTTAAATGCTTTTATTGGACCAAGAACGTCACGGAACGATTTGTAACCCGTGATGACTAATACCAAACTGCGGTGTTCAAGGCCCTTGCCTATTCACGGAATCAATTCCGGACCCTCGGAGATAAGGTCTTTCCCCTTTGGTTAATGAAAACATTTATTTCTGGACACATCGATGTCGTTGAATTCAATGGGGATATAGGGAAAATACACTTGTTTCTTTCTTCTTGTGACGATATAGATGCCTATTGTCTGAGGAACTCCGGTTACTGTGTAGATAACCGTAGTGGTGGAAGAGAACTAGTTATTTAGCTAGTGAAACTACACTTAACACTATCTAGTCTAGATTTCACTTTTCGGTATGTCTAAGTCTCAATAGAAAGCTGTAGTAGGGAGTCCATACACGACTCCTTGTCGCGGACTGCCGCATATATATACTGTTAATTCCTTAAGGTATTAACGACGTTGCCTTCTTTCCGGTGAAGCTCCTTCATGTATGGCTCATCCGAATTTATCGTCGTTAATACTTGCCGCCCACTACGGAGAGGTCACATCCGCAATATGAAGATAATCTTATGCTTCTCTTGCATAGCTCAATGAATGAAGTGTTATCTGCCTCATTGGCATTAATTTTGTGAAGTGTGAGCACACCTCCTATTACCCTATAGCCGCTGATTTCTAATGACTCCAGATCTAATAAACATAGTCAACGTAATGAGAGAAAATAAATCGTGGTGTACCATATGTATGATACATGTTGTAAGAATTCAAGGACCAGTAAAACGTTTGCGAGTGTATTATAAATACACCCTGCATTATATAATTCATTTTCTTGGATTCTAGGGTTAGTAAGATATCTACGCTGGACTATAAGTACACCTAGAGAGCCGGAGAACAATGATGAAAGACTTTCCCTACTCTCATCCGACGATATCAGTCCAGCTTTTCTATTTAAATAATATCAATAAGTCTAACATTTTGATTCAAGTCAACATGTCTACGAACCTACTACCACCGACACATAAGGCATTGGTCCAAGAAGTCCACGGCCAGGCCCTCGTAGCCAAGACAGTGCCAACGCCCCAGCCATCACCAGGGTCTGCCATCATCAAGGTCCTCCACTCTCCTATCGTCTCCTATATGCGCGATGTATACTACGGTGGCACACGCGGCCTCCCATATCCCACCCCACTGGTCATAGGCACAAGCGCCATCGGCCGCGTCGTGGCTACCGGACCTGATGCCGCTCTGCTGAAAGAAGGAGACCTAGTCTGCTTCGACTTCGCCATCCGCGGGCGCGACGACCAAAACGCCGCCTTCCTCAGTATGTGCACACTAAAGTCATTCCCCCCCCTTTCCAGTAACCTGAGGGCTCCCAATATGTGCCGGGAGCATGCATCAGGGGCATAATATTCTACCCAAAAGAGTAACCTGCTGACTCCAGCGAGCATAGTGGGATTCTTCGAGGGATTCACCGAGGGTAGCAAGAAGCTGATGGAAGGGGAGTGGCGCGATTCCACCTACGCCGAGTACGCCAAGGCCCCGCTGGAGAACCTGCACCTGCTAGACGAGAAGAGGCTCCTCGGCTCGCCCGCGGACGGCGGCCTGGGCTATGCCCCGGAGCAACTGGCCTGGTTCCTGCTCGCGCTAGTGCCGTACGGCGGCCTCCGAAGCATCGGGCTGCAGGCCGGAGAGACGATCATCATCTCCCCTGCCACGGGGGGCTTCGGCTCCGCTGCCGTCGCGGTGGCCCTCGCGATGGGCGCTAGGGTGATTGCCATGGGGAGGAATTCCGAGGCGCTGGCGAAGCTCAAGACGCTCGGTCCGAGGGTCGAGACTGTCCAGATGACCGGCGACGCGGAAGCCGAGATGGCGGCCTTGAAGAAGTTCGGCAAGATCGACGCCTTCCTCGATATCTCTCCCACCGTGGCGCAGAACTCGACGCACTTCAAGGCGGCCATCTTGAGCTTGACACATGGGGGACGTGTTAGTCTGATGGCTGGGCTGCTGGACGACTTGCCTATCCCGCATGGCTTCGTCATGGGTCACGAGATCACGCTGAAGGGGAAGTGGATGTACACGCGGGAGGAGTGTCAAGCTTTTCTGGGCTTGGTAACGAGTGGTGTGCTTGATGTACGTGAGGTTGTGCAAGTGGTAGGAAGTTTCAAGCTGGAGGAGTGGGAGGAGGCATTTGATGTCGCTGCAGAGCGAGCAGGAAGATTAGGACAACTGGTTGTATTTAGCCCGTAGATTTAGCCTTCATTCTATTTTGACAATGATTATCCTGCGGGTGCTGGTAGACCATGTATCTCGTTTACTATCGCCGGAGTGGAATGAATCTATGAGCTCGCTTTGTAAAATTGGGAGCATGATATAGCGTTTGATTTCGGTAATAATCATCAAGTGGCACTTAAGCATCGGTCGAAGCGGGCAGAGACATTTCCTCTATACTAGAATATCTTGACGGGCCCCCTTTTTCCGGACTCGGCACAAGAATTCTGCTAGTAGGTATTTACTCTGGAGGAGTCCCGGTAGAGACCTTTCATCGCTCTAAGTGACGACGAGATAGTTCAAGGGGGGAGTGGAGTAGAAGCAGGATGGGTGTAAAGCCGGCGGCAACGCCGATAGCGGCAATTGATAGGTAGTCGAGAGATGAACGAGCGAAGTGTCACTCACAAAACTAGAGGGGTGAGAAAGCGAAGTAGGTTGTCGAATGTTATGACCCCAGTATATACGCAGTAGTGTAGAAGACGCTCCGAATAATGTCTATAACCTCGCATCGTGCTTCAGCATGTCAAAGGAGAGGGAGAGCGAAATCGGAAGGTCGCGAATTTAGTTATTTTTTTTTTCGCCTTTCTCCTTATTTTATTCTCTCTAGCTGTGCGGTTATATACTACGAGTACAAAATGGAAGGGAAACTGGGCTCGGACTTACATATTAAAACCAGTCTGGATATCTACCTCGGTATCTAACAATACCTACTATACTTTATAAACATACCACCTCTAGTCTTCAGATAGTTACCGGGAACCCGCCCCATGCTTTAATAATTGTTATTTTTCTGTCTCTCTTTTGTATAGCAATGCTTGACTGAAATGCTAATATGTTGGAAGAATATAGTGCAGCAATCCTGTTCAATAATGCCTCGTGGAGGCCGACTTTGGCTCATGGTTTCAGGGATAACTGTGCACCTTTACAAGTATGACTTTCTAAGGAATACCATAAAGATTCACACGGTCTTTCATCTAAGCTTTGGTTTATGCCCTATAGTCGCGGCTAGCTAGCTACTGTAAATCTACAGATCACGTTAAGGGGCTGTTGTTGTAAGACGTCAGTGAATTACGAGCTTAGACATACTATTAGTGAGCTCACGTATTCACCAAGGGCAATCTAATTTACTACGAGATGCTTAGCTTTTTTAAGGGCGCAGCTAGGCGTTGGAATACAGCCGTGGCTGTAATACCTACCTAGACTAGGACGTATGGACCTAAGGTTTCCTAAAAAGGCAATTTTTCAAGACATCTAACGCTGCGACATCGGCCCTCTAAGACCTCTATTTATATCTAGCTCGATGTTATTCAAGTTTATTACCATAGTTCTTGGATAATTGAAAGCAAACTCTTGTTTAGGTTCAGATTCCCTTGAAATAGGAAAATCACAAACTTTCCTATTCTTTGTTCTTTCACTCAATTTGAACCGACCCCTCTTTACTGGGCCCGAAAAAACCATGCCAGAGCAGTAAGTATTCCCGAGCATTTCTACTTCAAGTCCGAATAATAGAGCAAAATACTTCATATAAGCTGTAATTTCTAACACCTGAGTTCATGTAGAGCTGTTTATAGTCATGGCCACCACGCCTCAGTCGTGAATTCCCACGCCCGTCGCACGGCGGAAGACTCTGCGGCATTCCTGATCCCACACATAAAGCCACACTATCGAATCCTCGATGTCGGGTGTGGGCCAGGTTCTATCACTATCGACTGTAAGTATTCTCAGACTTATGCTATTCCTTCTTCTGTCGCATATTCTGGCTAGAATCATCTTTTAGAAGCTTTCCCCCTCTTCTGAAGCGCTCTCACAGACTGTATTCTCAAAATAATAATAACTGACTCTTCGCGTTATAGTAGCGCAGCTTGTTCCAGAAGGCTCAGTGGTCGGAGTCGACACTGTAGAAGATGTTTTATCGCAAGCACGGGATCTAGCTCGTGCCCGAGGCGTGGAGGGAAACTTGACGTTTCAGAGACAAGACGCCAACGAATTGCCCTTTGCCGACGGCGAGTTCGATATCGTCTTCTGTCATCAGGTCCTACATCATGTGCATAAGCCGGTTGACATTCTGAAGGAGATGGCGCGCGTGACGCGGAAAGGCGGGCTAGTCGCCGCGCGCGAGGTCGACTACGGGTCTGTCTCGTGGTACCCCGAGCTTCCGGGGATTGACAAGTGGAAAGACACTCTTATGACTGTAATGAGCTCAAACGGTGCCCAGCCAAAAGCCGGTAGATATGTGAAAGCCTGGGCTAGGGAAGCCGGCTTCGTGTCTGAGGGCATTACGTTTACATGGGACACGTGGAACTACCAAGAGGATAAAGCCGTTACTTGGGCTAAGTCTTGGGTTGATCGTGCACTACATTCGTCGTATGCAACTACGTCTATTAGCAAAGGCATTTCCACACAGGTCAGTACGCCTGAGTCTCTCACACCCTCTTTTGACGTGTAACGCGAGCACAGACTGCCTAATCAGGTGGTTTCTGTCCCTGTCACTCCCCCTGGTTCCCGAAACCCCTGATGATGTTTACTTTAGATGGCAAATACTGACTCTAAGTTCTCAAATAGGAGGATTTGGATTATGTATCGGATACATGGCGAAAATGGGGGGAGGCCGAGGGTGCATTCATTATCATACCCCATGGCGAGATTTTGTGTCGCGTATCATAACTAGGTTAGAGATACAAGAGTCAAGTAAATAAGAAAACTTGGAAATGGGTCTCTGATGATATGCAATTACGGATAGAGGATGGGATGTTTGCTCTCTTTCCTCCTAATGCTTGCATCCTATGCAGCTGCAACTCTCAGAGACTTAGTAAGAAATAAACACCTTTCAGAGGTTTGGATAGCAAACCAAGAAAACAGGGAATTAGGCAAAAGATTGGGTTTGAAGTATATACTCAATTCCTTAGGCATCTCTAGTGACTAGTTATCTCAATAACTGAATGTTGTGCAGCAGAGTGGAATATAGCTATATACAGTCGAAGAGAATGCTTGGCAATCTAACCTCTATCCATGATACATGCACTGACACAATGCCAAACCTTGAGCCCACGTATTTCATCAATGCCCTTGTTGTCAACGCGAAGGGCTCGGCTTTAGGCACTGCTAGGAGTAGGAGCAGGAAAGTCGGTTCCAGTTGGCGCTGTGCCATTACCGCCAGGTGCACCACCACCAACGCCACCAGAGCCGTTGGAGTGACCGCCATCCTCAGCCCAATACGCGGCAATACTGTAATATTGGTCCTACAACACTCGGGGTTAGTAATTGCTAATTTGGGTGTGCTACAGAGGGCTTCAAAATCGGTGGAAGTTTCCAAATCATGAATTTAGCCAGAGAAAATCATGAAATCACTCACAGTGGTGTAGTCGGCCGAAGCGTTGATACCAATCTGGATCCAAGCAAACAGGCCATCCTCAATGCTGTCACCGAGGTAAACGAACTGGGGAATGGGGTCGAAGTTCTCGTCAGCCTGCAGAATGGACCACATGTCATCGTCGTTGGTGGTCAGGTCCTGGGTGTTCTGGTTGTACGGAGCCGTGGCCTCGACCTCTGCGCGTAGGTCTTCCGGGTAGAAGAGTTGCCCAATGTGTGCCACAGGAGCCCCCCAAACGGAGATGGTGCCGTTTGATTGTACACTAGCATTGGTGTGTGCAAGCAGATGCGTGTGGGGAGCACGGCCGGTATAGTGACCAGGGAACTAGATCAAAGATTAGCTTGTAATGAGTCTAAAATTTTTGAGGGAGCCTTACAATAGTCTCAAAGCTGGCAACTCCATCGTAGTCCGTCAACTGGATACCACGGAGGAAAGTGGAGTTTAGACCTCCCTGTCCTGATTCAACACCCGAGTAGACACCCGTTGCGTTACAGTTCCAGATATCGATCGCCATGGACGGAATGGACTCGCACGTGTTGACATCGATATATTGTACTTCGAGGAAAAGGTCGATGCCGTCTGAGTACTCAGTATCCTTCACATTCGATCTCAACTTCTCTCCCACGACGTAATACGGCCCATCGGTGATATAAGGTGCCAAAATACAGCTGGTATTGGCACTAAAGACATCACCGAGAGGCGTGAATGGATCGTATGAGACTTCGCCGGTCTTATTGTGGTTGACCGTCTCATAAGCCTGCAAGTCCTCGAGTGCGCGCTTGCCCTTCTTGGCTTCTAGCGAAGAAGTTTAGCAATGCTTGTCCATCGTCTGCATTCCTTTTATTTAGATCATGATAACTTACGAGTCGTGATACCACGCTTTTGGCGGAGTTTGTTAACTGCCTCAGCACGGCGCTGAATTGATCGGGCCTTGAGAGCCTGGGAGGCGGCCGAGTTGGAACAGGCTCCGAGAGAGCGGGCACCGACAGCGGCACCGTTGTCTCGAGCAACGAGCTCGCGCTTCATTTTAATATGGTCGTGAGACTCGCCGGGGTGAGCAGTGACGTAACCAGTTAGGAGAGAGGCCGAAGCCAGGGCCAAGACGGGGAAAGCAACCATCTTTTCGACTTAGAGGAGATGTAGGGCTGTAGAGGGGAACTAGTGAAGCAAAGGAGTAAGATTGGTGATGGAACCCGAATGTAGTCAAGTCACGATTCAGGATGGAGAGAAATACTAGAAGTTTTGGACGGTTGGTCGTCGCCTTTATACATCGTTATTCATAGCTATGATCCGTCAATGACTCTACCGGCATGATTTCCGCACTCTCACGATGATTCTTTCATGCTGCTCTAAGCCCCCCGACTTCCGGGGCGAAAAGAGGCCAAGACTGTAAGACACATCATCGTCTACGTACAATGGTGAATTTCTTCCATCCTGTTATTTCTCCTGTCATTTCGATATGCCAGTCGGACAGGTTCCACCATTACGTGCATACATGGACGGGGGCATTGTGTAAATTAGATAAGGAGGCCATACTACGTACACAGTAGAAGCCACGCCCAAGCCGCGAGTCGTCAGCCATTCACGCACGTCAAACTTGAGATCCCGGCTGCTCTTGGCGGGAGGACCCAGAAAGAGCCCCAAAGCTAGCGTCGGGATGTGGGAGGTGGATTTTCACGCTGACGCGTTCTTATCGTGCCACCAGTCTGAGTCAAGGCATTGCAAATGAAGATCGTGCCACACGACGTGTATAATGCCTAGAGGACCCTACAGTAGCGCAACCGAGCCTCGAAGCGCCTGAACCTTGTCATGGTATGCTTACTCGCGTGGGATAGCCAAGATCGTCGAGTATAATGCGTACACGCGGAACAACCCCACCAAATTACTCGAAACGTTTACCGGGTCTAAAAAAATAACCTAGTCAGTCAGTTGCATTTGACTAGCTTATGTAGATTAGATCCAGTGAGCCGGAATACACTAGAGCTGTCAGAAAGAGACGACTCAAGCTTCACACATTTCAAAGCGCTCTCCATTAGCCATGCTTTCTTGACATATCCACTACTCATCTTCCTTGTGCAAATCTCCTGCATTGGGCAAATGAGTCTAGCCAATCTACCCTAGCTAGCAATGTACGGTATTCAAGGCTATGAACGTGTATGATCAACGTTCTAAGCCATGATCAAAAGGACCGTACTGCGTATGCTTCTGGCCAACCAATGTGACTGAAACGCCCCAGAGAGATAGATCCATGAGCAAACGTAACCAATTAGAGTTGCGTATAATGTTTACTCTCGCGTGTGTCTTCTGAGACCCATAGGCAGTTCTAGATGTCCAAACTTCATCCGATCGTGCACTACGTACTTGATGCCGAGCTGAACTAAATCCTTCGGTACCATGCGCAGGGTGACAGGAGCATGCCATTATACTGGGGTAGCTTGATTAATCTTTGGAAAACGCACATTGCAGTATCGGGCCATCTGTAGTATTGTATCGTGTGATTATTATAGTTAACGAACTGATGGTTGCGCATACACGCAATGATTTCATACTTTGAAGAATGGAACAATTGATAAGATTTTTTTTTTTGGTTTGGTCGTCATATCAGACAGTATGATTGTTGTCATTTGGTTTCCGAAGGAAAGAAAGTGAAATAGACATCTACGATGCTTAAAAAGATGAAACATGTGGATGCCGAATAAATAGATAAGTTACGTGTTTCTATATAGCAAATTAAAAAGTACACCTAATTACAGCTCTAGCAACACGTAATCTCAGATCTGTCAGTTCGTGCTTGAGTTAATATCTGTTTTCTCTTGTAAGCTACTTTACTATAATCATTCAGGAGCCACTATTATACGAACAAGCGTTAGCCAATCAACAAGTCAAAGCTCTTTGTGCAACAACATCAATCGAAGTCCGTATCTACGGTTTACTTCCTTGACAGCAGCGTTGATACAACTGGTATCTACTTATACAATTAGCGGCTCTGTGATTTGTTATAAAAAGGCTACTTTCTAATACTGATTGTCATCAGCTTTCTATGAAAGTTAAGGCATAGTGTATTCTAAGTATGATCTGGTCTGATATTGTAGAAGAACGAATATGATGGACGAAATGCGGCAAGGGACTCCTCTTTAATACATAAATCCGTTTTACAGAGAACACCTTGAATAATGATTCGTCTGTGAAAGCATATACGAGTTATAACCGTAGCAAAGACTACTACTAATTAAACAAGGTATAAAAGACACGATCAAAATACTATTATGGCTGAGATCACTATTTATCCCTTTTAGGCCGCTTGACCTCAGCTACCGTCTGAGCTTCACGGAACTTTATTAGCTCGAGGGCAAAGAACAGCTGTCTATTTTTCACTCGGTATTAAAGTCATTTTTAATCTAATTTAAGAAAACAACATTCTCTTACTTCCTAGGGCCTTAAATCGCAACGTTGTAAATATCTTACTAAAAAGTTGTTAAGGCTGCGCAATTCTTGCGTAAGGTGATGTTGTTTTTAGAATTACGATAATCCACAAGTAGATTATTAATAGGCGACACAACAGAGTTAGCAATAATAACTAGCAGCTGCACCCTTTGTATTATATAGACAAATGCTTGTTGATCTAAGGCTCGGCAACTCACACAAAACAATATTTTGCCTAGCTTGGAAATAGTTAGGCCTAACAAAACAAAACGAACGTTTTGAAACTTTTTCTAAATCAAATACGAATTTAAACTAGTTGCCAATTACTTCCCAGATGTTTTGTATTTCTTACAGGATATTTTTGAGAAGAAAAAGGTGAAATATATGCACGTCTTGGTTCGGCCTTCTTACCTAATATATAACAGCTAACCTCACCTAGGTTAGCGTTAACTACGCTGACTACCCTAACCCATACAACCTAGCGCGTTTGTTTATATAGACTGAAAATAAGAGAAGGGATACTCACTCACAGCATCACCGGTGTCTGATGCTGCTATGCTGTGTAATGACGGCGCGGCCTCGCCGGCCGTGTGATTATACATAATACGATCGTGAGGAGAAAGGCATTCATCCGTCCCCTATCGGCTTTCTTGCTTGACTCCTCCTCGTAGTCGGCGTTGAAGTTACAATTGCACTTACAGCTTTCCCGCCCTCTACTTATGGTATTTCCGCTCGAAGCTTTCAGACCTGCCTGTCCCGAGCGCGTCTCGCTATACTCTAAGCCTTGTCACCATTGGAAGAGCCTAGACTCCGTAGAGCGTGTGACCGCTGTCATACCCAGAAACTCAGTTGTCAGCGCAAGGAAATGAGCCTTGTACGCGGTGCGTTAAGACGAACACGCAATGCTCCACGAGTCTGCGAAACCGTCGACCCCGACAGGTGGGTTTGCTCGACAGCAACTCGAAGACGAATCCCCCACTATCCAAGCGACGCTTGGGGAATGCCGCTATGACATGCTTGGAAACTTCCTTGTCAAATAGTGCTAATATTGCTAATGGTTCTAATACCCCGTTTTCTTGCTATCGATACGCTGTGAGAACAGAATCGACAACTTGTTAGCTGTGGTGCTTGTGGATAAGAAAGAAGTTCCGCTTGTGGTGCTACCTATTAGCTAAAATTCTCATCTTAGAGACGTCGGTAGATAGCGCTCGCGACGAGCTGCGCGATTTGTCGCAGCAGACAGCACCGGGCGCCACCAACCGCAAATACCTATACAGGATGGCCAGACGATGGGATAGGTGGGAGGAGATCAATTCCCTCGCCTCCCTGATCCGTTTCCCGCGGAATTCGGGGAGACTGATGTCTTATTCGACTTTCCCGACTCCGAAAATAGCATGGTAAGAAGCTTCTACCAATAGTACGAGCTCCAGTGCGGATAGCAGTGCACCGTCCGTCGATCATTATCATAGCCAGAGTCACACTGCGTCCCGAAATGACTTCAACGAGATAGTTCTACTCGCATAACGGCTTCTTCGGGCCCTTTGTAGCCTATACAGTACTGTATATTGTGACCGTGATCTAGATTCTTCTACTCAGGGGAAGTGTTGGGTTCCTCAACTTAGCCTTGAGGGCATCATTCACACACACACGCGCGCGCGCAAAGACTTCCCGGAGGATTATTATGTGCTAAGAGTATTTATAGACTCAGCGCGAATAGCATTACAAGGCCACCTAGTGCTAGAGAATGGTATCAATAGTTGGTACTCTGCCCGGATAGAGGTAGCGCAAAAGATGGAAACGCTGGCTGCAGATGCTCAGGCGTCAGGGAATCGCGATGCCGCCAGAAGGGCATACTTCAGAGCCGCGAATTATCTGCGAGCGGTCCAATTTATGCTCAATGGCCCTGCCTCTCAAGACAGCCGCATTCTCTCAGACTCCGAGGCTGCTATTTCCAACTTCTGGATGGCGGTATCCATCATTGACACGTCGATGCAGCGGGTCGACATCCCTTACAACGATGGGATCACGCTGCCTCGGTATTTATATCCCCCACACCCCTCTAAGAGGCTCCCCGGGAAGATCCCTTTACTAGTAACACGGTCGGTGATGACGCTATCCAAGTGGAGATATTCTATGTACACTAAGTATGAGATCGCGCGAGAGTTCTACATAGCTAGATCTAACTTCACCAACGGGGCTCATTATGAATTGATTGTTCACTTCCACCTAAGTCGTAAAATATGTAGAGCAGTAGAGAATTTAGCATTACCTAATACGTTGAGGGAGTGTCGCGGCGGGTTTTTTGGTGTATTTATCCGGTAGATCTTGTAGAAAGTGGGTATGCTATATGAGGGCTGGAGATCTATCAACCCAGGTTGGAATATCGGATTCGCACGTGGCAGCAAGATCCTGTGATATCACTACCGTTGGGATTGAGAAGCTGTAATAACCAGCAATTGTACTACTGTTCTAGGCATATGTCACGACAGAGACTCGTGAGCCAGGGGAAACAGGGCAGAAATTCCGAATTTTCGGACTAAAAATGGAGAGCGGAAGAAGACATCGAGATGCGATCATTTACGACGGAAGCTTGAGCTCCGAATCAAGGTCTTTAAATAATACGACTTCGCTCTCTTTGCCAAAGTTGCATTGTCTCGTCAATCATACAAGTACCCTTGTCGTTGAACGAAGAGCCTCCCGTGAAAATGTTTGGAAAGGCCGCTGCTCTCGCTTTAGCTCTCCTCCCCTTTTCCCTTGCTCAGATCTCCTCGGACTTCGAAAGCGGGTGGGATCAATCAGCATGGCCAACCTACGCGGTCGACTGTAACCAGGGGGGCACCGTCACGCTCGATAGTACGACAGCCCACAGCGGTAAAAACTCCATCCGAGTTAACGGAGCGGGTGGCTATTGCGGGCATATTTTCTTCGGCACGACAAAGATACCCAGCGGCGACGTTTACGTCAGGACATACTTGTAAGTCCCCAGTAACGAAGAGTCAAGGAAAAGAAGAAGAGGTGCAATTGAGACATTGAGTGATGATACTAATACTGCTCCCTGCTCTTAGAAAAGCCTCGAAGGCCCTCACCGACTCCCACGTCTCTTTCATCACCATGCCCGACTCCGCCCAAGGCAGCAACAAGCACCTTCGCATTGGCGGGCAGAGCAAGATCCTCATGTACAACCGCGAGTCTGACGACGCAACCCTGCCTGACCTCTCACCACAAGGAATTTCTACTTCTACGGCCCTGCCCACCGGCACGTGGCAGTGCTTCGAATATCACTTGGGCACCGACGGCACCATCGAGACCTGGCTGAACAACAGCACTGTCGCTGGTGTTACTGTGACGAAGAGCACGACTAACCCCAACGCTGCTCAATGGACGAGAAGCAGCTTCGTCCCGAGGATCTCGGCTGTTTACTTTGGTTGGGAGTCGTACGGTGGCGACACTAACACCTTCTGGTACGATGATGTTGTAGTTAGCTCGACGCGCGTTGGATGCTAGTCATATTGCTTGTGTATATATCTACCAGGATTGAGGGTAATGAAACGTGAAGACAGGGCAAACGTGTATATATGAAACTGAATCTGCTATTAGGCAGCTAAGACTTCAAGCCCTCACTTTCTGCGATTGATGATGTCTTGCAGTTACTGTGGTGGTTCCTAGGGAGATACTGATCCTTTTCCCGTGCTTTTGTGGCATTATGTTTCTTGAATCTCATCCTACATATGATAGACAGGTTATCTGCTCTTCCCCAAGCAGTTATAGCAACCATAATTGTACACATAACGACGATTATCTTTGATAAGACGTCTCTTGTTAATTATGCGAGAGACAGGACGATACCATAGCCCTAACAACGAGGAGCGAGCGTCTAATGCTAAGATCAATGATAACAGGGCATCGATGTGTGAAAAGAATGGAGAATAATCCCCGGGGGAAATGATTCGATTGATCAGACTGTTACCTCAAAGTGATGGTGAGAAGATACGTTACGAGATTCTAAACCGCGCCCTAAAGAATCTATCGGGGGATCACGAAGCGATATCCTATACTATGGGCGATATGAAGGGGCAGGCTCTAATCGAATGAATAATTGGCTAGTTCGTATTCTACAGAAAGTTTTTGAAATGCTGAGAGTGCTTCAACATACTTGGAGGACGCTGATGTTGTGGATCGAGAATATTTGTATCAACTAAGTTGACGTAGATGAGAAGTCTCACCGGATCACTCTGATGAAATACATCTGTTATCGCGCTATTAGTGTAATCATTTAGCATGATTCTTTACCTGTCACTGACACAGCTATTGTAATCGGTCTCCTGGTTATAATTTCCTTGTCGCGGGGACTCACAGGCGTGCAAGGAGGGCACCTATAAACAACGCGACCAACAGCATCGTCTATATCCAGCGATGCTCAGTCCTTGAGGATGAAGAGGCGAAGGACCTCGTCACCATCTTGTTCGGACTTTTCGGACCATCTGGAACCTTCTTACCAGAGCACCCATCCAATGTCTTTGAATCTAAGACGGATCTCGACCGGACCAACTCGCCCGGATGGCACCTATGATCTCCGATTCTCCGCAGGACTGCGGTTATATCGGTCCAGTTCCTCCGCTGACTCGTGTGGGCATCTTCTACCTAGTGAGACTGGAGACGAACCCGGAGGTCGGGAAAGAGATCGGGGTCTTCCGCTGTCGACTGGTGGGTGAGTGTGCTACGTGCATGGAATGATGGACGGAGAAATTGGTACGGCCACAGACAACGCCGCTATGGTTCCATCTGACATGAACATGCAAGATACCGCGCGGTAGCTGATTGCTATTAGCGTAGGTAGCCCTGTCGTTACCTAAAGCTAGCTCTAAAAACTGGAGGGATTAATACTTCTCCTTACGTACAAATTACTTACCTACCTATATACAGAACACATATACCTAGGTAGCTATACATGTCTGGTCTATACGCTAGGTTCCTATATAGGTACCCACTACAGGTATCATGCCTGTCTGGTGGTAAACCCTCAAGTGTAAATAGGTAGGTATTTACATAAGAACAGGTAAGAAGATGCCTACCTAACGAAATATTAAGTACCTACATGGCTACTCAGCTACCTTGCGTCAGATATGATACTGTACTTGTACGTAAGTATCTACACCAAACGTGCTACTTACTTACGCAGTAAGTACTATGCTACTAGGTAGGTACGCAGTACTGCGTAAGTAGGTAATTGTCCACTAAATGATGGGTATCGTGACATAGCGTACTGTAGTAGGTTAGGTAGACCCTTCCTTATACTACAATAGGTGCAGTGCAGGCTCTTTGACAGGGATGCCAACACCCCTCAACCCCGCAACGACGAGCACCCCCTTCTCCCCTCTCTCTCTGCCTACCTACTTGCCTACCTACCGACTACCTATCTACCTATCCAATCTGCTAACCTACTAACCCTCTCGACCTGGGTGTGTGTGTCTCGTGCATCACTGCATCGGCAGACCGAGCTACCCTCTTTTGACCACCACACACCTGGCATCTGTCCAGTCACACGCCTCGGTGAAGCTCAGCACAAGCAACAGCACAGCCAAACCGTAGGGGTGGGGGGCCTCCCACCAACAGATTGCTGCCGCTTGGTGCGTGTGCGTGCGTGTGTGCGTGTACGTGCCCAAGCCAGTCACAGGCGAAGGCAGCGGTCACGATGGATGCGTCCGAGACCAAGCAGCCTCCGCAGGCGCATACACTTGCAACACTGTCAACACTCACAACCGCTGCTGCGCCCGCTAGCCCGGCCACTGCCGCGAGTGCGAGTGCGAGTGTGAGTGTGCGGGCTCACGAGCCACCTGCCAGCGTCCCCAAGCCCCGCGGCCCAGGTCCAGGTCCAGGTCCAGGTCCAGGTCTTGGTCTTGGTCTTGGTCCAGGTCCGGGCCCTGCCATGTCCTCCGTCCCGTCGCCGCTCGCTGCCAGACCTGGCCACGAGCTGCCCTTCGTCCAGCCCTCGTCCTATCTGCGGCCCAGTTCTCGCAGCCACCCGTTTCCTCCCGTCGCCGCTACTCCAATGAGTCCCATTGATGAAGAGCAGATGCAAGGCCTGGTGAGTCGAGCTCCCAATTCCCTCCAAGTCCAGCACCACCCGCGCTTGTCCCCCCAACGACAGCTTGAGCGTAAGCTTCGTCTGCAGTGTTGGTCTTCGCGCCGCTTGCTAGACTTGCAAACCCTTCAACATACATCTTGGGCCACCGTGGTGGGAAGAAAAGAGCCAAGTTGTTGCTGCTGAGTGAGGTTGCATTAACACGTCAGACTGACGGTTCATTCTTGGCATTTTAGCAAGGCTTGCGTGACTTCCTCCGTGTCAGAACTAGCTATGATGTTCTGCCGCTCTCTTTCCGTCTTATCGTCCTCGACAATGATCTGCTCATCAAGAAGAGCTTGAACATTCTCATTCAGAATGGTATGACCACGGCAAACCCCTCTCCTTCCCACCCCTAACTATGCTCTAGCCTTTCTGATTGAATGGCGTGGCAGGAATCGTATCGGCACCACTCTGGGATTCGCAACGCTCTAAGTTCGCCGGGATCTTGACGGCCACAGATTACATTAACTTGATTCAATACTACTGCCAGTTTCCCGAGCAGATTGACAGTCTTGATAAGTTTCGTTTAAGCAGTCTTCGCGGTACGGCACCCCTAGCCACGACTACGACTACGTGGGGAATGCCACGTCCAAGTAACTCATCGGCTGATCAAGTTACCCTTACAGATATCGAGAAAGCCATTGGCGTCCTTCCTATCGAAACCGTTTCCGTCCACCCGTCTAAACCACTATATGAGGCTTGTAGCCACATGCTTAAGACGCGCGCACGTCGTATACCCTTGGTTGACATCGACGACGAAACGGGCAGGGAGACTGTCGTCAGTGTCATTACTCAATACCGTATCCTGAAGTTTATCGCTGTCAACACCGAACAGTACACGTCGCTCCTGAAGAAAACGGTTCGTGAGATTAATCTGGGAACATACACAAATATTCAGACGGGCACCATGACACAATCGGTCCTGGAGATTATCAATGCAATGGTCGTTAATAACATCTCGGCCGTTCCCATTGTTGATAAGAACAATATCGTGCTCAACGTCTTCGAGGCCATCGATGTGATACCGATCATCAAGACTGGCGTGGTCGAGGAGCTCGAGATCAGCGTCGGCGAGGCGTTATCCAGGAGAGGGGATGAATTTGGGGGCATATTCACTTGCCAGGAGGATGATCGTCTGGACTCGATATTTACGACGTTGCGCCAGTCTCGGGTACACAGACTTGTAGTGATTGATGACAATTGGCAATTGAAGGGAGTCATCTCCCTGTCGGATATACTCAAGTATGTTCTATTTTATGGGGATAAGGCGGAATATTTCCCTTCTTCTTAACGACGCTACGATTCACCATGAACCCTAGTCTTATCGGAAGAATATTTGGGCGATTACTTGGGATATTTGTTGCAGGTACTCAGGGGAGTCTGGTTTCGGAGGTTGGGTAAGGGAGAGGCATTGCAATGGTGTACGGAGTTAACAAGATGGACCAACTCTCTGGGTTTTCTATAGAAATTTTGGCCCTTTCGTGTTGGAGCACTCGCCTCGTGCAATTACTCAGACACATCAGCTTATTCTCATCCCCCACGACAGGCGAGAAACAGGGGACGCTCACGATGAAACTACTATAGTCTCGAAATTGATATATCGAACGACAATCTCATGTCACAACAACACACAATTATACGAGAATCTAAAAGTACAAAATTTTTGAAATAGTCTGGCCAGTGCTTCTAGACTCCAGATTTACTTACGTTTAAAATATCGATCTGCCAACAAGGCCTGCTGAAAGTTCCCGTGCCTCCCTTCCTTCTTTGGATGATGATGCTCATTGAACTAATAATGCTACAGAGTGATCAATTAAGCCGAGCGATTATTGCGGGCAGCTATGGCCGACATGCTGGTCACGAAGACAAAGATGCGGCAGCAATACATGGGAGGAGCTCCTGCTTGGTTGAAGAGAAAAGCAGAAGCCGCCCTGGCCAGTTCAAACCAATTCGCTTTGTCATTAACCAGCTATCCAAATATACTCTTTACCGAATAAACCTCCTCTCGTGTTCGTCCAAGTATACTATCAGTTCTCGAATTAGTACTCATTGGGACTCGCGCTATCCCATGCCGCCTCATCTTTATCACCGAGACCGTTCCATGGTTCCAACAAACGGGAAGGGAAAAGAATCGATGGTAGCGACATGGCCGACGATCTCAAACTCCCACACTATTTCATCCGGGATATCGACGCACAGGCCAAATCTGTCGCAGTCGATCTTCGCTGAATCCCAGACGTCAAATAACCCTTTGATTATCGAAGGCAACCCTCGCAGGGAGAAACATAGCAGCAATACTTGGACATCTTCCAGCGAGAACCTAGATTTACCTTCGGATGACGAGGGCAAAAACGACCGAGATCAGTTTATTGTGGAATATAATCGGCTTGCACAACGGGTAATTATAGGTTCAGTCTCTCAGTAGGTTAGATAAGTTGGTAGCTAACAGATTCAGCATGGACTTCGTACTCTTGTCCCTGGAGACTTCTCATCCATAGCCGTAAGTCATCGTGATATACCTAGTAAACGAGCGATAACTCAATTTAATTTAGGGCTATACTAATGGCTCACTTAAAAGCCGCCAAGGTAGTTGGATTTCTAAAATGCTACGACAGGCCGCGGAACAGTCGGAACGGGCCAATACAAAGCCTGACAACCCGACCTTGCGGCATCAGCGAAGCCTCAGCGATGTTGCCTTGAACTTCGTGCATAGCCATAAACGGGACGGATTGAAAGATCGAGATCTCAGGACACTGGTAAGGCTTTGTGGGAAGAGCCCTCTTTTCTTGCCCACGGACTACGCCCCTTGCTCCTTGACTCTGCCTACTTGTTTTCGGGCGCTCGCACAGGCTTTGGTTCAGCACGGTGAGTTTATTCTCTTTTCTTTTGCCCAATTTTATTATTAAAAAGCTCATATTTTGTCCTAATACTTTGCACAGCGGACACCAAAGGAATATTTCGCGTCCCTGGTTCTACACGAGTTATTAATGCATTGTACGAATATTATTGCACTGATAGCAATTCCGATGCCATATCGAGCACGACGCGATGTCCAACCTTGCCAACGCATATTAGGTGTAACACCCATGATATTGCAAGTACCTTTAAGCGGTTCCTGGCAGGGTTACCAGGTGGAATTTTGGGCTCCTTGTCCCTATTCGATGCACTGGTTGCCATACACAGCCAGTTACAGGGTAACGCGGAGATGCACCGGACCAAGGAAAGTAAGCTTCGCGCTCGTCTCATCGCTCTCGCTATTGGAACTGTACAGTCTCAATACCAAAGAGAGCTCATATGTGCCGTATTTGGTCTCCTATGCCTCGTCGGCCGAATCGCCGAAAATGCTCCTCGAGAAGATGAGAACGGTCGTCCTCTCCCGACTACTGATTTGATGGGTTACAATGCCTTGGGTATTGTGTTCGGGCCGCTTCTGATAGGAGATATGATTGATAATTACAGCATGAAAGTCGCAAATCCTTCGGCCGGTTTAGTTTTGCTACCTGTTTCGCCACCAAGGTCAAGAAAGGAGAGACATAAACATAAGCACAAGCACAAGCCTAGGCACAGGCATAGACACGCAAAAAAACATGCACCTGAAGTGGCAATGTCTCTCAGTGTAGACAAGGTACACATCGCGAACAGCATTACTGAAATGCTCATTATCCACTGGAGAGAGGTTGTTCGCCAGCTACGGAGTACGGGTTCTGTAAAGACTAGGCGAAATGCCTCGAGTCTTCTGCAACGCCAAAATAGTACACGGAATAGCGTGTCATCTATTTCTGAAAATCCCTCTCTCAAAACCCCAGCGCATCTGGGTCATACCCCCCTAGGAAGTGTTTCTCCCTCTACAGTTAGTCCAATATTAACGTCAAGTAGGACACCAAATTTCCTCGTCACATAGGTTATTGCTAACATTATTCCTAGGGATGAAGGCTTCGAGTATTTCGAGTGAACAAGACAACACGCTTGATCCATATGCTCCCCATTCTAGGCAAGCTGGTAGTATCTCAAGTTCAGGGTCAACACAGAAATATTCAACAAAAGCCATTCCGCATTTACTATCGCCAACAATAGAAGAAAGCCCCTCTCCTCGTATCGAAGCATCGAAGCCAATCCATGACTATAAGGAGGCCAACCAAAACGACGTCAGTGACCTTACCCTAAATACTTGTCCCATCTCCTCGGATACACACGGTGGCCACGTTCAGATTACGGGCTCGGAAACCACGATTCCGCGAACTGTTCGATCAATTGGGGTGCGAGAATCTGAACCACCGCTGTCTCTATCGCTCGTACAACAAAATCGAATGCTAATCGATAGTTGTCATGATGAGAACCTTAGAAACAGAAGACTTTCACATTCAATCACAGACCCGAATTTGCGTAGAGGAGGCAACCCGACATCGATAGAACCCTCAGATCTAGGCTCTGCACACTCCGAAGGTCTTGACAAAACGAATCCTGGTAATGAAACTTTGGGGAGTCCCGTAGAACAATGGAGAAGACTCATGGCATCGAGCAAAGCTAGCACTGAATCTTTGGCGAAATCGGCAAAAGCAAGACGATTGAAACGTGGTTCTGACTATATATCATCTCGTCCAAGCCGTGACGCGTCCACCCCAGCGGACGCTAGGTCTACGACACCCGACTGGAAACGACAATTATTACGGAAAAAGTATGAACCAAAAGAGCAGTCGACGACGACAACGCCCGAAAGGCAGAGTATCTTAGAAGACACATCACAGTCTGCCCGCCTAGCTCTAGAAGCTCACGTGAAGCATGGCTCTTCGGGCAAATATTCCACTTGTACTCCTCTTAGAGGGGCCTCGCAGCGCTCAACCTCGAAGCCTATACCCGGCGCTGTCAAGGCTATGGCAGCGTTATTCGACAAAGCCGTCAAAGAATCACCAGATAGATCCGTGGTCATTCTAAGCGGGAGGTCCCGTCATAGCCTTGGAGAGTCTACCAGCTTCCCCTGCCGCAACACCTTAGACGAATCACCAACTAAGTCCAAGCCACACCAAGGATCTCTAGCATCAAGCAATTCTGTAGCGAATTCGGATGAGCATCCGCGCCAAAGAAAGCTAGCCGAGGCTTTGACCCCGGAGAAATCTCCTCCTACACCCAGGTGTGGCGCAAGCATTGTTCGAACGGCATCTAGCCGGCCGGTGGCAGAGCATACGCCAGCCAGGAGTCTGCGCAGCACGCTGAAACCCGTGAAGATGTTCTCGTCGGCCCGGAAAGAGCCACCACAGTCGCAACCAAACCCACCAAACCCGCCAACTCACGAAACAGACCGTACTACCCAGCCGCCAAGGCTCGGGACCATGGTCCCGCACGAAGAGGAGCCTCCGGTTGGCCACTTCGTACGGCCCAGCTCAGCCACCTCGGCGCAAAGCCAACACACGAGGGTCGTCCCCCCGCTCGACAGGGCGGAGCTGCGCCAGATCTCTTCCTCGTCCTCCTCCTCGTCCTTGCATGCCCGGATCCGCTGTCTCCAGCGCCAGCTCGACGCCCGCGACGACGAGATCCTGCACCTGCGCCGCCGGCTCGAGACGCAGGCGCACGTCGACGTCGGCACGCTCTGCGAGCAGCTGCGCGTCGCCAGGCGCGAGGGCCTCATGTGGCGCAGGCGCGCCGAGGCCGCTGAGAGGAGGGTTGCTGTGTTCCAGCGGTTCGGCGACAAGTTTGAGTTTGAGGCCTTTAAGGACGGGGCTGCCGACGACGGTGGCGATGATAATGACTACGGCAATGCTGATGATGATGATAATAGGGTTGTTGGTTATGAATATGATTGTAGCTATGGTTATGGTTATGAGTGTGGGTCGTCGGATAGGGGGAAATGCGTTGATTATGGGGCTAAATTGCCGGATGACAATGACAATGATGATGATGGTGGTGATGATGGTGGATCTTCGTCTTGCTCAGCCCGTACGGTGAGTCGGGAGGCGTTCAATGACCGGATCAGACATAGCTTTGCTGGGAAATTGAGGAGTGCGGGAGGTGACAGGGCTGTTTCTGGGGATTGTGGTCAGGGGACTGGAGATGGTGGTTGTGGTGGTGATGGTGATGATGATGCCGAAGGGGAAGGGGGATATCGGATGCGGAAAGGGGGGCCGGTGGAGTTCTGGGCTGCGGCGCAAGAGGTTAGTCTGCGGCGTGATGACGGTGTGTATTTACTAGGGCGGGAACATCGGTCTTTTTGAAAGCTGTTGCACATACTTAAGGAGGTGGGTGAGGGGTGTTTCGTGGATGGATGAATGGAATGGAATGGGATGGAATGGAAATGGTAGCCCGTTGGCGGTTATTGAGAGTTTAGTTGTTTGTGTGTATGTTGGAATGAATGCCTGGGGTGGTATAGCTCTGTCTGGTCTAGAGCTTGGGTTGGCCCCTTTGTAGGTATTGAAAAGAGATTAGACTTGAGTAGAAGGATAGGATAATGTTACCTTGTACCTACTTAGGTATAACAACTGGGGGGTTATCGTAGCCATTTTTGATCTTGACTTGGTTCTGCTTGTGCTGGAATTAACATTCACTTGCTGCTCAAATCGACTTGGGAATTCTAATTTTTTCATTATCATTTTATACAGGTAGTAGACATGGTATATACATTGGCGGAAATATCTCCCGAACGCTTTCAAGCGACTAGCGACTAGCTTTTCTGTGTATAGGTAGTTGTTGTATAGGATATCTCTTTCCTGGATGCACAGCCGGAGCAATCGTTATTCTAAGTGGCTATGCGGTGTAGCTTGTGCTTGTTTCGTGCGTCGAATGCCGTTACGGTGAAGGCTGGGTATGTGTAATGGCGGTCTATCCACTCAGGCGTTCGCTTGGTACGTATATACCTGTTCACAGCCAAGGGGGTGGTATGATGGCTGGATTCTTCAATCTGACGCAAGAATAAGTTACAATTGCTGACAGAGAGTTGGCGACATGTCATGTGTATTGACAGGATATCCCAAGGAGCTTAAGATGCGAGTTGCGTATGGCCGGGCCAAGTTCTCATCAGACCATGGTTAATGCGACCTCAAGCATCAGGCCTAATTTGTCACAGCCCGCGAGCCAATTACTGATCTGTCTGGCGTAGTGTGGATCGGAGGCGTGTGCCCGACTCTCAATCAGATCGCCTACTATCCGTAGTGTAGTATTGTAAAGTGGTTCTTGGCGGTGTTCTCGTATTTCCGCTCGCGCTGCCTCCCAATCCTCTCTTGTCCTCGCCCTCCAGAGTGCTTCCGGCGCGGGCAGCGCCAGCCCGCGATAGCCAAGTACAGGAGGGCATGACAAGGCGTAATCAAGGTCGATGACTCGACTGATTATAAACCAAAATAGCGCACACCTAGAATGCGAGGTGAGTTATATAAGACGGGACAGAAGATGGATTCATTATATTCGGGGTGAGGGAGAATAGCATACCTTCGCCGCGACTCCGCGTATATAAATTCTTCCCACGTCTCCTCTGGATCGTCGAATTTGTCAATATTAAAGGGACCGTAAGCGTCGGACTCGAAGGACTGGCGAGCGATAGTCGTCATGATGTCAATGTCACATTTCCGCGCCGCCAGTTCGGGTGTACAGTTCGCCTCGGGCGTTTGATCTTCAAACACGGCCATTAGAACATACATGGCCTGTACCGAGAGGTTGTGGGAAAGCTCCTCTTTGCTTGCTGTGGGTAGTTGGTGGAGAAACCGTGCCGCTTCCTCACTCATGGCGGAATAGAAGAGCTCTCTGCCGCACGAGTACATGTTTCTTGCGACATATAGCTCACAGACGCGCATGCAATTAGTGAAGGTAACTGGGAGCTCGGATCTGTGCCATTGCCCGTGGAGGAAAATGGGGAATGTCTCTTGTCTGCTCATCATATAAGGCAAACCCCGCATGATTTCTAATAGGAAATTTGTGCCTGCTTGATGCTTCGGGTCTGTGCGGAGCTCTGTTACCGGCCGCGGAGGTAAGGTTGGATCTAAGTATAATACGTTCGTAGCCCTCTCAAAATGGGGTACTATATCGGAATACCCTGGTGAGCCAACACCATCACTGGGACTGCTTTCAGACGGCTCCGGTGTTGACGCATCCGGTGTTGACGCATCCTGGAAATCGTTCCCCGTCTCACTACTGACTGACGGGACTAAAACTTTTTCGTACTCGCATATGAGGCCTTTAGATGTGCAGCGGGAACACTACGACGTCCAGTATCAGTATCTCCGTCCTCTCATAGACAAAGTTGGCGCCAGCCCCGGAGAGCGTATCGCTCTCGAGACAGGCATCGGCCAGAACACAGAATCTGGCGCCTGTCGAGAGTTGAAATAATTCCGTTCAACACTCACTTGGGACTCAAAGCTACACTTCGCCTTAGCACGGTGGCACTGCCTACACGAACGCTTTCGCTTCTTGGGCTTCCCTAGTGTCCGACGACAGTAGGCAAGATGGCGTTTAAAGGCGGTTTCTATCAAATGGTGAATATCTGCAGTCCTCGAGGAGCGGTTGAGAAGCCTACCACTGACTATGGGCTTGCTGCACAAGTCACAGAAGCGAATACTGTTGCTCCGGTCGGGATCAATCTTCATCGGCGTATCGGCAGTGGACATGTTCGCTTGTTCATCCTATGGGTATGGGCCATTGCAGGGAGGCGTCATCTGGCTAACGCTGTCTTTTAAGTTGTGTGTGTCTTCACTCGGCCGAGTCACCTAGTTAGATAATGAACGACGATGATGGAGAGAGGGCCGGCAGGGTCGGGGCCGTGCCCGATCCCCTGTGCAGACCACGCGCTTCGGCTGGCCGGCCGGGGAGGAAACCCGACCCTGTCACACTAGGCTCAGTAAGACGTTAGCATCGGGACCGAGACAGGCTTGGGTGCTTTTTATAGTACAGAAATAATGAAACAGATGAAGAACCCTGTACCCATCGTACACTACGCTGATAGTGTCTCCCTGCTGCGTACGCAGTGCGCTGCTCGTGGTTCTTGATATCGGAGATACGACCATGCTGTAAGCATTGCCGACGCGCAATTAGACAGGATGCAGTTAGACGTGCAGTGCAGATCCCGTGCCATAAGCAACTGCCGTTTCTAGATTCGGAACTTTCAAAACTGTTGGTTCGGACAGCTCAGGGCCATGAGAATCTGCTTTTATGACGAAACTCGTATGAGTGTCAGACCTTGCAACTCCCCAGGTAGTCAGGTCATTACGCATACAGGTGCTACACGTAGGAGAGACGAGTCGATATACACATACCGAGGTAAACCCCATCTTGGATGTTACATCATTAATAGATGATTCACCTCTACGTATACCTGTCAGCAGGATGCCAATCCTGGACCGCGCGCTAGAGCTTGTACCGGCAGGGGGGTTTTCGTAAGGAACTTTCCTATATCTACCTGATGGACAGGGGTCATTAAGTGGCAAAAATGCTTCGAGACTGATCAACAGCTCTTTTTTTTACCCAAATTACACGGCAGCCTTGTGATCAACGGTGCTCTTGCTTTTCTAGTATCTAGCGTAACGCATTATCATCCTGCCGACCAGAATTCTCTATGCGTAAGTAGCAGACATACCAAACCCAAAGTGTCTACCCTGCCAGTATTTGGATGTTTTCGGCTAGGCATTACATATACATGTAGAAGCCTACATATATGTATTGCCCATTGATTATATCAGCGTTGAAGGATGAGCTGAGGATGCAGATTAGAGTATATCTTATAGGCTCGTGCAGGAAATCGTGCATTCTGTAACATGTCCCGTCACTACTATATTGACTGAACCTGCTTACAGTAATAGGCTTCTCCACCGCATGTTTAAGTGTGGTAGTATTGTTACTACCTGTTCTGGTTGACCGAAATACCGTCATGAACATCGCACTGTAAGAGCAATGCACTCGACTCCTTCGGCCATCTAGCCGAGCTCCGCTGCAGATCGCCTGCAAACGTTTGAATCAGGAAACGTCATGGCTCGTCGAACAGTTCATGATATGATAACAAACCAAGTTAGAGGGAAACATGGCTGTCGTGCTATACTGAGTATGCACTTTCCAGGAGAAGCCAACAACAACAACGGTTGGTAGGGAAAGAGGCGATGGTAACAAAGTCCATTGTTTCCCAACTGGTGTATTCCTCCGTCGTGAGCAAGCATGGTGAGACAAAAAATGGGTTCTCTTTTCCAAGGCCCTGCGTCGATCGACGAGGCTCAAACGACACAACAGATGCAGTGGGGGTGCATCTTACATAGATCGAGACCAACTCTGATCCAGCACTGGAATGACTGCTCCTTCGTTGCTCGGCGAGTCAATTAATCAGCGAATTAAGACCGCAGATATCGGAGAAAAGGACATCCCTTGTTCATTGCCTTGATACTCAGGTAGGAAGGAGATATACCGTAATTACCAACCCACGCCACGTCTAGTACTTAAAAGCATTGAACGAACTATTGCTCAAGTGATTGTTCCCCCCCAAAATCTAAACCATTTTTAACATGGGGGGAAAATCGATAGTTTAAAAAGATTTAAACGTATAACCCAACGTTGAAATTTTGACCAACCATTACTCAACAATTTATTGAAGGTAGCAGGATTTGGTATGGTCTTTGTGAGTCATTAACCTACAGTAGTTAACCTATTATTCGCCAAGAATTAATTGTTTTATATCTTAACAGGGGTTTTTCATACAATATTACTGTAAAGATGTCCAGCCATAAAAATACAAAGACCCAAGATTAGCTGACTTCTATAGCAGATTTTTCAAGGTTGCAAATCTACCTACAACCTACATACATGTAAGCCTAGAAAACTAGTATGCTAACCAGACATTATAGGTAACAAGCAGTACTTATATTTAGGTGACAAACCCAAGTATTTAAAAGTACACCCTTTTTTGCAGGTTGACCTGTCACTTACAGTTAACTACCTGCATGGAATCTTCTTAGAGCGCGGACGGAAGCGGAGTCCGCACGGGTAGGTCAGTATACCGTCCGTACTTGATGAATTCTCAACGAATCGCTTACATGTAGGTATTATACCTCCACTACATGTACCTACTTAAAAAGCATTAGTGGGGGTCAATAACAAACCCCCATGGGGCTGGGCTCAGAATATAGTGTAAGCGATATCGAGCAGGTCTTTAACGGCTAGCTTGCAGCTTTGTGCTACCCAGTAGACTAGGTACTTAGTATACTTATCTCAACAGTCATAGGTTTCATGCAAAGTGTCTTAGGACTAAGTAGGTACCTACCCCGGATTACCTCTGAGAAATTGTGACTAAGCCGGTAACAAGGATAGGGGCACGTGAAACTCTAGTGTACTGCTACCTAGGTACATATAGTGTAGTGTACGCAGGAGAACTGCCTAGCTTAACGATGCACGTTGCCGCGCCGGCGCAAGCCTCACAAGGAGAAGAGTCACTGGTCTTTTTTTAATTAGTGTGCCCACTGTAATTAGCTAAGAATCTACCTACTGCGTACTGGCCTACTTACCTTACCTACCTAGGTAGTTACTTGGTTACTGCATCACAACCTTGAACCGTCTCCTTGTCACCAGCTGTCTAGCTTTATTGAAACCCACGACCAAACTTCTCGAAACAGGCAATGCATGGCATGATTTGAGTTGCTAAAATGGAATCGTAGCATGAAGGGCCCTTCGTTACATTCCTCCCGTATCAGTCCACTCACGTGAAAGCCGGCTCAGGGGTTGTTGGTTGGCGCTGATCAACGACCTCACCCACACTCAGACGCCGTCGCCATCATGACGCGACGGATAGTATGTCTCGCCTCTGCCCTCACCCTTGACCCTCGCCCTCTGCCCTACCACCGCTGTCTCCCCCGGAGTGAGTCGGTGTATATGTTGGCTCGAACTGCAGTGCTGATTCTGACCCCTCCCACGAATAGGTACGCACCATCACCCAACTCGCCGCCGCCGCTTTCTTTGCCTTCCTCGTCATCTTCCTCCTTGATCGCAACTTTCGGCTCCTGCCCAATGCCGTCCACGAGTACATGCCCCAGCATCATCACGGCCTCGTTATTACCGACGTTACCATAACGAGATGTAGTAAACTCAATCTCTTCTCTTCGTGCAAGCTCGACCCCGACGTCTGGCATCGCATCGACAAGAACCTGTACCTCGACCGTACGTGGATGTCCAGCGCATATGTCCATGTCCAGCGAAAGAAGGAGGAGGACCTCACCTCCAGCGACCGGGTGGTTATTGACGTAAAGGTCGGGCCGATGGACCCCTCCAATGCCGCCAAGGAACAAGTCGACACGAGATGGGAGTCAAGATCAGCGGGGCTATGGATCTTGCGATCTGCCAAACCGCACGCGAGCGATTCGAAAGACGCCGTTACCGATGTCGATGTACTCTTCGGGGAGGATGCTTATGAAGTGCGTCCTGGTTGGGCGATCCGAGGGGTCGCGCTTCTGCTCGATACGAATCGAAACACGCCATCTCCCCATATCACCATTCGGCGTGGTGGCCACCAAGAGCCACCTAAGCAGCCAACGCCCCGGATTAGGGATAACGGCAAGTTCAAGATCATGCAGCTGGCTGATCTCCATCTGAGTACGGGTGTCGGAGAGTGTCGCGATGCTGTCCCAGATGAGTATGAGGGTGGCCCATGTGAAGCCGATCCACGCACTCTCGACTTCGTCTCTCGGCTTCTTGAGGAGGAGAAGCCGGATCTTGTCATTCTAAGTGGCGATCAAGTAAATGGAGACACTGCTCCTGATGCGCAAACGGTATTTATTTATTTTTATAACTTTTTATAACCTCTCGCGTTCAGTATCAGCTACTGACCCCGATTTCACTAGGCTATCTTCAAATATGCGCATCTGCTCATTGAACACCAAGTTCCTTATGCGTCGATCTTTGGCAACCATGACGACGAAGGTTCCTTGCCGCGGGCTGGGCAGATGGCACTCATTGAACAGCTACCATACTCACTATCGAGGGCTGGGCCGGATGATATCGATGGAGTTGGTAACTATTATGTGGAAGTTCTAGCTCAAGGGGGCTCACAACATTCTGCCCTCACTTTGTATCTTCTCGATACACATTCTTATTCTCCCGATGAACGACACTGGGGTGGGTACGACTGGATTAAGCCGAACCAGATCGAATGGTTCAAGCAGACCGCTTTGGGTCTCAAGAAGAAACACAAAGAGTACACTCATATTCACATGGACCTTGCCTTCATTCATATTCCTCTGCCGGAGTATGGAATTCCTGAGAACCGCATTGTCGGAAAATGGCGAGAGGGAGTTACGGCTCCACTATATAATACGCATTTCCGCGACGCCTTGGTGGAAGAAGGGATTGTTTTAGTCAGCTGTGGACAGTAAGTGGACATGGGAATGACTGCTGAGTCACGTGCTAATATGCTGTCAGTGACCATGCCAATGACTATTGCATGCTTTCGACAGATGAAGAAGAAAAGGGTTGGACATATGAAGGAGAACAGGGGAAGCCCGAGCTATGGATGTGCTATGGCGGTGGTGCCGGTTTTGGCGGTTATGGAGGTTACGATGGTTACGTCCGACAAGTGCGCTTCTTTGACATTGATATGAACACAGCGCGGATCACAACATATAAGCGACACGAACACGGGGAAACAGAGAAACGTATCGATCAGCAAATCATCGTGGATGGTGGTAATGTAATGCCTGCTCCAGAACCGCCGGTGCAGGAAGAAGCTGTGGCTGCTTAATCATTTCTTAAGGCTGCTATGGTCAAAGAACTAATTACATATGCCGTTGATAGCTGGATGGCTTCCCGGCGCTGACTTAACCCTCTCTCGACATGAGTATTGCGCAATAGCGAATGTCAAGAACCGTTTGAATCCTCTATTCAACCTGCGCTGCACACAACAAAGCTATGGTGTACAAAAGGTGGTTTTCAGGGGCAAGAAAACAGGAGGAGCCCAGGCGTTTTTTTGCTTTACGGCCTCTTTGGGAAACAATAGGCCCAGCACTCGGTAGATGAGACAGCAAACATTGGAATGGCGGCGTAACGTGGCACGTCACAGACGCAAGTTCTCCGGTTTTACCACACTTTTCTCCCGATTTTGCTCTTTAGCTCTGTTGTCCACTATCTCTAGCGCTCTCTACTGTTGTTATATTACTAGCTATAATCCTGTATGATACCATAGGAAAGGAAAGGAAAAAAACAAAAGGAATGAGGAGAGAAGACAGATGAAGATCTTCCCGCGCAACACCATGTATTGGCTGCTGTTGCTGCTGCTGCTCCTGGGGGGTTGAATTGGGTGGCGAGGATATGTAGGAACTACCAAGTACTCAGACCATTATCATGACCCCTTTCCCATGCTTGCCGTGCCCCCTTCTCCTGTGCTCGACATACGATAAGTGTACGCAGCTGAATAATTCACCGTGCCATTACCTACCTGTTATCGTACTCGGATCGAACCAGTGTCTACGCAGTACGTTCACCTTTCCTTGCCACAGTGGACTGACTGACTAACTAGCTGTTGGTACTTTGTGTGCTACGGCACTTCTTACCTACATCTTACTTAATTACCTCCCTCCCCTTACATACACCCTCGCGTAAGTAATGTAAGATGATTATGTAGGCAGGCAGTTACGTGGAGGTAGGTTAGTTTCAGCTGGGCCGCAGGAGATAAGAAGACGGACGATTCATCCGATCTCATTGGCGAACTTTACTTTAGGGAAGGGAAGGAATGAAGGAAGCGAGAGGAAGGCGTCGCTGTTGGTCGTAGCGCACGGTTATGCTATGCATATGCACGTCAGCCGGGGAGGCAAGTATGACCCGGCACGGTTCCTTCCCCCCATGACTACGCTTATGTAGTAGTATACACTAGACAGACAATTGTCGCGTCGTCTTTATAAAACCTACTGTATGGAGTCAAGGGGAAATTACTTGGCAAGGGGCAAAAAGTCATCACAAGGGCAAAATACAACATACAGTACATACATGTATATGTTTATATATGCATCAGCGGATTTATTTGATTCGTTCGACTAGTCCTCTAATGTCCGTCTATTTAGATACCACGCGAGGTACATATAATGTAAAAGTAGGTACATCGGTGTCAATGCTCGTAGTCGAGATAAGCCTCCTCCTCATTGTGACCTTGGATCTAAGGTCTGAGATTCGGCCGGTCGCCTACTCGAATTGTGGGTAAGTGTAGGGGCGAGGTAGCGGAGGCTGGGATAGGGTAGGATTGGTAGGTTATAATTTAATTCCGCGCTATGCAGCAAAGCTTTCTTTCTTCCTGGATCCAATATAAAATAGGTAAATTGACGTCGGCTAGGGTCCTCTGGTGACAATTTCTAAATTGTTCATCCTCAAGCATCGGGAGTGCTTCAGCTTAAGCACCAGCGACCTTGAAGGTCTGCTCGAGAGGGAGGTGGTCCTTGGGGCCGGCCTCGCCGGCACGGCCGCCGAAGACGAGCTGGGCAGACAGCTTCCAGTTGCTGGGGATGTTCCACTCGGCGGCGACACGCTCGTCGACGAGGGGGTTGTAGTGCTGGAGATTGGCGCCAAGGCCCTCGGCCTCGAGAGTGGTCCAGGTAGCGAACTGGAGGATGGCGGTGCTGTGCTCGGCCCAGGTCGGGAAGCGGTCCTTGTAGAGGGCGAACTTCTCCTGGAAGGTGCTGACGACGGTAGTGTCGATGAAGAAGAGGACGGTGCCGGCGCCGGCCTTGAAGCCCGCATTGCGCGCGGCCGTGGCGTCCCAGCTCTCGGCGGGCACCAGGGGCTTCAGGATCTCCGAGGTGATATCCCACAGCTTGTCGTGCTCGGCACCGTAGAGCACCAGCACCCGGTTCGACTGCGAGTTGAAGGACGAGGGGATCTGGATCAGGTTCTCCTGCACGATGGACGAGATCTTGTCCTTGGCGATCGGCAGCTCCTTGTTCAGCTGGTAGATACTCCGACGAGCCTTGAAGCCCTCGATAAGCGTGGCGGAGTTGGGAGCCATGGTGGTGGTGGGGGCTGTAGAGTAGGTTCTAGGAATTCTAAGGGCGCAAGTCTTGGCAGGATTGAAGAGGGAGAGTGCGTGAGCTGCTCGACAAGTCGAAGAGGAGGCGGCGGTAGTGGTGGTGTAGAGTCGTGAGGCGGAGAGGAGAGTCGATGTCAGGGTGTGAGGACGCATGGTGGGCTTATTTATATACACTCGAGTATCTGGCAAGGTGGACACGGCGACTTACACAATTACGACTCCCACACAGACGCAGGGAAGGCCAACGAGACTATCTGTCGTCCGTGTGTAGCATGTACGCACGTCGACAGCTTCCCACCCGAGATATACCAATAGCGTGCTCGCGAGCAGGGCGACGTGACTGCGGTCTAGCCTACCAGCAAGTAGTCTAGACGCCAGATGGCACACGCTACCTTCCACAACGGAGGAGAAGGGGACAGGGCCTGGTTCGGCCCCGTAAGCGCGAGACGCATGTGGGTGAGGGGTTTATGGGGAGCTGGGAGTTGTTTGCGTGCCTGTCTGGCTGAGGCCTGAGTGCGAGTCGTTCAGTAAGAAATTATTAATGCAGCCTGAATGCGATAGACAGGCTTAGACGCAAAATGACACTATCAATCTATCGGATGATGCCAGTGGCAGGACTAGTGGCAGTACCAGCGCCGCCGCGGGCGTGGTTGCTGGATCGCAGGTACAGTTACAGGCACAGGCCCAGGTGGCCCGGTGGGTAATAGTGGATGTCCGGTGGATACCACTCCGAGTGACGACCAGATCGGCGCCCACGAAATACCTGGGTGTACGTGCCTGCCGTGGGTGAGGTCGAGGTATCTAAGGATCTGTCAACGCGTACACAGCATTACAGATAGTGTGGTGTGACAACAGTGCCAGTGTATGACTTGTACCACCTCTCTTCATGTACTGAGTAAGGTAGGCATGTATCTCGAGAAGAATAGGCAGTTGCTACAATACCGAGTCCTTCCGTCCGTCTTACAGGTGTCACAGGCAATTCATTAAACGACAATTTGGAATTCAGAATGGCACTGCACTATAATACATTCCCAGCGATATAGCAGCGAAGACAACCAGTAATAATAAGGGAAAGTCAATGCATCCCAAGGTGAAGAAAGCGCCGAGTCGTTCTCTCGGCGGGGGCGGCTATAACGAAAGCCCGGGTACGGTACCTACTTTATCATGCTCGGCTGTACGCATAAACTTACTCGCAGTGCTAGCGAAGAGCGCGCGCTAAAATAATGATACTGTACCTATCTAGGCTAGATCGTATGCCCGGTTCCAGTAGCTCCAGCACTCTATACGCTAAAAGTCGATCCCCTTTTCGTTGGTTTTTGCTTAACAATCACGTACCTGTGCTATGATAATCACGATTTATTGTGACATGTGGAGCTTCCTATTCGAAAAATAAAAATAAGAAAAGATAGAAGGCAGGCTGTCGAGGAATTGTTAAGCGGGGCCTGTTGCTTACACAAGCCTGGGTAATCAAGCACAAACATTAATTCCGAGTCTTCGATTCTTGATTCGTTACGCGGCAAAGTCGGAATTAGAAACGATTCAGGAGGTAGAGGCAGAAGTAAAAGGATAGATATGTCCTACTAATTTTTATTATCACTACTACTACTATTCTCGTTATTATATATCTCACACGACCTCTCGAATTCTGGACTGTCTCCCGGCACTTGTTGTTGCGGCCGGCTGTTGTGATCTTGGCTGTCTCTCACACATTTGCTTTCGGAGAGAGGAGCAAGCTGGACCCCCGCCCTCTTCTGTCTACCTATCTAATGGAAGCATGGAGGGGTAGTCGTAAGTAGTGTAGCTCTGATTCAATACCTACCCCTCCAACAACTTGCTTGCAGTAGGTACATGTAATTCCGAAACCCCACGAAATGGAACCTCTGCCCTGCTCTGCCCGTACATATACCCTATCACGTTTCGATCTCCCCCCACCAAAACGTGCCATTCTCTCCTCACCTTGAGCCGAGAAGGACGAAAACGTCCATAACCAATCAGTCGCACTAACACACACCACATCGTTAAATTACCGGAATAGGCAATTCTCGCCAAAGCCCGTCTGCTGAGTAGGGTCGGTTCCGGTAAGTTCCAGAGGAAAAGAGAGCTGAACGTCGTAGATTTCCCCAGAGCCTCATCTTGCCTTTTCGGGACTCGACGTTGGTGGACAGCAGGAAGAATCATCTACGTAAATTGCTACATGTCTTCGATTAGTTTAGTATGACATTTGATCCCATCACTGTCACTACTTTGGAGTGACACTGCAATGCAAAAAATTCTGGTGTTGTGAAGGTTTTCCTACTTGTTGTCGGATGCGGAAGTCTTAGCTAATAATGACATATTCCGCTCACATGAGCAATAATGCGCCTGATATTCCACCATCATATCAATAGTAGGTAATGCTACCTAGGTATGTAGGTATGATTATCATGGTAATGGATGGCTATCCGAACTCCACGAGGTACTCTATACCTGCGTGAGAGCCTCGAACTCGAAGTAACGCACATCCACAACGCTAGATAGATAGGTCTTTTCCCGGCTTGCGCGGTACAATTCTTAATTCTAGTTGTCCTTTTGTAAACCCCCATGTCGTAGGTCATAGCTCATGAAACAAATGAACAAGAAATCCGATGCCTTAACGTCCAGAGAACTACTACCATGTCTCGGCAATGTATTGGCCAACTTCCTTCTTCAGCCCCCAAAACTTTTTGGCTTCGTTGTGCCCCAAGTTACCCTTGGCCATCGCAACCTTGATAAGGGCCTCCTCAACCCCTTCGCCCATACCCTTGCTACTTCCGCACACAAAGACACGCCCGTCAACGGAGTTGATAATGTACCAAACCAAATCAGCTTGGTTTACCACTTCTTCCTGGACGTAGCGCCCCTCGCCGCGTTGACTCTGGATCACACGCTTGACCTCATCTTCGTGGACACCCCACTCACCACTGTACAACTCATCGACAAGCGAATCGCGGATGCCCTGGAGAACCCACACCTTATTGGCGCAGTTGGCATTTTTAAGACGTCGTTGAACGAAACCTCGGAATGGTGCGATGCCCACACCAGCTCCAATAAGGAGCATTGGTCCGTCTGTAACAAACTGCTTTGCCAGAGGGTTGGCCATTAGACCTTTAAACATGGGGATGTAGAGCTGTGGCGACTTTTCACCACCCGCCTGCAAGTCCTTAAATTTGAGGGCTTGGCGCTGAAAGAAGCCTGACCCGATACCAGTGCGGTTCCCACCACGCCAGTCAGCCGTCTCATGAACGGTGACAGCTATCTCAATGATGCGATGCCGCTTCCCGTCTCGGATCTCGTACGATTCGTGCGGGTCGTTGGAAAGGGAGTAGAACCTCGGCATTAAAGGTTGGAGGACAGTTAGGAGAACATCCATGGGAGGTTTGGCCGAGGGGAATGCACTGAGGATTTGGGAGATGGAAATATGAGGTCCCGTGCGGAAATCACAGAAGACGCCTTGGCCTTCTCCAGAACACAGGAACATGAGAATCTTTTTCTCATTGGGATCGTTGCAATGCTCGGCCAACACACGCAACAGGGGCTTCGTTGGGGGGTATGACTGAAGGTCGGAGCACCAGGTAAGAATGTCCCGGCGCGTTGTTACGAGCTCTCTTGCTTTCTCCTCGCCCCAGACAGTCGGCCATCGGCCTTTCGTAGTCCGCAACAAAACGGGTTTATCACGAAGGAAGCGAGGAACTAGCAATAAATCGAGAACATCCTCCACGACAGAGGAGTCGTTGGGTGCAGAAACGCCAATGGCACCTCCAACCTTAAAATCAAGATTATCCTCGTTGGGGTAGTCAGTAATATCAAGATCAAAATGGAAAGTCCTCTTCTGAGCGCCGGGTCGGGTCAACTCCCTTGTATTGTGGACCTTGGCAGGATAGACATGGTAAGGAGGATGTGGCTGAACAAAGGATGGAGGCTGTATCGAGGTGTCGAGATTCTCAAGCTCTAGGCTCTGAAGGCTGTGCGCCAATGCATTGGTGCCTCGAATTTCATTAATGTTATCACTTCCCAAGGAAATGGCTGAGTCGGTGGGTGAGGCTGCCTGAGACCGGCGCCGAGCTTGCTTCTCTAAGAATATGAATTGCTCAGGTAGATCAGTGATGCCTGTTAAGACGGTGGGAATCTCCTTGATCCTTAATCCCAAGGAGCGAAAGGCGTCGTTGTCGGGAAGAGGAACTTGTTCATATTCAATGCCGAGCTTCTTCTTCTGAAAATTCATGCAGCAGCCAGCACCGCAACATCTGCTGATCAGCTGTTGGGTAGATTCACCCGTGATCCTCTGTATGTCGGTAGCACTCTGGGATATTAACCGGGTGGACGCGCGCCGTCTACGCGGTGGTTCTAGGATTCGTAGTTCGTCCTGATCCTCAGAATCTTCCGAATACGTGAGCGAAGGAGCGACTGACGGGAGACCTGACTCGTCAGGGATGCTCTGAGCTGCCGAGGCAGCAAGCATCTGGTCGGCTGCAGCGGCCATTGCAACTCCAAGGGCTGAGAATTATTCTTTGCTCGTCCAATGTTGTAGATTTCCCTCACAGCAGCAAGAAAATATTACAGTTTTCTCGACGATATACCGGTCGACGTAGGCGCAGGAAGGATTAAGAGAGATGTCGAGATTTTGCACTGTGTCACAACACTGTGGCGATAGTAATCATGTCGTGAATTCGTCGGTTGAGGCTTTGCGGTAGGGTATAGGGAATGTGCGTGCCTTAACAAAGGACAAGAGTATTGCTAGGAAATAATAGTAGGTTGTAATTGACGTCAACTGGTCGCATGCGCTTGTTTGCTCCCTCGTGGTCCAATGCAAATATTTGCCAGAGACGTCATATACTATGGGTACTCAATAAATAGAGTCAATGGGAGGGAGGCCTGTTAATAACTTAACAGAACAGCAGTGTTCACAAGCAAAAATGTTTGGACGAAGCAGACAAAAAGCCTGGACGAGGTTCTCGAGCCTGGAGGAAGTGGTGGCAGCAGAAGGTTGGTAATGCGAATACGGGCTGAGGAGTTCCGGGGGCAATAGTTATTAATAAGGCAGACACCCAGATCATGGACTGACACTCTAGACCGCTGTCGGTAATGGATGATGGCAGCTTCGGTAAGAAACCCCTATCAGATGTGGCTTGCAGGGGGCCAGAGTGGAGACAATCTGATAACTTTTGTGCATGGCTACTCCATGTTTGTATGTTTGTACTTCGTACCTGGTACCCCAGCATTGCGCCAGCGATTGCATCAGCGATTACGATACCAGTACCAGAAGAACCAGTGCTATTGTACAGTGCATTGTATGTAGTACCGATAGCCTACCTACCGATAAAGGGTGATTCTTTGTACTCCGATCCTCGCCGATTTCGCATTACTCTAGATTAAAGAATTTGCGTACAGCAAAGCATACTTACTCTGGGCCAAGACAAAGATAGGATTATTTGGCACAATAGTGCATCTCGATGTAATACTGCTTTAGTGTCAAGGCGCAGTGGGATAATACCTACTGTAGGCATCAAGATTTAGCAGGGTGTATTACTACATAGTAGGTATGGATTACAGCGTACTCGGTATTCCGCGCCAACCGACAAATGACAGTTACATAATTAGGTACAACTCAAAAGGCCGCTTACTTACATTTGTTTCTGTGGTCGCGTCAGCTTATTATATCATCACCGGCAATGCCAGCCAATCGCTAACAACCGAGATTTTCGTGCTGAAAGGCTTGATATTCTGTCACCCCGTCGCTTAAACCACCTGTCATTTTTCCGGTGGGTTATCGCGCCATTCCGGAGGCTCAATTGGCTGATGTCTCCCCCCAGAAAAACCCGACATTGTGGAATAGGTATTCTCTCCAACAACGGGGTACAGACGCTATGGGTCACGATAAATTTCTCCGGCCCGGAGCACTAGATGAAATGTGACCTTACTAGTGTTTCTAGCTAGGTCCTCTTTGTACCTGCAGACAATTACCTCAGCACGCTCATCCTTTTTTTACAAACGAGGTTAGTATATTAGGGGTAGCAGGCCTTCACTTTCCCAAATCCTGGGCGCCATGGCTGCACTGGGCCGCTACTGTATGATATACCTATGTACCGAGGCGGGAGATTTCCCATGCTTCAATTTGCTGCGGCTAGCGAGCACATGCCTGCGACACGTGTACATCTCTGTGTGCACAGTGTCTCCTCAGCTGATCATATCATCTTCACGCTGTTTTCGTTGAACAGGTTGGGCTCTGCAGTCCTGGACTAACAGGAAAATAAGCAGTGTTAAATTCAGGGTAATGCTACACCACAACTTGCTCTCTTAAATATATTTTGTTAGTTCCAACTGATAGCACTTTGGAAACAGGTTTTCAGCTCCCGTCTGGCGTCGTTCTTCCCGGTCTGGACAAACATTAGGGGACATCCAATCATACCTATTGATAACCAGTCCCGTGCGTTATATTATGCAGGCGGGCTTACTTCTGTGTAATCTAATCAATCAGTCAATCGATCAGATCAATCGACTGGGGTTTTATCAATCTTATCCTGGCTCCGAGATCGGCCATCCAATTAGGCGACTCGACTTTTCCCGAATTAGCCAAGCTCAGTAGATAGGCTAGGTAGGATTGGTAGATATTCGGCAGGGGTAAGATCAGATAAGAAAAGAGTTGTGGTGTACCTGGGTACAAGCAATGCCAACGTGTCTTGAATTTTCAAATACCGATTTAGCAATTCCTTCCGAGCCTCGCTGCTGATGTCGATACCGCCTTTTGAGTCTTCTCTGTTTGTTGGGAATTATCTACTCAGAACACTAATGCTGTACGAACACGACGCGCTACTTTCCCTTGTAATTTAACATCCCCTGAATATGCAGTAGAACCTCAATAATCCTCGGGACGCGCTAGAGCCGCTCACGCCACGTCGAATGATCATTGATCGGTGGTCATGGTTGACATTTTGAACAAGCGCCATCATATACTTCTTACTTTCAATTTTACCATTACGCGGTCTAAGTCCTGTCAAATCTTCTATTTCATTCGCAGTGCATACAGCTGTACACGGTATGGCAAACGTAATCGCCCCGGCCAAGCCAGGCCAACAACTCGCTACCAGATCCAATCGCCAAAAATGATATGACAGTGTCAATGCATCTGCATATACTATTAGCAAGTAGAGCCAATATACCGGTAACTCCTTTTGCACTAAAGCTAAGTCGGTTATTCTTGTCGCGTTTCCATTTAACTCGCCGCGCGGCATAAGCAGGGATTGCATTACCGAGCTATCTCATAGTACTTGTAGGTACGGTGTAGTCAAGCTATCTCTTTTTGCCAGATGATTCCACATGTTATATTCAGCTCGACGGCCCGATATGCCTTGGTCGTGATTTCGAATTTTGAAGCCTCGAAAAATAGACCCAATCCAACTATCGTCAGGATTATAACCTGATAAGTTCATTACAGCATGGATTCACGCTACATTTGTTTTAAAATTGGCGATGAAACGGGTTTACTTGGGCTTCCTATACTTTTCATCGGAGATCAGAGTTTCAATGCATCGGGGAAACACTTACAGGAGAATCTGATGCCAGCAACAACTTTGTTTTCCAGGCCAGCAAAACCAAGCAATCATGTTTTTACCATTTCCTTTTCTCTTTTTCCCTTCATTCTACTTTTATGATTTGTCGCAACACTAGTTAGTTATGTGAATATGAGTATGTCAAAAATCGAGGTAGCAATCGTTGGTGGTGGCATCGCCGGGCTGGCCCTGGCTGCTAGCCTGACGAAGAAACAACACCTCGACGTACATGTATATGAGGCTGTGGCCGAATACTCGGACGTCGGGGCTGGCTTGGCGCTTCATCTAAACGCTATCAAAGCCATGGCCCTCCTGGGGCCCGAAGTGCGACAAGCTTACTTCGACAAGGCTTTGACTATGGGTGAAGAGGATCAGGAGATGGTAACCGAAGTCATTTTAGCTCAAGGTCCATATACCGGCCAACTAGTTGCCGAGCTGGGCAAAGCGAAGGGGAGAAAGACCGTGAGTCGCGCTGATCTTCTCGACGGATTTCGAGCCCTCATCTCGCCCGACCACATCGGCTTTGGGAAGAGGCTCCTAGCCATCACAGAACATACAACACTCTCGGGACCCAAAATCCAACTCTCTTTTGAAGACGGCACGTCTGCGTTAGTCGATTGCCTTCTCGGGGCGGATGGTATTCATAGTATCACAAGAGCATATTTATTGGGGCCGGACCATCCAGCCACCGCTCCTAAAAACCACGACGGTTGGCAGATCTATAGGACGATGGTGTCCACAGAGGAGGCGAGAAAGCAAATTAATCCCAAGTGGACGACATCTGTGCCTATCCTGCTCGGGCCGAAGGGTCATATCAATTGCATACCGCTGAACAAGAACACGCGCCTCAGTGCTGGCGTAGCCGTCCGCGGAGCCAAATTCACGCCCAGTGGTCACGCTCCCCCCCTGGATCCTGCGCTGTACGCAGACTACAGCGAAGAAGCACAAGAGATTGTGCGGATGGTCGCCAAGGACACGAGTGCGTCATGGACTGCGGCGGACCACGATCACGCGCCTTTCTATGCTCGGAACAACGTGGCTATATTCGGAGACGCCGCCCACGCCTCCCTCCCCTTCGCCGGAAACGGGGCAGCGCAGGCGTTGGAGGATGCGGCGGTCCTCGACTGTCTCCTTGACTGCGTCAAGAAGCCCAGCGACGTCGCTCCTGCGCTGCGGGCATTTTGCAGGGTACGACGGCCGAGGAGCCAGGCCGTTGTTGATTTGGCGCGCAAGTTTGGACGCGTGTATGCCTTCGCCGAAGATGGCATGCATGAGGATCCGGCCAGAATGAAGGCGTTCTTCGCACAGATGGCGGCCTTCACCAACGAGTTCGATGTCAAGAGCCAGAATGACGAGGCATTGAGGCTGTTTCGTCAGTCGCTTGAAAGTGACGCGAATGGTCAAATGTGGAGTGGTCCTCCGGAGCTATCAAACTGATATTGGCTTGGTTTTGCTTCGTGCTGAGTGGGTTAGGTAGTTGTTGTTGTGCAGTCTATGAATAGGTTATCTACACTATATGCAACCCCCTACTGGACATACGTGCCTCTGCAACGTAATTTCGAGCCGTCGGGAGCTGTGCCGACTCCTTTGACTAGGATATATTATTCGGCTGGGGTTCCGTTTTCATGCATTAACTCATTGCCAGGTGGTTAGTGTAGTCACCTTTCTTTCTTTCTTTCCTTTTTGGCTTCCTTGCCGCTACGTGTACGCTGTCCCGTCCGATATGGATGAGATGTAAATTTCGGATCTCCAATTAATACCATGGTTTGCGCGCAGCTCAAACCCACAGGAGTCGTCGATCAAGCTCGTTTGAGCTGGGCGGGTAAAGGACTTAGACGGAGGTGAGACAGTGCCAAGAGGTAGATGGGCGTCAAAAGATCCCGAATGGAAATTGACACGGCAAAAATAAATAAAAACTAAATTCGAATAAAACTAAAAACGCTTCATTCAGCTGATAAAACTAAGGATTTCTCGTATTATTTTTCTATAGCGGCGATCGATTGAACTACTTCGCCGCTACTGTGAGAAAAGACGTCTCAAGTCTGAACTTGTTAGTTTGCCTTGCCGCGCGATCTCGCGACATTGCCCACAATAGGAGAGGCGACAGGGGGTCGACGCCTCACATGGGCCCGCCGGCAACAGAAGCTCTCGGGGCTGGCAAGTCCCGAACTGTTTGGTCGGATGTTTTGGTGTCCCAGGTTTCAGCCAGCGCTCCCGACAGTCGTCGGAAAACCACCCGCACTCTTGGCGGGGGAGTTGCGCAGGCGAGGAGCGTCGTAGTCCAGATCGATCGGCTATCGAGACACAGACCCTCTTCATTCTGCTTCTGCGCGTGACAGAGGAGGCGAATGTCAAACAGTCTTCCGGGGGCCGTCCAGCTGAGCAGCCCGCCGGTATAGTCCTAAGTAATAGGTCGTAGCTGGACGCTGTGCGCCTCGTTTCCTTGTGAAAATCAGGATCTCCCGTCACTATGGCAGTTCATTTTTAGAGCGTGTCCCCAGCTCGTAGCTTGAATGATTAATCTTTATGTTTCCCTTTCTACTCACTCCGTCGCTCTGATCCTGCCTTCTCTTATTTTTCCTATTCGTGCTTTTTGTCAGCACCCCTACTAGTCAGCGATAATGTGGTCTTGAAGTTGCTGGTTTAACCTTCCTCGCCCATTTCTCCGGTATTGCGTGCGTACACATAACCTCAGGTTCAGATCTGAATAATCAAATTCGAATGCCACAATTATCAAGGTGTAGCGTGGCCCCTATTGTGGTGCTATACTGGACAGGCAGTCGGGTCGTATTCCCGTCACCAACGCCTTCGAATTTCCGCTTTAGGAAACTCTCGCTCCCCTCCCTAATGATATCGTCAAGAAGAGACCTCTCGAAGATATTTGCGACGTAGTGTTACTACTTTCTCACTGCCGAATTTCACCAACGATTACGATGATGGATATTTTACAGGCTCAAAACTTTAGCCTCACACCAGTGACGAGTGACATATCGAATCAAATACAAACGAACGGCCGTTTCATTTATTATGCCGCAATCACCGCCATAGCCATCTGTGTGTGGCTTTTCCACTCACCGAAACGGGAACCTTTCGTCTCGGCACCATTTTACGAAGTATCTAGGATAAAGTGGATGTTCAATGCCGATGCTTTAATCAAAGACAGTTATCGCAAGGTTAGTGCATCTGACTGCTAGATGTACAGACTGAGTTAATAGAGGTTGCAAAGTTCCGAGACGGCGTATACCAAATAAGATCCACAGAAGGTGTACGAACGATAATACCACCAACACTCATTCACGAACTGAAGGGTCTGCCGGAGGATACCCTAAGCGCAAAAACAGCAGTCAGCGAGGTCAGTTACGGCAATTTATCTTTTGAGAGCCTCAGCTAATATTTTTGAGCAGGCCATGTTGAGCGAGTACACGCATTTATCTGCAGATGCTCACTCGGATATCCTAACGCTGCTCCTGAAAACCAAAGCAACACATAATGTGCAGAGGATAGTTTCGACCCTCAAGGAAGAATTCCAATTCATTTTAGACACGGAATTCCCTGCCTGCGAAGGTAGAGTTTGAGGTCAATACCGATCCGCTGCGTGATTGCTAACGCGTCTAGACTGGACGCCATTCAGAGTACAGCCGTTCATGGTACGAGCAGTCTCCCGATTAAGCGGACGAGCCTTCGTGGGATCTTCATTGAGCCGGTCGGAGGAATGGATGGGGGTCAGCGTGAACTTCGCCATAACGGCGTTTATCGCCGTGACTAAGTTGCAATTTTTTCCGCCCTGGATGCGTCCGGTAGCGCAATATTTCGTCTCGGAGCTCAAGACGATTAGGAAAGACTTGGCCAAGGCGCAGGCTATGTTGGAGCCTTTAATAGAAGAACGGTTGAGCTGTGAGGATAGGTTGGATGGTGAGAAACCCGACGACTTCATTCAATGGCTTTCGGACGCTCTGCCAGACGAGGAGAAGCGGAATTACTTCATACAAGCGAAGATACAACTCTTACTCAGCGCATCCTCAATACATACCACGAGCAATCTCACCACCGATTGCATATACGACCTCGCCGTGCATCAGGAAATGCAGGACATACTGCGAGAAGAAGTTGCAGAAGTATTTGAAGGAGAAGATGCCTGGGAACGGAGGGACAGCATAGCAAAACTGAAGAAGATGGACAGCTTCATCAAGGAATCACAACGGCTGTCCAGCAACGTCAGTAAGTGAAAACCTGGATATGTCTTTTTTTCTTTGCTTTTTTTTCTTTCTATATTTGTTTTAGTCTACGAAATCACCAGAAGAAACCTCGTGGATCGAAACTGACTAGAGACTACCATAGCCTCCTTCATCCGCAAAGTCATGAAACCCATTGACTTATCCGACGGCACACATCTCCCATCAGGGACCAGTATCCTAACACCGCTAGCGGGCATGTCGTTCGACGAGCGGTATTTCCCCGACCCCGAGGTCTTCGACGGCCTGCGGTTCTGGAAGCTACGGCAACAGCAGCAATCACGGTCTCCATCGCCCACCTCATTCATGTCAAATCTCTCTTCCACAACATCCAGCCCTTCCAAAGCCACCGCCGCCACCACCACCACCACTTCATCCTCCACATCTCCCATAAATCCCAGCAGATATCAATTCACCAGCATCGGGGACACGAACCAGAACTTCGGGCTGGGCAAGCACGCCTGTCCAGGGCGCTTCTTCGCGGCGCAGGAGATAAAGCTGATCCTATCGCACCTGCTGCTACACTACGACATCAAACTACGCGACGGCGAGACCCGTCCCAAGCCCGTGGTCTTCATGATGACGAAGAGTCCGAGCCAGACGGCCGAGGTGCTATTCCGACGACGGAAGGTGGCGTGAAAAATAAAATAAAATAAGGGGTGGTATACCCTTATATGTGTATATATGCATATCAACCAACCACTTCTGAGATAGAAGGTGTAAATAAGCGTGATGAGGGCGAAATGAGTTTTGGGAGGGGCGGCGTGTTTGAATATTTGCATCGCCGTTTTATACTCAGGGGCCCGGAGCCTCCCGGGTCGGTATGATATCATGCTACTACTCTACGAACGTCTAACTACCTAATTTGTGACGGAGTTCGGTGCTGGATAGAGGGTGAATATGCACATATACCAACATATATATATACATATATATCAAACGTAGACGAAGAGCACATGTCGTTTACCAGTCTATAAAAGATAATGGCTAATGGCCGGTGATCATCGAAATGTAACCCTTTTTGTTTTGTTCACCTAGCTATTTAGCATGTATGTATGGGTAGACCCAGTATTAGGAGATATGTCGGTTTGCGTAGGTAAGAGGACCTTGACATAGGATACTTCAAACTATTATGAATTTGAAGCCAAGATTTTGTTACGCATATAGCAACCGTAACCGCGTGATCACAAGCATGAAACACAGATGAAGGTAAATGAATGAACCCGTGCTTCAGGATCCAAAAGGATCGGGGGTATCTCTTAACAGACTGCGACTATCTCATATAATCAATCGTAGTAAACTTCACGCATCCAGGACCCCAGCGCTTGCTCGCTTTCCATTGATAATAGCAACTACCACATCGTCATCGTCGTCATCATCATTAATCGATGGATGTAATGTCATGCCATCGTAACAAAATAGTATAAACTTTCGCCCTGCAGCATACCATCGTTCCAATAAATTCCTGCTCTTCTCAAGATCGTACTCCCAGACTCAATATTCCGCTGCCAGAGCCCTCCAAAATCTCCCTAAGAATTAAGTCCGTCGTCCAAGCGCGGGTGAAGTGAAGGCATAATGTGTAGTGAAGTCTAACAAGCCGCCGTGCCGTCGGGATGCTCTATCCCGCGACTATGTGGTGTAGAATATATTCATGAATAACCATGTTTGTTAAAGTAATGTATCCAGCAAATGAATGAACGGGATGTTATATGCCGAAAATAAATAAAGCAATGCAGCAAATCAGTATTTTGGTTGTCTCCCGCGAATAGAATGATCTTAGATGTGATGGTTCCTGCCGTCCAACTATGCATGAGTAATAATGTTGAGCTTGCGCCCTTGGAAATCTTGATGAGAATTTCTTGTGAACCGTCTTTTGCCGGAATTTAGTCGCCTTTCCGGGATGGATATGCGTGGTATATGCAAGGATAAGGATATGGTATGTTTAGGCCTAATGGGACGGCCTGATTAAAGGTTCGTGTCGGTATAGATAGTTCGTGAAAGTGTTCTGGTCGGCCTCAGGAAAGATCAAACGCTTGCATTCCGCCCTCTGGCTTCAGGCACTCTTGCGTGACAAACCATCAGCTTTAAGCTAGTGCCCCATCCTTCACACTCAGTAAGCAAAGCTTTATCATGCCAGATGCTGCTCCCCATCCCCGTAGGAATCTCGTAGCATCGATTATACCACCAGCGACCGACCTTTGAGACCATTTTCGTTATATTTTTGTCGCCTATTTCAGTGTTATCGTTCATCATTTCTGCCAGACTACGCTCGTCCTTTTTCCCATCTTTATTCGGTGCAGTCGTAATTGAGCTAGCAACCGGCACACCTAAACGACACGTCTTAATGTCAACAAACCCTTTCTTCCCTAGTAAACGCAAGATAAGATCTGCAGTACTGCTAAGGTAAAAGTCGGGGTGGGCGCTGATTCGTTCCTTCAGATATCGGACGGCACGTCGAGTTCGATTACCGACATTATTGAGGTCAACATCGAGAACGGCAAATTCGATAAACCCACCAGGCTTTAGAACCCTCTGAGCTTCCGAGATGATATTGCGATAGTGTGACTCTGGCGCGACTGCAGGGAAACGGAAGACGAGGGCAGTAAAACTGTCCGGGCCGAACGGAAACTTGTCTGCATGAGATTTGAACTGAATTTGGTGGTGGTTTGGCGGCGACAGGGGGAAAGATGATACGGGCTGGTGCTCTTGCGGCAGCGGTGCACGAGGAGAAAGGTTATAAAAGTTGGCCACAGGGTACGTTTCTGCAGCATAAAAGGACCAATCGTCGTTACCCAGTCCATCAATAACTAGTACCGACTGGCGCTTGAGGGAGCTATCGCTGTCGACAAGATCCTCTCTCACAGGGCTAAACAGAACATGACCAAATGTAAGCCATTTGCTAACTGTCATCGAGCCCACGCGCAGATTGACCTGTGACAGCGGTGTCTCTTCGCTGACTCCACTACTTGTCGAAATCCTCTCGCTAGCCTGTGAGCTTCTCTCACTGTTAACTTTGGCCTCCTCGTTATCATTGGAGGATGAATTGGCTCGAGGGGGTGACTCGGATTCCTGATTTGATTCTTCCTTACTGATATTAGAAACAGATAATTGTGTCGCTGTTGGTTCAGAATCAAATCGGAAAGCGGCATTGATCCGTGCAGTCATGTCAGCGCTGTGGTGACTAGACTCAGTGGCGGTTTTGGCGGTAGCAACGGAGATCCGAACATCTTGGACGGACTCGGTAGTTAAAGTCGGTGACTCAAGAGGATCCGCTGACTTTTTGACTAGGTTGGAGGGATATATCTCTAGAAAAAATGGATCTCCGCAAGACGATGTTGGAGATGGGGGAGAACCCTCAAGTAGGTCATTGAATTCATCCCAAACATCGTCTTCTCCGTGAGGTACCGAGGGCTCTGGTACTTGCACCGTGTGAACGACGTGACTGGACGCATCAGAACAACTTGATTCTGATTCCCCTACATGACCCGAGGTCTCGTAAGGTGGAAAGACAAGGAATTCTTCGCCGTGCTGCCCAAGGATAGGCGAACTGTCAGAGTGAATCTGATCTTTCTTCAAATTTTCTTGTAATAGCATTTTCCCTGGCGACTCGGCGTGTGTGATTATTGATGCTACTGAATCAGGAGGACTAGGGCCTTTCGCTATAGAGTCTTGATCCGGTTGAGATGATGGGACTGGCAGCAGCTGAACGCTGACCCGGTTGAACGGACGAGAAAAGCTCTTTGGAGATGTCTGTTCTGGTCGACTAGCGACGACTTTTGGAATTCTACCAACTTGAGGAAGTCTGCTGGGGCGACTAGCGGGCGATTCAGTGGGTTTTCGCCCGACTTGGCGGTATTCTTGTTTTGTGTCAAGCTGCCAGATCTGAGGTACTGTATCATTTGGTTTGGAACTGATATCGATACTATCTTTTCCGGGTTGCACGTGAATCAGTTGGTTAGTGCCACTACCGGTAGATGGTCTTCGGTCGTAGTTAAATTGCACGTCTGCGATAGGAAGAGTTTCTACTTTGTGCGAAACAGCATCAATATCTTGCTTTTGATCAATGTCCTCCTGATTAGGAGAGTCCACTGTGTGAAGGGCGGGCGCCTGGTCCCTAGAGGGCCGAACCATGACAGGTGAGCTCTCTACTAGTTTCCTGGAGGACGAACTAGCCTGATTCCTTCCGAATAGATTCCATTTGCGAGGTGATCTAGCGCTCTTAGTTAATTTTTTAGGGGGGGAGTTGGTCAGGGGAAGGGCGCGACTCTGTTCTGATTGTATGTCCGGGAATGAATCGTCAGTGTAAATAGTAGTAGCCACGCTTGCTACCGACGGAGCTCGATGGTTGATTGCCTTGGGAATATTGATCTGTGCATTATTGTGTGACTGAAGCTCACGGCTAGGTCTCCGATGCGGCGGTGCGGTTTTCATCACAACCCCCTCCGAATCATTATTAACTGATGGACGGCGTGAGTGAATCGTCTCTGAAAGAGAGGGAGACGGCCAGAGAGTCTGACGGCTATCCTCCCTGGTAACAGAAGACGCAGTCGAAAAGCTTCGGGAGCCAAGACTTGGCCGACGCAAAGAAGCACTCTGATTACTTTCAGTACGGATCAAATCAGAACTGGTATTCCGATTTTCAACCACCTCGCCACCAGCGATGATCACAGGACTCATACGTTCTAACAAAAACGTATCCGCCAATAGAGTGCTTGCAAGACTCTCAGACGATGAAACAGGGCCTGGAGCCCTACTGTGTAGCGTTGAGACTATACTGCTTCGTCTCCTAACTGCACCTACCCTGCCATAACCTTCGTGGCCTGTCCCAGCGGCCGGTCCCTTTCTAGAGACCTTCGCTCTTTTCTTTTCAGTCGGTGTTACTTCGGGGCCCGCTTTCGTTCGTCGCCCAAAAAGTGGAAATTTGTATTTGAATGTTGAGACGCTGGGGCTTGGAGCTCTGTTAGTCTTTCCGGTATCATTCTTGTTGTCCTGCGATCCGGTCAAAATTTCCGCGCGTGGAACCGGAGTTTCTTGACTGAACGAAGGCCTCGCAGAGCCAGGGCGATCCTGACTTGGTCTCTGCGTCGTTGCTCTGGGAAGCGAAATTGGCTGTATTTGTCCACTTTGACGTCTTTCAGTGAGGCTCGTAGAGGATAGGTTACTATGGATGATTGGGACTGGGCCACCGAATTGAGAGTAAAGATCTGGTGTTCCATCTCTACTCGGACGGGGTGGTGTTGGCCGACGCTGGTGAGACGGCGTGGAATTAGGGGCTCTATTATATATAGATCCTATAGGCTTGCCAGGAGAAGGAGGTCTCATTCCTGGGTGAGATGAAATCCGAGATTGGAAAGACGATTGAGCATCATCCGTGCTTTGGCCCTTCTTAAACTTCTGTGACGATTTTCTGGGAGGCGGACTTGGAGGTGCTGGCGGATGGCCTCGGCGGACTTTATTTATAATTTTCTCGTCTGTACGTACCGTCGAGTTTGACGATGATGAAGTTAAAGCTTCCCTAACTGCAGCAAGCCCTTGGGGATCAGCACTAAAAGAGCCTCCCTCATTCGACGTGCTGCCGGCTCTTCTTCGGGTTATGGGTGGTCTCGTTTCGGCAGGGCTTGCTTGTCTTACTCTAGCAGTAGGTAGACGCATCGGTGCAACAAGACCGGGTGATTGTGAGCACATCGATGTTGGTGTCGTATCTCGGCTATATGGACCGGGGCCGGGTGAACCCGAGAATCTCGTAGAAGGGCTGGCGCTGAAATTACTTAACTGGCTATGGCTACTAGCTCCTGAGAACAGAGGTGTTGGCGGTGGTAAGTCTTCCGTTGCGAGCCTGTAAAGAGCATCTCTTCCAAGTATATCCTTTGAAGAGGGCACTAGAATATCTCGGTAGCGATCCAGTTCTGGATATATTCGAGTGGGCTGCGGTATCGGTCGATGAGCGTCAATATGTAGTGTACCACGAGCCTCTCTTGGATTTTGCGTTGCACTCTGATCCGAAAAGGGGCTCATTGGGTCAGACAGTACTCGGGAGTTCTGTATTGGTGGAGACAAGCCTGTCTTCTCAGAATCTGAACGAGACCGATTCTGTGCCTGGACATTTGAGGGCTCTTTCAATATTGTTGACTGTTTTCGACGTAATACCCTCCTTGGTTGCTTGGTTGGCTCACTATTAACCCCAATTGTTGTTATCGACTTCATCATGTGGATCCCAGGGCGTGAGCTCGCTGACGAGGACTTTGTCTCATGGGTGAGGGGCGGACGAGAAGCCCTAACCTCAGACTGTGTAGGTTGCTTATGGGTAGATGGGCTCTGAGGTATCCGGCTTACTTGTGGGCGGGACTGAGAACCCACGGGAGCCGAAGACATGTTTCTCTGAGACTCTTTCTGTGGATTTCGTTTCACTACGGTTAGGGGAGGCTCACCACGAGAAAGGTCTAGCAGTGCCCCTATTCGTTTACTCTTAGATCTCTCACCAACACCGTGACTGGCGACTGGGATAGAGGACGCCATGTTGCCTTTTCCTTTCTCAGCACTGGCCAGTTATCCGATTTTCTAATCATGTTATAAATCGAATGAGAATTTCATGATACGTGAATGACTTTCTATACTGATTATTAGCGACATCAACTGGTTCTTCATGTCTCAGTGAGATAGATTTACCGTTATTAACGAAATTCCATCTAGACAAGTGCTATTACTCGTAGACGCGGAAGAGGTAAATTAGCCCGTTGAACCTTTCGGACTACTTGATCAATGGTAGTGCTCAATCCCAAAAGATAATCTCCATCGAAAGGAGCTCACGGCGATTAGTCTCAGCAGGGTATAACCACGAAAGGGTGCCCAAAAGAGTACGTGGATAGGGGCTCGATCAAGAATAAGTGAGATTTAGAAGTATTCGGGATGGTAAGCACCAGCAGGGAACACCGTTGAAAATTTTCGGACTCGGTGCGGACTATTCAGCTCCTAGGTTAGGAATGGGAGGGACCGTTCCGTGCGGAGGCTAAGTAATCGGAAGTCTTGGTGTGGGAGAGAAAGTGAGCCTGTGTGTAGTGGTGTGTGATGGTGGGGTGTTAGGGCGTCTAAAAATGTTGACACCAGCCTTTGCGTATATCACACCAGGAAAAGGTCTAGTATACCAGCGTTGAAAAGTTGAAAATACTGAGGCCGAGTAGACGATTCCAAGCCCCAGAAACTCTCAACAAATTTGCGAGACTGCTATTTGATAAAATCAGAGAGCAAAAAAAAGCAGAAAGGTACAAACCAAGGAGCGATAATGGCAGGGCTAAGCACCGGTATAGGAGTCAGAACCAGAGTTAAAGGAAAGGTAGCATCGGGGGAGGGCCGGAGAATCTAGGAGAGCAGGATGGCCATGGGTATATAAGATAGTTGACAGAATTACATGGATTAATCGAATTGTTTTCTAGTTAACCAGTAACACTGAATTACCCAAAGGAAAATGGTGAGCAAAGACAATACCGGCTTGTTGGTTGGTATACTTGAGAATTGGCGTGGGTCGTCGTGGCGTAGACACCCCTGTCCACGGCCAAGAGGTGGCCATCTTGCTTCGCACAGGAATCGCCGAACATTGTACCTTAGCCCTTAGTCTAGTATACTAGTTGGCAGCAGTCACAGCGGATTCTGCGGAGTAGCACAGGGCGATCAGCGAGCTACGGACCTGTTTGTAGGCGTATGCAACCTAAGATAAGGACAAGGACACTCAAGGGGTCGCTGAGCGATGCACTGAGTCACACAAGGCGAGGCATACCTAAACCACAATCACAGGCGACATTTCTCACGCGAATGCTGCAGGCGGCCGGCACAGCGATTTCTGTCTTGGGGGGAATCGGAGCCCCTGGCTACTGAACAACGACAAGCAAAAGCAGAGCTTAAGCTGAAGCCGAAGTAAACAAAACCCGGAGACAAGGACATCCGTATGGACATCGGCCTGTCTCTCAGAGCGAATGGCACCAAGATGCTTCAGGCGCGGTCAAGCCTGGGAGACAGTTTGCGAGCGTTGGCCAGGATGACCTGCGTAGCCGCTGCATTGGGCCAATCTGCTGGTACTATGTAGGGCGGACGCGGGTGATGCATATGCTGATATCCTATGAGAACGATGAAGGAGTGCTGGGAGACGCGATTCGTCGGTGGCAACCCTGGATGGCTTGTCCGAGGACCAGGGGAATCATCCCTGGTTGGGCAGACGGACGCAACCAAGGGTCACTTGCGACTGGGCACATGTGGGCAACCCTGTCGGTTTTGGCACCCCAGAATCCGTACGCAGTCGACTTGCAGTACACTACGCATGGGCTCACTAGTGTCGAAGCAATTGATCGCGGGGGGCACTTGTGGTGGTGGTGTTGTATTCATTGTTTTGTCATCATCCATCCAAAGCGCGAAGTTTGCTCATGGTGAGGTGAAGAAGTTTGCAGAATTCAAAACAACGCAGATCGACGAGCGGGCAGGCGAAGATTAGGCTGTGGCTGATACGTGCCTGCGATGGCGGCTATTTGCGGGGCCCGGGGGCAAGACCGAGGCGGGCAGGAGGAGGCAGCCAAGTGGACCTAAGTACCTAGAGTTGCCGGTGAAGCTTAGGTAGGTCTTACAGCGGCCCTAGACACTGGCCTGCCTTGTACTTGTTGAGGACTTTTGCCCGCGCCAGGTCCCTCGTCTAGCGCTCTTCAGTACAGTAGCATCCCATACGCATAACCCCTTACAGATAAGTACCTACTTAGATGGGTAGTTGAAGGACAGCGCAGGCTGTGGCAGTGACCAGTCAACTAACCGAGTGGTTCTTAAGGTGCCCTCTTAAGCATGCCTAGGATACCGCGTACATGTATGACCACTTATTATCCTTGTACACATCTCGAAAGTCAGTGGTGCAAATGCGCGCACGCAACTGGATTCGCACTCGTTAAACGTCGGCGGGCATTTCATGTGCAGTAGGTATACTCTCAAGTCTGCCTTGCCTTGCCTTGCCTTACCTTCAACTGTATACCTAGGTATGTAATAGTATATCCGTATATGTAAGTGCCTTCGCCAACAGTCACTATCGATTCCCTGCCTAGCTGGCTGATGGCTGACCGCCATTAGGAAAACTACCAGGCAACTTACACTATTTGTCTCCGCCGAGAGAGAAGAAATGAACTGTCGTCTTATGTTCCAATGCATGTGGTACTGTACGAAGTAGGTGTCCTGTAACAATTACTTCTCAATGCTCCGCGTTCGCCTATCTCGTCTATGTCGCACTAAGTAGACGGGTCCACTACATCGTGGTGGCGTTATGTATGTCTCAGTCCGTTTAACACCCGTGGCGCAACCAGTGCGTGCAAGTCCATGGTTCACTCCCAAATCTAGAAATCTGCAGAAAGATTAGGTCATCACTCCAATTAGGCTCTTGGCTACCCAAGATCCGGTCTGTAGCTTCCTGAATAGGTATTCTGTTTTCATCTTGAGATTTACTACGTACATACAACATATTCTATAGCCCTACCATCAACATGTAAGTATCTGGATGTACTTGGGTAAGTGCTTACTTAAGAGGATGTCAACACATTATATCTTGTCTTGATATGTCCATAGAGTACAACATCTTACAAATATGGCCTGTTGGAAGCAGCATCACACATGCACACAGGCAAACATCAGCATTGTGACACATCCTGCGAGGAGCTATATTAGGTATTCAGACATCAAGTATGGGATATGAAGCCGTGAGACACGGCTTGGCGAGTAACATTAGACAGCATCTAGTGTATACTGTGCTACGTTCTACACGACGTCAGTTTTGCCGAATACTACCTACCTCTCTGGTAGGGGAGGACAGTAACATTCGCACCAAATGCAAAAAGCAATGACCAGGCCGTCTTCTAGAAGCTTTTCTCGCAAGCGACCCTTTATCGCACCTGTATTCCGTAGTACTCTACGTAGATGCCGAGACAGAAGAGACAGGGGCCATTATGTAGGCTAAAATTTGGATTTTTCTTATTGGTTGCAGCTTTCGGAATTTACCCCAATTGAAAATTCACTAGATATGTAGAGGCTGGCTACTACATGTACGCAATGGACAGGGGGAAAAGCACTCATAAAGGGGAACTGCAACTCCTCTTCACGTCTCTGCGTCCCAGCATATCTAGACAGAGGATTAACCGTCGCTCATCCTATCCTTTGATGAACTTGCGACATCTACCTATTAGGGACCCTTGTTTAGGCGTAATGCCGTGCCAATCATACCTGCTATGCCTCAATAGTCTATGACTATACGTACGGGCCACGCAATATTTATAGTATATTTATCTGGTAGGCTTAGCTATAGCGTTGGTGTATACTCCCATGTAGGGGTATAAAGCGTACTGCATTAAGTATTTGCGGGCCTCCGTGGGCGTAGGCGCGGTTCAGGCGCGGTAACGCTTGAGCCAGGTCAGGAGATTTTTGGTGGAAGTACCTCGGGGCGAGATACTTCGTCGACGTTTTAGCGCAAAAAATCTACCAGACAAGGGTACACTTTACCCAACACAGACTGCGTATACCTATGTAGCCTACGTAAATCCGGGACGTGGACGGCCTATCAGCTATATGTACACAATAACCCGCTCCTTAATCCTGCAGATATCGGTGGAGAAGGCGTCAAATTTGCGAGAGCGTTGACGAGCTGAGAGTTGCATGATCTAAGGCAGGACTAATGCGATAAAAGCCGATTTGCCGCCTAAAAAGCCGTTTGTCTCAGATTATCCACGCGATGTTCCCAGACAGTTGGGTATTGCTTAGTCAATACGAACTTAGTATGTGGTATACTAACACTGCACCTCGCCACGATCGTCGGTATTCTAGGCGGGATCCGCGGTGGCTATGTTCGTGTGGCTAGTGACGTGGCCATTCTGACCGCCATAAGTTGGGCCATATGATGATGATTACTTACTCAAGAGGTGTGAGATGTCGGTCGGAATCAGAAGCAGCCGTACAGAATTCATCCTCTCAAATGAATTGTGGCGATTCCTCACAAGTTACACTTAGTGTGCAGCGGTACCGTATTTGAAGAATAGAAAACAGGGTTTCGCCTCGGCATGATCCTCTCGTGTATAGAAAAAAACTGGCCTCGGTTTTTGCGGCATCACGTTTTGATATCGGGGCATCACCCTAAACCCAACATGGCAACCCCCCCATAAATACCGCCCAGTACTCCACACCTCCTCTTTTTTGCATACAAACTAGGCCTATTTTGATGTGCTGTGGAGTACCTACAAGTATTAACCAGGGTCATGTCAAAAAAAAACAGGGACTCCGCTTGCATTACTATAATATAGTGCACCTTACCTGCTAACACCGCTATAATATAGCGTACCTTTATTTAACTACCAATTAGCACTTTTTATTTAAACTTTCTATTTTTTATTGACCAACTATATCTATTGTTACACTGGTAGGTACCTTTAATTGGGTGGAGTTTGCAGCTAACTTTTTGTACCTAGGTGTGTTTACCAGGTGCACTTCCAGCTTACACCCAAACACTATAAAAAGCAGGCCTGACCGTCGTTTTTATCGGTGTCCACTAGGTGTCTTAGACTATCCCATTTTCTATGGGAAATATGGGGATGTGGAGACATATGATGGACTTATACCGAAATAGGTTTAAGGTGATGCCCCGATATCAAAACGTGATGCCGCAAAAACCGAGGCCAAAAAAACTAAGCAGGGATCCGAACCCAATCATAGCCGCCAGCCTGGGTAACGTACAGGGGTCTATTCAGGTGTGCAAGGGTCTTTCCACTGTCATTGGACAGTGATGCGAGAAAGGTTGAGACAAGATACTACATATACCTCTCGACATGGTGTATACTACGGTAGTATACTATGTAGGTCAGGTAACGTGACAAGGAGTTGGTATCATTGAAGATTTAAGGTCATGTTGGCGATTATCTTATGCACCTATGTAAGCTAATAAAACCAACAAGCTCAGTTTTAGCTAGTGGACATCTCTTCTCGAAAACTAACAGGATCAGAATGCTGCTCCATCAATGTCGTACACCGACACAGCAATACAGCAAACCGAACGCCCGGTCTATATGCTCCTAGTATACGACGCATTCCTCCTTGCTCCGGAAGGCCTCGGTATTGAGCAGTGTAACATGTCTCAAACTACGTACACTGTATTCAACCCTGGAGCTAAAGACTTTCTCTCGTCTTGGTGCCGGCAAGAAGGAAGTATGTATGTCTAAGACATAGTCGGTCCACCAGGCATCCGGCCTTCGGTTCGGCCCTCTATAAGCTGAATTCGGCTGCCTAGAGAGAACAATTTAGTCGTGATCATGGCAGCCCTGCTGACTCAAATATTACTACCATCGTATCCCCTTCTCTTCCAATAAGCGCGTGGATCTCAACAATCGCGCTTCGTATTGGCGCCTCATAGAATTTACCTAGCCTACAAAGAAGTTCAACTCTCCAGACTAGTCAATCCTACTGATACAGGGATACCACCAAATCAGTGCCGTCAAGTGAAGTGCATCACACAAAATAAGCGCCATCCCGAGACCCTAATTCCTATCTAAACTAATGGACTTCTTAAGGTGATCCTAAGGTGATCCTGAGGGGACCCTAAGGTGACTGTTTTAGGACAGTTCACCTCAACCAGTGTTATTCCTTGTAGGTATCTATTGGTAGAGATTGTAGGATTCTCAGCTAACAACCCTCCAAGACCCGCCATTTGACGGTTACAGTATGGCTATTATGGTATCATTGCGGCTGGATAGCTAGCCAATGTCCTGTTCATTCATTTCCGAATGCCCTCAAATCCTAAGCCAAGCGCTCACCTGACCTAGTCAAAGTCGCATGACTTTTCGGCTATTCGCTCTTCTACATGACGATAGGCAGTATTATTAAATAAGCACGAAAACAAAGACCCAAGTCACAAGCCTATAATAACTCATTTTGACCAGTGGTTGACTTGTTATCTAGATATGGCGCTTGAAACTGCGATTTCGGATCCGACTATTTGCTTCGGTGTCCGTCCCCAAAACGAAAGTCACGACGCAAGGCACAAACACCTACGACGCCTCCCTCCAATGCAGTGTCCTCCCTTTCCACATAACACGTGTATAAGCGGCCGGCAGCGACGGTCTGATTGCTGAATATAGATTGCGAACCCCTTTTCCGGTTTAACCTACGTATCACAAGTGTACGATTGAATCCCCGAGACACGATGAATAATGTATAGGTGTACGAGGGAAAAAGATCGACACAAACTTCGCTTCGTATAGCAGGATCAGCTCAAGACATAGGGCATGGGGAGTTACCTGTTCTTCCATTGACTCCTTCTCCAAGACGCTAGGTGTGGCTTGTCACTCGTGGAGCCCTTACTCGAGACGATCACGATCCCTATGCCCGTCCTAGCAAATACTGTTGCTGCCATAGGAGTCAGCAACAAGGGTCTACACAACCGTTATCTTGAGGGCGCTGTGGTCCAATATGAAGCATGACCACATCTTTTATCAATACTCCTGACGACATTGGTACCACCACGCGTCCTTAGTTCTATATCTATCTTTCTATAGGTCTCGGTGACCCTTGGGCCGAGGACCGTTGATACACGTGTTATGTAGGAAGGGAGCACACCCCTCTGGAGGGAGGCGACATTATCTTGCTCGTCGAAGGCATCATTTGGCCATTAACCGTTGACCGTTAAGGCACATGTCGGATACATCTTCACTCCGTTGGCTACTCTTATAAGTGTTCGCACCCTTTGAAATTTTGGGCAGATAGAGTGTCGTGATAGTGTATCGACGAGAGCAACTTGGGAATCCCACAAGAGCAGCTCGTCGTCGAGCTTCATCCGGTTTCTAGGCTTTCATAGATTGCGTCCGATTGCATCCGAATTATGTTATCTTTGCGGGCGCTCGACTGGCAGCTGACGATTTATCATACGACCGCGCCCGCCACAGGGAACGTCTATAATTTTCCGCTGATGCGTGGGTAGCACACGGACCGAGGACCAAGATGTTGTTTGTCAAGGACGCGAAGCTGTCGGAAATTTGCTGACCCGCGCACTCTCGTTAGATGTAGCACCACTGCTCGACTTCTGACTCTTCCAAGACTCTTCACCATGTGCATATCAACATGCAAGTTTAGCAAGTTTGTCGTCGCGGGTCTTTTGCGTTGTCGCAGAACCACTAGCGCAATGTCCATCAATGACTTTAAATCCAATCATGGTGATGAAATGTCTCACGTATGGGGGGGTTCTGAGACAGCTATACCTCTTACTGCTACAAGCTGAGACATCCATTCGTAATATATATTATATATTCATCAGAGCTGCGCGTCGTTTGCTTGTCCGAAATAAACTGTGTAACCTCAGGTAGTAGTCTAACCATCTGTTTAAACAAATCAGCCGTTCATCTTCCAATGCATCATATGCTAGTCAGGTCAACAGTGTCTCTGGTGATTAATGCCCTGGCAGTTTACAGCCCTGTGATTGTCGTAGATGCGTCTTAGTGTTGTGCTCTTATGCAGATCATGGCAACTTGAAAAGGCATTGAACTAGAATAGTCAAAGCTCGAAACCCAAGTTGGGTCATGTAATATGCTATGCCGATGAAATCGACTTTACATCTTAATTGTATGATTGACTTGCTTGATCACCTAACATATCATACCTGGGGTAATGCCGATCATTTAGCATTGACTATGGAGCTGGCTAAAGTGAAATGTCTCGCTAATGAGACGAACATAAGATATTCGAGAACTCTGGTCACGTTCAATTGCATTTGTGTCGTCAGCATTAAATGTGCTCATAGATGTAGCGATTATTTTTCGACAGTGCCACACTGCCATAACCTGCAACAATGGTTTCCCTTGCCAAAAACAGTAAACGTATCAATTGTGGTTACGTCGGCCTTGGAACTTGACTGACTGGGAAACTGACAAAATCGTTATTAATGGCAGAATTGTGCTTGGCGCGCATTAGCATTGTCGCGGATCGATCGCGTCACGTTTCATCTCCGAAGGGGACAATGTCCGTCCTGGGGTGGGCCGCAGATTTGTCATTGAAAAAGCTGCGATAGTAAGTAAGAAGCGACAGTCGAGAAATATAAGGAAAGTCGAAAGGTTAAGTCCGTTGCCCAGGCCGAGAAGAGAAGCTCGCTGGGGTGCTCTTGTTTACCTTCCGCTCGATCCGTTCGATCTATACATATATTTCTACCTAGGATCATCTTTTTACCTTTTCTTGTTTCCGCATTGCTGTGCAATCTGTGCTGGAACGAATACCGAAAACGTAGTAATATTGAACTGTCGAAATGCTGTCCAAATCCCTCATAGCGCTGGCGGCGTCGGTGTCGGGCGCACTCGCTGCAACGCCTGCTGGGTTCGAACCGGGAAGTGAGACGGGTCTTGTGGTGACGTTTGGAAGTGTCGCGGCCCTCGACGGTACGGTAGTAGCGAAAGACAGTAAGTCAGGTCTAAGCCAGGACTGCAAGCGAATCGTGACTAAAGTAGCGATTTAGTCACACAGACATCACCCAAGCTTGCGACGCAGAGCAAGCTTGATGGGACATCATTTGCAATTCTGATGATCGACCTTGACATCCCGACCAATAATCCACCGCAAACGAGCACGTTGCTGCATTGGATGCAGACAGGCCTCACACAGAGCTCATCGGCCGTTGCCTTGAACACCACGACGGGCTCTATAAATGCGTTCGTCCTTTCAGTGCCGTCAGACGTGACCGCTTTTGCCCCGTACCTAGGTCCGGCACCGCCTGCCCGGATCCCGCTCTCTCATCGATAGTCAGTAATTTTTCATTTCCATGATTTTCGAGACTTGAGGGATCTTGTACCTGCAGGCTCCCGAAACGCCTACAGGTCTTACCAAAAGCGTCAAACACTGACATCAAAACTCACAGCACGGAGATCGTAGTCGACACATCTGACGCGTCGGAGGACGCACTGTCTACTCTCCAAACGGCGGCGGCGAATCGATCGGCTTTCAGCGCCCAAAGTGTCTTGACGTCAGCTGGGTTGGCTGACAAGGTCGTCGCAGGGAATTTCTTCAATGTAACGAACCCCGGCCCCCTATCAGACACGAAATCGGGCGGTAACGGCACCACTACTGGAAGTCCGCCTGTGCAAACTCCTGTCACAGGTGCTGCAGTCTCGCAGCGAGCAGGCGCGTCGCTGTTGGCTATTACGCTGGCTGGCGTTGCACTTTTCGCCTTATAAAATGTCTTCCCGCGGTCCTCGTGACTCGGGGATCATATTACTCTATACCTAGAATCGCGATTAATACAGCCCTTAGTTCGTTAAGTGTGTTTCAAGGCGGCCGAGTCAAGTGATTGACAGTGAGGTATGGTTTGACCATCCGACTCCAGAATCAGAGCATTAATTGTTACCGAATGAGCCACGATAGAGTTTCGGGGTGAGAGGCGTTCGCTTAGCGTGGGCTCCCGATTTCGTAACAGATTCTAGCAGGATCACGATAATATGGAACTGAGCTGCCTTGGAGTTCGGTGTCTCGGGAACCAAAACACCGGGTCCAAATTACCAACGACTTGTCGCTCCACATAGTAGTCAGGTCGTACAAGATCCCGAAATCTCAGGTGGCTGGATTTGTTGCTCTCGTCACTGCATCTGCGGTATTCGAAGCGAAGCCTCTTTGTAGATGTCTGCAGGTGCTTTCTAGGTGAATAATAAGTCCGGCGCAACGTCCGGCGCAACTCACTAGGCACATACTTTAGATATGCAGCCACAAGAGCCGTCTAGCGGGCCAGACCGGATGTTAGCTGTAGCTATCCAGAGAATGCATAGATGTACCCTTTTGATACCCAGCTTCCACCCGGATGGAAAGCCAAGCTTTTCTCTTCTCCACAGATTAGTAGTGTCCCATCATTGTGCTCTGCTCTCCACTTCACCGACGACCGAAGCCACCTTTTGGAGTCCATTTATTTATCGCCTTGCTTGCTGTGGGGTTGTTTGAGAACAGAGCGAGCCATCGACGACGCCAACGGTCGAAGCTGAACATTTGTAGAGCAGCCCAGCTCTTACAGGAACCCACTCTAGCGACAGAGAGGGTCTGGTCGAACTTGAAATCTGAGTAAGTAAGTGTCATCCTGACCGGACCACCGGCATAAGTAGGCTAGTAGTAGGTACCGCACGACTGCCATCACAAACACAACACCCCGAGCAATCGCCGAGGCGTGTCCGGCGCGGGGCCGAGGGGAGCTAGCTCGATCTAAGCGGACGTAATCGATGCAATACAGCTCTAGGGCGTAATAGTGCGCGAAACGGCACTGCGACGCCCCAGCGCGCATCGCCCTCGCGGCTCTGTGTCACCAGAGGGAGGCACCTACGCATAGAGGCGACCTGCAAGTGCGGGGGGTTTTGCCTGTTTGGTGAATGGCACGATTCGCTGTCCTGAGCTGCTCTTCCGGACCCAGCAGCCGCGCTCCTGAGCATTGCAGCTAGGCAAGGGGAGAAGGCGGCCGGCGAATAGGGGGGCGATGCTGTCGACCGCAGGTGACCGGCGAGTCTAAGTATAGCTGATATTACCCGATTCCGACATTGCGATAGAAAGCCATTACCCCTCAATCTCTCTGGGTCTGTTTTGGCGCGTGGTAGTGCCGAGCTGTGTGTCTCTTGACGACCCTGTTAGCCTGTCGACGACCATAAATGTCAGGACTCTCCCCTCCGTCATGACGTCTACCGTTGTTTTCTTTCATCCTTATTCTATCATAATTGAGTTCTCTTGTCGCCGTCTTTACGATTGTCCCACTCGGGTTTAAATACTTAAAAGAAGTTCCTTAGGACCAGTTAAATTAACCCCTATTCGAAGCTTTCGCCGTTTTCCTATAGTCGACATCGACTCCAATATTCAAAATGGTATTCTTAACACGTTCTCTTTCCCGCTGCACTCGTCCCGTCTCAAGGGCACTTCCTACTTCCTCAACAGCTCGCTTTTCCAGTCACGCCCGGGCAGCAGCGTCCCTACGAGGTCTGACCTCGCGCGCGGCTTTGGCATCCAAGGGCAATACCTCAATATTATTCACATCACCCTCTCTCGGGGCTCCTGCTTCGGCCCGTTTGCTGACGACAAAACGTGAAAAGGTCAAAGTTCTGGCAGTCCTATATGACGGTGGCGAGCACGCCAAACAGGTATGTAGGCCACGTAGATTTCTTTCACTTTACCCGCTCCAAGCCTTGTCAGCTCCCGGATCACCTCTCATGCCGTGGACTTTCGAGCTGTCGGCTTTCTTTCTACAATGTAGAAACCTAGCCAATGGCACGAGTCCTTGGCGTCAACACCTCTCTGCATGTGGCTAGAGTTGGAGAGGAGGCATTGGGATGAGAGAGTGTGGGGTAAACAAGAATATGCACCACATCACTAAAGTTCCCCGCTCACAAGCTGCTACATGACTGGTAAACAATGACTAATTGAATCCTCCTTTTTCGATTGCAGCAACCTGACTTGCTTGGAACGACTGAGAATGAGCTTGGTCTCCGCAAATGGTTGGAGGATCAGGGCCACACACTCGTGACCACATCCGATAAAGAGGGCGAGAACTCTACCTTCGACAAGGAGTTAGTGGACGCCGAGATCATCATCACGACGCCGTACGCACATCTTAGATCTCTCGGCACTGCATGCCAAGTCCATCGGGGTCTGTAGACTAACACGTAGTAGATTCCACCCCGGCTATCTGACAGCTGAGCGTCTAGCTAAGGCTAAGAACCTCAAGCTCGCCGTCACTGCTGGTATCGGTTCAGATCACGTAGACCTCAACGCTGCCAACACGACAAATGGCGGTGTCACAGTCGCTGAAGTCACTGGCTCTAACGTTGTATCGGTCGCTGAGCACGTTGTCATGACCATCCTGCTGCTGGTCCGTAACTTCGTCCCCGCACACGAGCAGATCGAGGCTGGCGACTGGGATGTTGCCGCCGCGGCGAAGAATGAGTACGATCTCGAGGGCAAGGTCGTCGGCACTGTCGCCGTCGGCCGTATCGGTGAGCGTGTACTGCGCCGCCTGAAGCCTTTCGACTGCAAGGAGCTGCTGTACTTTGATTACCAACCCCTGAAGCCAGAGGTCGAGAAGGAGATCGGCTGCCGCCGGGTAGAAAGCCTCGAGGAGATGCTTTCTCAGTGCGATGTTGTCACAATCAACTGCCCCTTGCACGAGAAGACCCGTGGTCTGTTCAACAAGGATCTCATTGCTAAGATGAAGCCTGGTAAGTTATTTTGCATTATTTATTCATGGATTTTCCCCCTTTGATCGTCTCGAGAGATCGTTCCTAATACTTGTCAAGGCTCATGGCTCGTCAACACCGCCCGTGGCGCCATCGTCGTCAAGGAGGACGTCGCCGATGCTCTGAAGTCCGGCCACCTCCGCGGATACGGTGGTGACGTCTGGTTCCCTCAGCCCGCTCCCAAGGATCACCCTCTGCGCACTGCCAAGAACCCCTGGGGCGGCGGCAACGCCATGGTCCCCCACATGTCTGGTACCTCGCTCGACGCGCAGAAGCGCTACGCCGACGGCACCAAGGCTATCCTCACCAGCTATCTCACCGGCAAGCACGACTACAGGCCAGAGGATCTGATCGTCAAGGACGGTGACTATGTAACGAAGGCGTACGGCCAGCGAACCAAGGCCTAATTTAATAACAGTCATTTCGCGAGCGGTTCTCATATGATAGAACAAGAGACAGTACACGTGGGCTACCTCACGTGGGTTACCTTTATTTATGATCATGATGTATATTTTCAGAAGGATATTCCCTTTGGATGACGTGGCTCGACATTGTTTTTCGCTTAAAGAGAATTGGTCAGCAGCATAGCAGCGTTCTAGCGTCTGCTTTTTATATATCCATCACAATAAGAAATAATTGAAATGGAAAGAGTAAAACAACATCATTGCTAGCTTTCGTCTTAGGCATCGTTACGTGACCAACGTTATACTGAATAGCGGGATATACTGATCAGGTTTGATTGTTATGTTAATAATCTATGGACTAACACATGCCGCGATTACAGGGGTATAATGAATCGAAGCTATGTAGATCATCAATCCTTATAGTGCCTCGTATCTGTCCTACGGTGAACGACCTAACTATACTCACAGTAACGCCCGTTTAATAACCAGCAGCAACTCCACAACTTTCGGTTAACTGACGTTACGGTGTTTGAGTTGTCCATACTCCGATCGCTGTGTGACATAGCCATGACCTTTCGTAGTCGTCATAAGCCGTACGCTAGCCTAGTCTAGGCTGCGGAGGCTCTTAGTCTCATTGGCTTTGGCGCATAATGCTGACGTTTCGGTCCCTTATTCGGTCCACGTCCTAAGGGAATACCTCTGAACAAACTTTATGGAACTCAAAGAACTGCGGGGGGGAGACTTGAAGGAATAACAGTCTATTTAGACAAGTACGTAGTGTAAGAGGCCGATGGAACAGCTATAAATACCTGCATCCAACATAGAGGAGGACCTTGCTGGACACTTTATTTCCTCTTAACCCACCACGGACCAATCAGACAACGCTAATATCGCAACATCGTGATCCAATGTGAGTATACCAGTAGTAGCTTGTCCTTTATAACTACCTTGCGGCACTAATGAAGCGTAGAAGCTGAAGAACAACACCAAACATGGCTTGTAACTGCAACACCACAACCGGCTCTTGCACTTGCGCCACGTCCGGCACATGCACATGCGGCGAAAACTGTGGATGTACCAGCTGCCCTGTAAGTTTATCTCCCTCCCCCTCCTTTGAATCACATTCGTGCCCACCCTTCATATTATATTCTTTACGAGGTCCGTTGTTACTGATTCCCTAATAGAAAAAATAAACGATCACAGTCGGAGAAGAGGTTGCAGTTTGGACTGAAATGAAACATAGGTAGTATGGACATCGTTGAGAGCAGTCCGTTCAATATAAATGTATATATCGCTCCTTAACTCAGCATGAGTCTCAATATTGTATATCAATGTTTTCGAACCGTATTGCAAATGTGAAAACTGATTATACCTCTCACTCTTCTTTAAATGAGCTAGTGTTTTGATTAGTTATCCACATACATGTTACTTCGATGTATAAGCATAATGAGAACTTCGAGGTTAATTAACAATGGTTAATATTTGTTGACAAGTATTTATAAGGCACAGTGACTATAATCAAACCCGGAACACTCGCCTGATCCAAGTCCACATATACAATATATCAGATGCCTCGAGACTTTACGTGTCATCAAAAACGCTATGCCCCTATGCAAACCTCATACTCGGTCATTCATTATTCTTCATCACTACTATCTATGATGAACCCTGCCCTAGCCCTCGGTCGACGTTGAGTTGGCTTAGATGCAGGGATATCTTCGTCTGCATCTTCCATGACTTGATCTTCGTCAGTGTTCGCATGAGGCGCTGGCGGGCTGGGTTCCTTAGAAACTCGTCTCCTTTTGGTGCTTGATGGGGGGTCGGCGTGCGACGTTGACGAGGGCAATGTATCGTCTGTCGCGGACGCATCCTCTTCGTCATCGTCATCATCAGCCACGGCGGCTCTCATGTTTAACCTTGTCGACACTGAGCCTTGTGTCATGATCAAGTCGTCGTCATTATCGCTGTCGTCCGAGCCAAGAGCGTTAGCCTTTCGCTTCTCGGCTGTAGTGGTTGAGGTATGATCTTCATCTTTCATATTAGAGGCACTAAGTGCAACAGCTTTCTGTTTCTGTCGTATCCGCTCCTCGTTTGCGTAGAATTCGGCCCATCGCTCCTCGTCATCCGACTCGTCGTCACTTGCATGCACGAAGAGTTCACTCTTGAAGCGTTTCGCCTTTGCTCTCTCGCGTTCCCGGCGAATGCGTTCTTTTTCTTCTAGTTGCTCCTCAGTCAATGGCTCGGCATCGCTACGACGGCGGCGTCGTCTTGTCTTTTTGGGTTTATCCAGAAATTCGTCGGCAACCTTTCTATTAGTTGGCCCGCCAGCGGGAAACAAGATATCATCGTCATCGTCGATACCTTCCTCATCGTCATCAAAGACAGCTTTCTTTCGCGGTGCAGTTTTGCGTCTCAATTGGTCTTGAGCTAATTTACCATCTTCAAATGTAGGGGGGTCAAATTCTGCTTTATTGATTAAGTCAAGAGAGTCTTGCAATTGCTCAGGCGATATATGTGCCGGAACTATCCAAGAAGATTCAGGGGTCTCCTCCAATGTAGGAGCAAGGCGCTCAAACCCGGCCAACTTCATTAGGAGTCTGAGGTGGGAGTTTTTGAACATGGCGGTACGGCGTGAATCATCGTCAGGTCGTATGGCTAGAGATTGTCAATCTAGATGTTGAGAGATTTTCAGGACATAGAAACTTACAAACTAACGGCGCCTGTTTTGCGGTCGCATCTTCGGGATGCTCCGCAGTTTCTGGTGACTCGATAGATGACATGGCTTTATCTGCATTCTCCCACGCCTTCCTCTCCTCGATTGCATTTGACAACTGGTCCTTGACCCATTTGATATGGTGTGCCAAATTTTTGTCAAGCAAAACGCCAACTGCAATTGCGATCTGCTGGTCTTTATCCACAATGTGCCGGAATTCAAGCTCTGCGCCGGGTCTAGATTGTGCAGTTGAGAGCGTCTGTTTCTCATAACCAAACTCTAGATAGTGAGCGGTTGCAGCAATTTTCGAGAACAGCAGCTCGACAATCAGCTGTGGTCGCTCCTCGATCTTGCGGATGCATTTCCGTAATATCTGTTTCACCAGTTCTTCCCATTCTTTGAATATGCTACAATTGCTGTCTAACGGCTCTTGACCCTTGATCATACTGTAGAAAAGCTGAACAATGTCGACTCTAAACAGCATTACGCTCATCTCTTGCTTGAAGGCAATCCGGTAGAAATACCGGTGTGCCCGCTTTAGTTGTGCTTCATTTAAATCTTGGTAATACTTTGTGAAGGCGACAAACGTATCAACCACGCCCTGGGCAATGAAGCGATTGGCGAATCGCTGAAAATCGAACTTACGTTCTCGTGACGTCCGCTCTGCGTTCGCCTCATCATTTTCTGACTCATCCTGTTCTGCGATGGGGTTCTCATCGTCAACATCAACTTTCGCTGCCTTCTTTTTTTTTCGTACTCGACGGCGTGATCGGACTTGCATATCCACATTCTGCTTTGAATACGCCTCTAGAACTCGAAGGTAGGTATGTGTTAACTCAGTACAGGCGTCAAGGTACTCGAAGCCCTGATCTTTATAGTTTTTGGCAATGTTCGCCACGCGGTCATGCGTTTCCTCTTCATAGAAGATACGGCTCAATATATTCTCCGCAATTTCTTCATCCTCTTCGTGGCCAGATTCGAGCATCTCCTGGACAGTCAATAGGATTTGAGTAAAGCATCTCATAGTAGCGCATAGCTCTTGCCAGCGCTTGCTTTCCATCGAGTCGTTCATCGCCCGGTTCAACGTGATGAACGTCTGCTGATTAAGCACGCCAGCTACCAAATTGAAGCTCCCCACATCAACAGGATTTTCTGATTGATTATTCCTGTCAGCCTTCTTCCTGGCCCTTTCTGCTTCTAGAAACCATGCCACCAAGTGAAAGAATTGTCGTGGATGATATTCGAAGATATAGTCTTTCTGATCATCCAACTTCTTTCGTATGTGTTGGAACAGAGGATTAAAACCCGAGTCTAGGAATTCCTCCACGAAATTTTTCAGTTGCTGCCGAGCTCGAGTGTTTAGTGATACGGGAGGGCCAAGATCCTTGGGTTCCATTTCATCCTTGGTTGGTCTCCTGGGGGGTCGGAAAACCTTGCTGTTGTCTATTTTGTTTTGCCGAGTCGCAGCATCTAGTAGCGCATCTTGGCCAGTGACAGTAGACATTTTTCCATCTCCACGGTCCACCCAAATCATGGTTCCCCATCGATTATGCCGCGAGGGGGCCTTGCGGTTGTATGGCCGATGCATAGCTGCTTCTTTGCTCATCATGGCCGTCAGCTCGTTTGCTTTTGTCTTGCTCAACTGCTTGTCATCCATGAACAACTTGGCAACATCGACTCGCTTCACTAGATGGAATATAATCTCCATCAGTATAACACCCTCTTGGTTGAAATCTTCACCCATATTGGAGGCGATGGTCAGGATGGCGATAAGGATGTCCTGGTAGGAAAACGCGTCAATCAAGGCGGACCGCGAGATCTGTGACTCATCACCATCATATTGAACACCGGGCGGAGGTGATATCATTGCGATGTTTCGCAAAAACAGGAGAACAAGTTTTATGATGCCTTCGTCACGAGCACCCCGGTCTCCTCGAGAGAGTGCCATGGACGGCAATGCAACCCGAACGGCAGTGTGCAGTATCTGAGCGGCATCGTAGTTTATGACTGCTCTTTTGTAACCTAGCTGAGCAAGTTGGAGCGAAGGGAGGTGTCTGTGGTGGTTGACGGTCATCTGCTCGAGGTCTCGTTCCAGCGGCCAGGTGAGGGGGACCATGATCTCGAAGCAGGCGAGGGCGGCCCGAGCCTTGGACTTGTTGTCGGTGGCATTTTCGGGCCAGGCGGCGAGGATGTGTAGCAGGTCGCCGTTGACCAGGTTCGCCTCGGCCAGGCATCGTGCAACGTCCATGCGGTTGGTCTTCTCGTCGTAGAAGCGAATCCATCTTTTGATGTCCCGTAGAACCTCGAGTGCCGAGTCTCCGAGTACATATCGCCCCTCGTCATCGCCATCGGCGCTGAAGCCACCAAGCTATATGACGACTCAAGTCAGCCAGAGAAGTGCCATGGCAGAAAATTGCATGCGACTGAGAAACCTACAGCAGACACAAGACTGTTGATATGCGCCCGAACCTCGGGATGGACAATATCCGACGATCCATCTTGCGCCTCCATGTTGACAATTGGTAGGCGATGAGGGAACGACGCCTCGTCGGCGATTTGTGGGTTGAATCAGTTGCAGAGACTCATTGATGCAGTCTTCATGGTGGGCAGACGACACCAGCACTGTGCAGGCCCATGAAAATGGTAGACGCGATCTGACGCGCCAGGTTGAAGGAAGCGCGACGCGAGCTAAATTGACTTGACGTGGCCTGTGCTGACCTTACAGTTACAGTTACATGTGTGCTTGCTGATGGTGTTGGGCCCACATTTAACCGAGCACCGAGGCTATCCGGGCTAAAGTCTCATTCCAATGACATATGAGTGCATAATAACAGTAGCTAAGTAAATAGTATCATAACTTCATCGTCAACTTGTTTACTACCGGGTTCAAAGACGAAAATGGCGAGTGTATTTACAAGAAGACGAGCCTTCCGGCTTGCAACCCAGTTCAGGCAATTTGGCTCCAGCCCTGCTCGAAATGCAGCAGAGGTGAAGCGGCTCGGTGTCATCGGTGCTGGACAAATGGTAGGCTTGCTTCCTTTCAACATGTGATCACTCCTTGTAAACCTCGTCTCACGCTATCTCACAGGGTTTGGGCATTGCTCTAGTTGCTGCTCAGAGAGCTCGTGTTCCAGTAACACTAGTAGACAACTCTCAGGCCTCCCTGGATAAAGGATTGGCATTTGCAGGTCAGCAAAAACCGCACACCACGGCAATCAATGCCCTTCTATATCACCCGCTCAGTAATTCGCAGATAAGCTCCTGGCTAAAGACGTCTCCAAATCACGTATCACGCAGGATGAAGCGGACGAGGCCCGCTCCAAATTGACGGGTACGACATCGATTGAGGATCTATCTGGAGTTGACTTTGTTATCGAGGCTGTGCCCGAGATCCCCCAGCTCAAGTTTGATATCTTCGCTAAGCTCGCCAAAATCTGCCCCCCGCACGCCATTTTAGGGACAAACACGTCCTCTATCTCAATTACAAAGATAGCTGCGGCGACGACACGGGATCCTAAAGATACGTCTGCCAGCTCCCGTGTAGTTTCGACTCACTTTATGAACCCCGTCCCTATACAAAAGGGCGTTGAGATTATCAGCGGGCTGCAGACGAGTGCCGAGACTCTCGACACTGCCATAGCGTTTTGCAAGGCCATGGGAAAAGTGCCCTCAGTATCAGCCGACTCGCCTGGCTTCCTCGCCAATCGGATTTTGATGCCGTACATTAACGAGGCCGTTATCTGCCTGGAGACGGGTGTCGGTGATCGGGATTCCATCGATGCCATCATGAAGAATGGCACCAATGTCCCCATGGGGCCATTGCAGTTGGCCGACTTCATTGGGCTCGACACATGCCTCGCTATTATGAAAGTTCTTCATCAGGAGACGGGCGACTCTAAGTATCGCCCAAGTGTCTTGCTAGCCAAGATGGTCGACGCTGGTTGGCTCGGAAAGAAGAGCGGTAAAGGATTCTACGATTACTAAAAGGACACCAAAAAACTTTAACATGTTCTATTCAATGCCTACAAACTCCTGATGTTAGTGTCATGTTTCGAAGATAGTCTCTGTGACCTTTACTAACCTTTTCGGCGTGTCTGAAGACTCGTCGTCTCCACACACGATCAAGACACCTACACTACTAGCCCGATCGAAATGCGGTGAACCACCGCTCTGAGCACGAGTCGTGCAGTATCGTGCTGTACCCATATATCGTCTCTAGGTCCCGCAACATTTCTAAAAGTCCCGCAAGGTTTCTAAACGTAGTGGGGAAGAACTCAGCCCCGCTTGTCACATATTAGATAGTATACTACATGGGCTACCCCACGGGTCTCGCGGAGGGATAGAGGTTACATTGGATAAGAAGCAGTATGCAAAATACGTTACTGTTAGGGACTAAGTAGTAGACTTGTTGGCAGCCATGATTAACGCCACCTCTCTTGTTCAACCCGTTATCTCGGTTACATGACATGCATTTATTGCGTCGAGGGTCATATTGCCTACCTAGGTATCATGTGCAGCAGTATGGAAGACCAGTCAGGTAAGACCCATATCCTATGCACACGCCTTACCATTCCCAGGTAGTGTAATAGTTTTACTACTACTGTATGAAGACATGTGAATACTGGTTTTGATGTGGGTAAAACTTCATGCGGACCAATTTTGATGTGGATAGTTGAGTCTTGCGTACGTATTGTATTGCATTGCTGTCAGCGCCATGCAGTGTACAGCTCGAGCTCACTAAGCTCGAACCAGAGCAAAAGAGACTCTGGATTAGAAGAATCAAACAACTCCGGGGGGATCAGCTCATCACCCTCGACATGACTTGTAGAAACTCAACAAAGTAGGGGTATAGTGCCTTTCCCCTCCATCTCCCCAGATCTACCGAAAAGCAAAGCAGGCATGGCGGAGAGTGTATCGAGTTACTTCGACGTACCTGAATTAGCTGCATCCACAGCATAGACACCCCTGCGTAAATGACGGTATGGTGTCTACATATCTAGTTTAAAACGAGTTGGTTTAAAGGAGGATAAATCGAGTCAGGGTTCGCCAAATGCGCTTGATTATTAGTGGTGGCGATCACGGAATCCTTTCGGAGGCATCCCGTCATCCGAATACCCTCGGACGTAGGCCGACGTGGCGGTCGGAGGCTGGCCGATAGCAAAATCTCCTAAATAGTAGTGAAGCAGTTAAGAAATACCGGTACGGAGTACGAAGTAGCTCCTGGTATTTCTCTAGTGTAATTCGATTAATAGCCCACCTATTGGTCATGTAAGTGGACTACTCCCCCGCCGAATTACGATAGTCAAATCATCGCCTGGATAATACGCAGTAGGTATTGCGTATATACAAATAGTCCCACTGGAATAAGGTATGTAGTTCGCGATGGTAATTGGGGGTTGAGCCCCTCAAAAATGTCTAACCTCGCTAGTATTTGCTTCGCTAGTAAGGACCTGCAATAGCACGGTAGGTAGCGCACAGATCAGTATGCATATTACAGATTATTCCCATATTATTTGTACGGCGTTATGCAATTCAGGCTTGTTCGCATGCAACTTCTTAATTCACATCGCCCAACTTTCTAGAACACAGAGGATTCACTCTGCTATTTATCTGCGGAAGAAGATATAACCGGATACTTAGATACCGGCCCCCTTGAGCCAAGCTTCAGTGCCTTCGATGTCGACGTCAACCCCGAAAGCTTCGAGCCAAGATGTCACCAGGAAGCCAAGATGGTCTAGCCAGACCCTTAGAATAGACTAGCTCTTGTCCCCCCGGGTTCCACCGTCGATAGTTGCATCTCAGGTTAATGCTGACAAGTTATGAATGCCTTGTGCATGTGACTTTGGATTCGGGACAAGGGAGGAGGCGTTCTGTAGCGAACTACACCCCATGTCGTTAGCTTGACTCGTCGTCAATTCCCATTCCAGCTCCGCCTGCTTCGTACTGCGCATGCTACAAGGCTCTCGCGGGACCATCAAACAAAGTGCTCACGACGACGTCCAATTGGCCGCTCCACACACGCAGCTGAGTTTTCACCTTGGCATCGACATTAGCGGTTCGACCTTTGACCTGGAGCTCACCATCGCAGCTCGCGGTCTCGGGACTAAGTCTGGGGCCGCCGGGGACAGCGCGGGAATAGTCATGCTCGCGCTTGTACTCAATCTGGAGAAAAATGGTACAGTAGGTATCATGATTCTTCTCCAACGGGTCCAAACGGATCCCTAAATACTTCTTGCTCACAACTCGGTTGAGATTGCAACGGGATGTCGTGCCTAAAGGCGCAGAAACTCCAACTTGTCAGCAGCAGTGCTTTCGTGGTCACAAGGGTAGTAAGAAAAAAATAAGCATTGACAGAGGATGGGCAGGTGACGAAGCAGACGTTTTTCCCAGCGTCGATTTTCCATCATTGTGAACTTACTAACGGGATCCCCTGTCGAGTTGGATCGTTGGTATCGCCAAGAAATCATCGTGCGCACGCCTCTCGTCTTTTTTTATGGAGCGAGTCACCACCCCTAGTGTAGTTCGCGCGAAAGGATACACGACGAGTTACAGAACATGTACCTACTCGGAAACGCGATACAACGAGTACTGCTACACTAGTAGCTACGAGCATCATTGTGGGGTCGATACTAACACTTCCTTAATGGGGCTCTGCCGTAGTCTATGTGTTGATGTGCGCGCTACGTTAGTAAGTATGGAGCATTCTGTTGGAGGAGCTCTTGGAGTGGTCATATATTAGCTCCAGACCCCAAGCACGCAGTGTTCAGCCACTCGTCCGTTTTAGCCATCTCGAATTGCTGCCATTGCTACTGGAGACTTCAGAACTTTCTCATGCCGTCGAATCTTGATTCTTGCATTTCAAGTGCCGTGTGGAAGTCCAAGCCACATAGAAAGAACTTCGGGAAGCCACAGAGAGAGCCCGCTCCATCAGGGCTTATAGCGCCGAGCATCTCGCACATCTTCAAGAAGAGGTGTTGAGCTTGATCTCTTATTTTTATAGTTCCACTTGAAAGCACAGCATATATCCCATTACTTGAAACTAGAGTCTCTATATTGGAGGGAACTCGTCGAAACAGGGGAGGGCTCTTGGCCTAGCTGGTTGGTTACAAGATGGCCTCGGAAGAGACGCAATCCGTCCGTTCGCCCGAATCACACATGGAAGAAAGCGTGGTATCAACTGCGACATCTACGCCGCCGCCAACGATGGAGACGACAGCGATGTCGCCAAAGGCAGCAGAGAAGACATCTCCGTCGCCGAAAAAGCGATCCGCTTCAACAACAGAACCCAACGGCACGGCTAAAGTTACCAAGAGACGAGCTGCTCGGGCCTGCGTGTCCTGCCGCGCCCGGAAAGTCAGATGCGACGTTGTTGAGGGTGCCCCTTGCGGCAATTGCCGATGGGACGGTGTTGAATGCGTTGTACAAGAAAGCCGCCGCCGCAAGTAAGTGTGTTTTGAAGACGATTCATTTTCTCTCCATCTTATGCTCTTTTCCTACGTCTATACATATAAAGAGGCCCGTGTAAATAATACGAGCTGGGATTGGATTGTCTGCTGCCAATTGCGTCACGGGCAGAATTTCCTTTTTGGGCATCCAAATTTTCCATTCGTCAGTGCAGCACCCATTCGGTGCTATTGGCCTGGCTCAGCTCGCGGATCCCGATTACTATGCGTACAAAGTCTAGACACGGGACTTACTAAGACCCTTGTCTTCTTTCTCATAGGAAGGGCCTCTTCAACACAACCTCAGCAACTTCGCATATTGGCAATAACTGCGCCCCACATCACCAGCATACCGAGGCGCATTTGCTGAAGGCGAAGACAACGCCGAGTCCTATCGCGATCGCCTCTGCAGCATCCGCTCAATCCCTGCAGCATTCCACCGAGTTGTCGCAGAATTCGGCCCTAAACATCGCCGCGAATAAGTTGGGGCAACAAAGCGGACACGACCGTGTTGAGGCCCATGCGCCGCATCTCCAATGTAAGTTGATCGTCTCCAGAGTGGAGGCACTAGCACCCTTCAGTTTTCACATGTCAAAGATCTTGTCACCTGTAGATCACGGTGTATGCTCAATCCATGGCGTCACACTGTTGTAGAACCAAGGCTGCTCTGTCATGAGAAATACTCACATGTCAATTCAGGTCAACGCCCCAGTTTAATGTCCTCTCTGCAACTTGAGAATAGCCAAGGCTCCAGATATCCCAGCATATTCCCACAGCCGCCTACCAGACAGAGTAATTCGAGCTCTGGCGCTGATGCTGGTGTTGATGCCGTAAAAGCAGCACAGCTCCCTAAACCACCGGACCACAGTGATGTATTTTCGCAAGAATATGGTTTCCTTCGACCATTGCCGTCTAAATTCGCTCCCGAAGATGTAGATTATCTTCGTGCTAAGGGCGCATTGTCGATGCCTAGCCTCGCATTCCAAAAGGCATTGCTAGAAGCCTACGTGGAGTACGTGCACCCGTATATGCCCCTCTTAGACCTGCACAGTTTCCTGGGCATCGTCGACGCCTACGACGGGTCTCGTGGGCAGACCAGTTTGTTTCTCTACCAAGCTGTTATGTTTTGTGCCACTGCGTTTGTGAGCAACAAAGACTTGAAGGAAGCGGGATATGCATCTAGAAAAGTTGCTCGGAGGGCATTCTTTTCGAAGGCTAGGGTGAGGACCATACACTATCATTGTAGACAGGTTTGAAAGCTCACACGTACAGCTCTTATACGATTTCGACTACGAGAATGACCGTCTGTTGCTCGTTCAGGGACTCCTCCTGATGACTTACTGGTACGAAACGCCAGATGACCAAAAAGATACGTGGCATTGGATGGGTGTCGCGATCTCGTTGGGCCACACGATCGGTTTGCATCGAAACCCGGCAAACACTAATATGTCGCCTCAGAGGCGGAAACTGTGGAAGCGAATATGGTGGTCCTGCTTCATGCGTGACCGCTTAATTGCTCTGGGCATGCGTAGACCCACTCGCATAAAAGACGAAGATTTTGATGTGCCCATGTTAGAGGAAGACGACTTTGATATCAAACCACTATCCGATGATATTCAAGTTGTGGGCCCGGAATGCACACTGTTGCGTGATGTTGGAATGCAACGAGAATTAGCCCAAATGTGTATCGCCAAGGCGAAGCTCAGTCTTTGTGTCAGTCACATGCTGAAGGCTCAATACTCGGTACTGGTTCGCACCAAAACACACCCGGAGAGCATGACTCATAGTACCATGATGCTGCTCCCTAACAAGCAGCTGGATAACATGGAGAACATTGTGCAGTGCGACAACGAACTCATGAAATGGGCCGAGTCACTACCAGAATCCTGCAAATACCGTCCGCTCTCCCCACTCGATGTACAGAATGGGCGCGGCGTCATTGCTCTCCAGCGGAACTTATTGCATATGGTGTACTTCACAACGGTGTCAGCTTTGCACCGCCCGCTGTTCCTGCCTTCGTCGCCTAGGGAGGTTCAGCAGAGCCCGAGTCAGGTTCAACAACAAATTTCCCGGATTCGTGTATGCAGCTCGGCCGTGCAGATTACGCGAATGGTGGCAGAACTAAGCGCCTTGCACTTGGATAGGTTCCTACCGACGACGGGCGTCACTGTGATTTTGCCAGCCATGATCATCCACATGATTGAGATGAAAAACCCTTCGCAGGTGGTTCAGGTTGCAGCTCACAAGAGTTTCCAGCAGTGCATGCGTGTCATGACTCGCCTGCGAGACACTTATTCCGCGGCCGACTATGCTGTCGCATTCGTGAATGCTGCAATGCATAAAGGGGCACAAGTTGGTCAGACGCAGAACTCCGAGGCCTTCGATAATACGACCACCAATGACCCCACTACTGTGGATGGATTGAAAGCCGCCATGGTTTCTCAATATGCCGCTTCTGGCAACTACACCATTCCAAATGGCCTCGAGAACGTGACGACGCCGCCGCCAGAGCCTTTGTTGTTTCCAGTAACCTCGGAAGATGCCTCTGTTTTAATGACCGACCCAACTCCGAGTTCAGATGTGACACAATCATTTGCACCATCCTCGAATGTCATGACGCCCAACCTCATCACCACCAACAACAACTCTAAGACTCATGGTAACCTTCCCAACTTGAACATTGGTACGACCAACATGGCCCCGAGTGTCGCGATTGACACCCACTCGCCACCGTCGACCGACATTATGACGCCAGTGTCGAGCGGAACATCCATCGGGTCGCCGTCTTCGGCAGACCGTTCGCTGGACATGAGCAACATGGATCTGGACGTCTTCGACGGCCAGCCGGACGAGTTCGACTGGAATTCCATCTCCGGCCCGAAGATCGACTTCGACCAGTGGCTGCAGTTCCCACCCGGCGAGGGTGCCGCTGTCGGCCCTGGGATGGGTCTGAACGTGTGCGATAACGGGTTAGTCGCGCTGGGCCAGATCGAAGGATCGAACGCGAACTTCAGCATGGGCCCTATGGACGTCGCGGAAGATATGGTGATGGGGTGATTACTGAGCAAGCAGCACCCGAAACAAAATTACATTTTCCGATCAACCTGACATTTGGTATAATTTCAACATTAAAGATGATGAATGAATGGTTTAAAACAGGTACAATGGCGCTGGCGGAGTGTCTTGCTCTCTCTCACTTATGGGGTTCGCGCAAGGTGTATCGGAGCCAAAATGCCTACCCGCACACTCTTATAACCTGCTTTTTCTTCTCTCACCTGCCCCATTGGCAAATTGGAGCTTAGGACCTGCTTAGAGGGCGTGGGCGATATGGGAAAACCGGATGGTCTGATTATGGGGCCCAAATGGTCTGAGAAATGGGCCCATTTGGGGGTTAATATAGGTTTTGAATTTTCCTTCCTATTCTTATCATATATAACGCATTCCGGAAAAGACTATATAAAGGGTTGTTTTCATGTCACTTCACCCTCTATATATTCAATGCGCCGATTTCGCTTTTCTTTTTTTCCCTTTTCTTTCTGGTTTCATGCCTTTTTCACCCTTATACCCTGATTTTTACGAGGCCATGACCAACCACCATGCATGAGGGAACAAAAGAGAAAGGGAGGGATTCCTGGTATTAGACTTTTTCCATTACAGCAGGCAACAATAAATATGAATGAAACTAAATCGGCATATTTATATAGAGAGTTAATCGTGTGGGAAGAAAACACAATTCGATCTAAAATCACAGCAGAGTAGTACTAGGCACTTTACACTAGACCGGCTGTGCAACAGAATTGTCCCCGCGCGGGTATTACATCAGCCAGCCATTTTCCTTTTACGGCAGGACAAGCCCGCGTCAAGGCAGCTCATTGGACAGCTCCTGACCGTGTGTACTCCTTGTGGAGACGGTATCTCTGTGCTCAATCACGATCCTACATTGCGAGTGTATAATCATATCATATCTACCCAAGTAGTTAGACATAACTACACTAGATAGCCTAGTTCTTATATAATTAGTACATCGAGCTTGGTAATCACACATCAGGAAGCAAAGCTGATCTTCTACTTAGTATCCAGATTTATAAGTTAATTAATTAGTCATTATTATATACCATTTTTGGGGCCCTTACTTACATTACGTCCGTCACTTGCGGATGAACATGTAAGCCGCAGGCTTGAGTCTTATATGCATAAGGTATTTGTATCTATGCAGTTAGCCTGGGGAAGCGGAGTTGCTCTAGATTCCCGCCATGTGCCTGTTTCTCGCTTGATAGATTTTAGTTCGTACCAGGGTAATTTGTTGATGTGATATTGTGCAGGAACCTGGGGGGAGAATGCTGTATTAACCGCTCCAGAATCATACCGGAATAGTTGTGTCTTTTGAAAGGGGATCGGTTCGCCTATACAGAGACAACTCAGCTAGCTTTCTGGATATTCTATCCTGATAGAAATATGCTTGAAGGGAAATAATCAAGCTGGTATAAAATACATACCCCTAATAAAATATTTCTCTGATGGTTTATTGTTTCCCTCTCTCCTTTCAGCGAAGTCTAGCTGTAATCACAAGACCGGGCTAGGCCCCGAATGAAGACTGATTTCCCGCGCGGGTACCTTATCATACCTAGGTAGGTATACGAAATATCTAGGTACCAGCACCCTAGTGCGGCTACTTATGATTGCGCAATATCCCCTACGGTGAAAGTGGGATGAAGGTAAGAGGGCAAACATGAATATAAAAACGGCTCACGGGTACCTAATCGTGCCGTGTTCCACCGAGGCAATAACTAGTCATCTAGCCTATACAAATAGCAAACATCTATATAAGACTATACGCTTATAAACGGAAGAGGGAGACGGTGACGGTTGAGTCGAAGCAATACACCAGAGCAGGGTCCTCAAAGTATTGAAAGCATCACCGCCATGACCAAGACAGTCGTCATCCTAGGTGCCGGCGTGGCCGGTCTGCCCATCGCACACTACCTCCTACGACGGACGACAAAACAACACGATGACCTCCGAGTAATCCTCGTCTCACCCCACGACACCTTCTACTGGAAGTTCGCCTCGGTGCGCTTCGCCCTCCCAGACCAGGTCAGTCAGTCAGTTAGTTAGTTAGATAGTCACAGACGCCCCTCTATGCCCCCCTCCCCCCTCCCCCCTTTTCGCCTAAGCGGGTGGGTAGGTAGGTAGCTATATCCCACTCCCGCAAGCTCTCGAAACTCCGAAGAATCATCATCCATCCGCGGACATTACTAACTTGAGTATTGTAAATAGATGCCCGAGGAAAAATACATGTTCCCACTTGCGGCCCAATTCGCCTCATACCCGCGCGAGAAATTCACCCTTATAATCGGCGCCGCCGAGACGCTGGACCCGGCGCGGAACACAGTCAGCGTGCGCGCGGACGGCGCGCTGCGCGACATCGAGTACCACACGCTGGTGGTGGCGACGGGGGCGCGGGCGCGGTCCGGGATGCCGTGGAAGGAGGTGGGCACGACGGCGCAGACGCGGGCACGGCTGGAGGAGCTGCGACGGGGCATCCGCTCGGCGCGCTCCATCGTGGTCGCGGGCGCCGGCGTGACGGGCGTCGAGTTCGCGGGCGAGCTGGGCTCCGCGTACGCGAAGACAGGCCTCAAGAAAGTCACGCTCGTGGGCGCTGAGGCGCTGCCCCTCGACAAGAGGGTGCAGACCGACGTGCGCGAGGCCGCGAAGCGAGAGCTCGCCAAGCTCGGCGTCGTGTATGTTGGCGGCGCCAAGGTCACGTCCGACGTGACGCAGCAGGCGGCGGCGGAGAAGACTGTTACGCTTACGCGTGGCGACGGCGCCGCGGAGACGCTGGCTGCTGACCTTGTTGTTCCTACGTTCGGCCTTGAACCTAATGCTGAGTTTGCGCCAGAGGCGATGCGCGATGCTGCCTCGGGGTGCTTGAAGCAGGGCAAGGACCTGCGGGCCCCGGGGTACAAGAACGGTAAGCAATTCTTACAGTCGTTTTTTTCCTCTTCTCATTTTGGCTTCTGGGAAAGTATAAAGATTCTCCCGCCCCTTTTCGGCTGAAAAAGGATCCCAAGATCTCTACGCTTCTGAAATAGGGTTCAATATATTACGCTTGATGTTTCGACGATAACTAACTCCCGAGTGTTCCAGTGTTTGTCATAGGTGATGTCGGAGACTTGCAGCCAGCACAGGCTGCGCATACAGACGCACAGACGCGACATCTGATGACCCAGTTCAACTCGTACTTCTCGGGTGAGCCGATCAAGCCATACGTCTTTGATCCTGACAAGGTTCAGCTTGCGCTCACCGTCGGCCGGGATCGTGGAACTGGCCAGGTCGGCTCGTGGCGACTCTGGAGTATTCTCGTTTGGTTCCTTAAGGGGCGGCACCTCGGCACTGATACCGCCGACGCATTTGCGAGAGGTAATGCTGGTGGGATGGGGAAAGCGTGGCCCAAATGAGAACATGTCTAGATTAAGGAACATAATTTTTAGGTTGATGTGTATGTTCTGGGGAGCTATTCACTCGGAACGGGGCGCTGGTCTATTCTGTAATTTAAATATTTGAGGGGCGTATATGCGCACTATCACATGTCTAATAGACATTTGCATTTCTATGTATGTAATCGGTATACCCTACGATCGTGAACGAAAGACCTTGTTACAGGCGTCAATGATGCAACACGACTAACACGGAGCTAGAGATTGAGGTTGCTGCTGTGTGACGCTGTGATGGTTAAGGATCCTCTATCCACAAGCATGTAAGCATATAAATAAATGCCTACGTAATGTGTGTCAGTTATCTCGTATCTCCAATGTTAGACGTCTCTTGAGCGCTTTGCTGGTAGTAGAATCGGGTCGATGGAGACAAAATCGGTGGGCACGCTTTATGGCGCAGAAATAGTAATACTAATGAGAACTCATTCTCTTTCCTAGCATCTTATAACACAATGCAAAACTGGAGTTCGTACACTACGTCTTGTTAGTGTTGATACTGTGTCATTTGCTAATACAGTAATTTGTGAGACTTGAAGCACCAACAGGCCAGAGACCCATTTAAACCACTGTTCCATAATAGAGTAGCACAGCTATTCACTCTGCTGCAATTTCTGTGGCTGGAGGCAATGCTATTGAGCTGGGCTCCCCGCTCAAGCTTGATGCCTGACCCTCAAGATGCGGCCGCTTAGATTCTGGTTGAGTCTCGGAACCGGACTGAGGGCGCTTTCTCTCTCTATCATGCCCACCGTCTTTAGCCGCTGCTGCACGGCGTGCATCTCTTTGCTGTTTTTCCTGCTTCTCTTTTTCACGACGAAGTGCCTTGGACTCAAACTCATGCCAGTCACCCTTTATGTCCTTCAGTCTGAGAAGTGGTCAGTATTAAAAGTCATCATTTAGAATAGGGGTTCGCTTACTCAACGGCCTGTCGAGGAGGTGGCTGTTCTGTAGTGAAGTAACGGTGCTCGAGAACATCAGCGGCCGATGGTCGTTTGATTGGATCATACTGAAACATTTCTGCCAGGAGATCAAAAGCAGCAGCGGGGACTCGTTCCCTATACTTATCCGCGAATACATTTGGCTTTCGATAACTAGGCCGCAGAAGCTCGAACCAGGGAGTATCCGCAAGCCCAGGCCACTCTTTCCGATTAGGAGTACCGAGTATGTTGTAGATCTTTTCAAGTTGATTTATTTCACCGCCGTCGCCTGGGAATATGGCATGTCGAGTAAAAATCTCCACCATTACACAAGCAGCACTCCATATGTCGACTGCAGCACCGTATCGTGTCTCGCCTAACAGGAGCTCGGGTGATCGATACCATATAGTAATAACTCGGTTGGTATAATCCAACTGGTGCCGTTTTGCATAGAAACGCGCTAAACCGAAATCAGCAAGTTTCAGAATACCATCACTGCTCACAAGAATGTTTGCAGCTTTGATATCGCGGTGTAAAACCCCACGTTTGTGTAGATAATCTAGCCCTTTAAAGAGCTGCATAGCTAGATGCTTCTTTTGTGAGGCATCAAGCTTATATGTTGGGTGGTTGAGCAACCCAGTGAGATCATGAGAGAGGTACTCGAAGACCATGTAGCATTCGTTCCTCTCAATCATTACTTCGTGCAATTCCACAACGTTAGGGTGTCTCAGTGATTGAAGAAGTTTTACCTCCCGCATGGCGGTAACGGGGAAACCATCTCTTTCTCCCTCCATGCGAATTCTCTTTAATGCAACTAGTTTGCTAGTATAGACGTGTTTTCCCTTGAAGACTTTGCCATACGTGCCTGATCCGACAACCGACTCATTGCCTGGCTTTCTGAAGTAGACGGAGACGGATCGGGCGAGCTCAGGATCTAGCGGGGGCTTTGGTTTCAGCTTTCTCCGCGTCTTTATTACTTTACGAGTCCTTGGTTGTTCGGGCGGCGGAGCTCTGGTATGATGATAATCCGCTCGGGCTCGTGCAGATGCAGGTTCTCTAGGCGTGTCTTTCGGCAAGTCCCGATCTCGATCATCAATTACAGGTTGCGTCTCTTTCCTAGGGGCAGCACTAAACTTCTGAGAGATTTCGGGCTTCGGAGCAGCAACTGGGTTTTTAGTGGAGGTTTTGAATGCAAAGCTGAATTTGGAGTTTGCAGGACCAGTAGGTGCTGCAGGGGGCGGTCTAGGAGAAGGTGTTTGGTTGGCCGTAGCCTTTTCGTCTTTCAATATGTCTTCCGCTTGGCTATGTTCAGGTAGCTTTGATGCGTTGTCTGCTTCTTCGTCTTCGTGCTTGGTGTTCGGTATGTTCGAGTGGCCAGGTATAGTATGGCCAGGAGAGCTCAACACCCCTCTATTGGAACCAGTCGGGGCTGGCCATTGGCCATGTCTTGACGAAGTGTTGTCATGAAAGCCACCACGAGCAGAAGTCATTCCACCTCGGAAGCCACCTCTAGAAAATCCACGGCCCCGAGAATTAGTTTGGGCTGTGAGACCTGTTGGAAGGCGAGGTGGAGATGGGCTCGACCTTTGACGTCCCACGGGAATAGGGAGGTTTCGATCTCGCGATAGGTGCCTACTGTGAATTAGCTCAGATTTCTGAGTTAGACTAAGTCTAATGCTATACCTTCTAGATGGATATTGAGGGTCACCACTTTTGCTTGATCTAGCTGTTGCATGAAATTGAGGTGAGCCAGGAGAATCGTAATGGGGTGAGTTTATGTCAACCTGCTGAGACGTTGGTCCCGGCGGGAAATCGTCAAACCGTCGTGGGCCAGCGTCTCTCGATGACTCCGATACCTCAAAGCTATTTCGCCTGTCTGTTCTCCGAAATATGCTCACTTCAATACTGTTAGCTCCAGAAGCTAGTGGCCCGCCTGAAGGAGGTCGGGGCTCTTCGCGGTATTTGGGCTTTTTTCGAGATCGACGAGAGTTGCGATCCTTGGGCGAGTGAGGAGGATAATCAACCCTCGGGGGCTCAAAAGAAGGGGACGGCCGGCGAGAATGCGCACCGACTTCTGAGGGGCCTCTAGGCGGCGGTCGTCCGACTGAGCGTGAGGGGGAATAGGTATGTGAAAACGAGGAACGGCGGGAGGTGGGGCGTGGAGAGTGACTGAAATCTCGGATTTGAGTATCGGGGCGTGGGCGAGGGTGTTTCGCAGAGCGGTCATCAGAATTAGCCTCCCAAGGCGGTGATCGGCTTCGACGACGGGAACGAGATTCGCTTGGGAGGTCTCCTCGTTCGGCGTATCGACGGTGAGGGGTTTCGTAACGTGGAGAGATAGAACGTCTACGAGAAGGAGAGAGTATGCGATCGGGTCTCGAAGACCCATGCCCCTTTGTATGATCCCGGTCAAAACGTTCCTCTCTTTCCCCACCACGACGGCGGCGGTCGCGTTCGCGTTCACGCTTGGATCTTTTTGAGCGAGAAGGTGGGAATGGCAAGGGACTTCGGCTTCTGAGTCTTTTCCTGGAGGGCGGAGAAAACGAGCGATCCCGGGCACGTTCCGAATGATCATGGGGTTTGGAATGGTGTCTTGGTGATGATGATCCATCATGTCGCTTGCTTGAGTCAAGGAAAGAATCTCGAATAGGGGAGTTTTTCCCTCGACGCGTGTCATCGAAATAATGGTCATGGTGGTCGGATGATCTGCTATGACGCCTCTCCTCTCCTCTCCGCTCGCTATCGTCGCGGTATGCTTCGCGCCCATGGCGCTTTTTCTCCCTGCCACGATGACTCTGGGAAGGACGGGAGCTCGGTGACGAAGACCGTAGGCGAGTCTGTACACTCGGGCCATAACCTCGACGGGTTTGCTGGTGCCTGCCTCGACCTCGAGAGCCATCGCGGCTATCTCTGCTTCGGTCGCGTTTCATGGCCACATCTCTCGAAAACGGCTTTGTTCGGGAACGAGGGAGTGCTTCTGCAAACGAGGGAGAACCAGGCTCGACACCAGCATCAACCGGGTCGAGAGGCCGTATGTGCACTGCATCGACATCGCTCATTTTGGCCGTGTCTGGGTTGCGGGTAGGGCGAACGACACGGTAAAATTATGATGCCGAGACATGGATTGGGCCACCTCTCAGAGTGGGTGGCAGCCTCACGCAGACAACCATGAACGGTGGCCAAGTCACAAAAGACCGCTGCCAATTCTGTTTTGCTGTGCCAGGGGCGCCGGCAGAAACAAGCAGACAAAGCAAGAAAGTGAAAATTTACGAACAACGTGCGTGCGTGCGTGCGTACTGCTGCCGATATTGGCAAAAAGGTGCCGTACGGTACGTGGAATGCAGTGGTTGCAGGCCCGCGGACGGCAGGGCTGTGCACTAAGGTTGTTGTGGTGTGTCGTTGTGTAGGTACGGTACTCAGCTAGTTACTTAGGTACTTAAGTAGGTAGCGTTGTGTAGCACAGCGTGGTGTAGACAATGGGTAGCGCAGGTAGGCAGTAGACAATGGAGATAAGAAGTGCACGTTCAGCGTTCAGGCGATACGCACGCGAGACAGATTTGGCAGGGTGCTCTGGGGTTTAGTGTTCAGTGCAGTTGGCGCTGACGGGAAGCAGGAAGACGCCCAGTCACTCGTCGGCACAGCTAACTGTAGCGTGCCTCAGTGCCGTGGGTGCAGCGGTATATGGGCTTGGGCGAGGTCGAGGTCCCTGGTCGGCCTTCAATCTAAAAAGGAAAAAATTCTGGGTCGCCGCCGACTCTGCCCGCCTGCCATAATTACCTCGAGTACCTTGTGCCCGGATTCGTCCAGCTCAGTGCAGTGCGGTACAGGGCCAGCCAACTGTCTTGTTCCTGAGGACCGCCTCTAGGAACTGGGGGCTGACCCAGCCTGACCCGGTGTCCGACTCCTAAACTAAATGGCCCCAGGGTCCCCAGCAGCCTGGCGAGGCTTTGCTCGCTTCTTAGATAGCTGCTGGATACCGGTAGCTGCTAGATAGCTGCTAGATATGTAGATGAACAGAGATAGATGATGGTTGGCCGAAATCCGGCATGTAATGCCAACACTCACGCCCATTCGAGGCCGTCTCCCCGAGAGCAACTTTGTCATACTGCCATTTCCATGCCTTAGGGGGTGAAGAAGGCGGACAAACAAGCATGCAAGCAAACCCACGGCGAGCATCAGGCGTCCTCGACTAGTTCTCGTCGACCAACGCTTACCACCCAGAGGTAGTCCTGACCCAGACAAGTCAGGATAGAGGCGATAGCAGTGCAGAATATACCACCAGTATCACTATCTACGAACCCAGCAAGGCCTCCTCGGCTACCCTCCGTTCTCCTGTCAACTTGCGAATATATGATAACGGATCTTTCCTAATGCAGAGCCCACTAAGATACTCCTTCTTGATGCCATAAACTTCCTAATGTTTTGACACTCTCGTGTCGTCAACATGCTGGTCTAGTCGGAGACCCCTTACTTTAAGCCTTGTCTGTCCATCACAGGCAAATAGAGCAACTTGCCATAGAATGCTTGCGTGTATGTATGAATTAGCTACTCCCAAGGTCCAGTTGCAGGTAGGACCTATCGGTAGTAGCTGGTAGAAATGATGTTGAGACGGTCACTTAGGCGCCTGCTACTGTATATAGAATCCAAGAGCAGGCCCGGCTGCTCTTGCAGACGCTGAATGGGAACCGATAATTTGCTCGGCTCCAGTCGCAGAGGGTGCTTGTCCTTCAAATTGTTCTCCCACTTAACCTCATTGTTGCCTAGTGCCTATAACATGCAAGTAGAATAGAGTATGGCTATTGAACGTTTCTTGCTTGAAAGGCTAACTCAACCACAAACTCTCAACAGAGACATCGGTGCCATATCCTTCTTATCAGGGTTTGAGTGGCCCTTCTTTGAGCGGATTGGTCGGACTCGAGTTGAGTATCGCCAGTAATGAGAAACTTATAGTACTAGGGAAGACGCGACGGAGAAAATAATAAACTCCACCAAATATATCCTGTAAGGCCCGTTACTGTAGATCAGGTGGTGCTTGGAGGGAGTGGCGGGTTGGTAGAATGGTCGGGCATCGACAAGCGCAGTAAAACGGACATCGTCAGGTGAGTTAGTAGCATACTTCAGCGCCCCAAGTAAGGATTAACGGAGCTGCCGTCCTCAGAACAAGAGAATGAACGCAGACTATCGCTTGAAAATGAACGGGATATTGATTTCGACTCGCATCGATGGGGAGAACAGAGTGATGACGATCTAGTAATTGCTGAAAGTTCGGTTGGTTATCATCATTCACGCATTCGCAAGTCCATGTCGGTTGGCGAACATCTTTGTGGCTTCCCGAATCGAGGCTTGGTCCTCCCTGGAGACGACTTCATTCTTATCACACACAGTCGCGAGTGCTCGGGGTTTGAAAAGAGGTTGAGGTTAATCAGGTGGGCAACAAACGCAATACCGAGGGCGGGAGCGTGAACCAGCACTTTGCTGCGAGGTTACCAAGACAGGAATATACGAGCATCTATTCGAAGAGAAATTTGTAAACGTGAGGGTGTATTAGTGACGTGTGTGCGATGAGGAACAATCAAGTTGTGGTGCAGGTGTCAATTGTGGTTGTGTTGAGAACGATGTAGTGGTCAGGTCTGGCTTGACTGTATCTAGATTACGAAGTACCGACTGCGTAGGTGTTTGTACAGTGCGTCGAACCAGTTTGACTGTAGCCGGCCACTGTCCCTCTCCTTAAAAGAGTTATGCGACTATTAGGTTAAAGCACAAACACACACGAAAATGCCTAGAGCACATATTTTAACTATCCGAATAAATAGTATTGCAGCGTATCTAGTTAGTCCATGACATGAGGGAAGTTAGCAACTCTTCCATCTAGTCTGGACTATCAGGTAGGTATCATATCCTCATCATAGGATTTTAAGCTGTCAAATTTGACCGGGTCGTACAGGCTTCATACGTTAGCTCATCAAAGGATGAATCGTCACTCCATCTTTCAACGACACCAACAGTGAATCGTTGTTCTCGCCTACATACCTCTGGCTTATGGCTTTCCAGGAGCCATTGAAATCAATCCCCCTCTAGCAGCGTTTTGCATCGTGGGAATATCGCCCTTGTGAATTGTACCTTGCAATTGATACAGTCTAGTGATCCTCCTCAATAACCCAGTACACACTGATAACCCTGGGGCGTCCTATGCCCAAGGCCTGTTCATTTCGGATCGACGAAGTTCCTCCCAACTTTAATCTTAGACTGGCTGCGGCTGTCTTATCTTGATCGTGTACCTACTTGGTTTAGGATTTTAGGAAGGGATGCAGGAACATGCTCGCCTCGCCGGCAAGCTTATCAGAGAAACGCAAGGGCTATCACTGATCGTATTATCCATGGCTACGTCTAAGCCTATTGTATATTCTGGACCCTTGGTAAAGTGTGATGCTTTCCCATCACCGTCCGTCCAGTCAAAGACTGCCCATGCAAGTCTAGAGTTGAAAGTAAGTACAGGATCGAAAACTAACCAAGGTAATTCATATACTAGACCTCGTACCTGTCTAGGAAACCAATCGCTGCTGGTTGCGTGTTACCCCAAGGATCGAGGCATAAGGAGACCTCTATGTCCATCAGCTTGGCGATGCGGGTGCTTACCCGCCAAGTCAGTTCGGCTGATGATGAATACGATGGGATAGGTCTCCTTACAACCTTGGAAGTTAGCTAGTCTACATTGAGGGGCCGTCCAGTCTCCTTGATACAAGCTATGCCTCAGGTTCCAAAGTCACTTCCGTTGGGGGGGGGGAGAGGGGGGAGGCAAAAAGTGCAACTGTGATCAGTCTCCGCTCAATTATGTCATCATCTGAGAATGTGACAAGACCGGCCACAGTGAAAGAGGCATTGCGTTGTCCCAACAGCTCTATTTACGTGTCCATCCATACATAGTATGACGATGAGCATCATGTTATATCGCCACAAAATTGCAGCTTTCTCTCTTCCGTTACATTCCCCTTCTTCCTTTATTACGACGATTAGTTTGAAATAAAGATACCCATCCTGATTTGAGTTCGGCTGGGCTGCTCTTCGTAGACACGGATTTTACGCCAAGCCTCACAAATGCTGATGAAGTCGAGATGAGACAAGAAACATACAAACAGGATAACAGTCTAGCGGGGGCTTGTATCCATGTTCCTTGACTAGGTACGCTGTAATATGTTTCTTTCACCATGTTTCTGTTGCCACATAGGTTTAAATCTCCCGATACAGGACATACTTCTGACTCACGCACGCATTAACGACATGTAGCTACCGGTATTACTGCAAAGTAGCACGTCAAGAATAATCGCCGATCCCTTTCAACAACCAAAAGAAGGTGCAATTATAGAACTACAGACAGTAGAATCGGGGTTATTTTTGGCTGGAAGGGGATGTTACTCGAGAAATAGCACCAGAGGTTCGCTCTCTGTCTCTTTTACAGGTCATCAACAGCTTCTACGCATGTAGTACTGAATGTACATGTAGGTAGTACTGTAGTGTAGATATGCTCAGTAATACGCTAGACAAGTGGCGCTAGTGCTACAACTGGAGCTACAAGCAGGGGTTTGTTTGGAGTCGAGCTTCGGCATGTTTGATCCCCACATTGCGTGGCCCTGGAGCTAAGCCTCCCCGGGCTTAGTGAGGCGGCCGCCAGAGCCCTGGCTCTCTATCGTTGGTCTTATCTGAGAGCTCCGTGCTGGGGCGAAACTTGATGCTGTTCCAGCTTTGCTTCATCTCCTTCGCTACCCTATGCCTCCGCGGCGTGGGGATGGCGTCGACCAGCCACGGCTCGCCTCCATTGAGGTCTCCGACTGGGAGCTATGGTCACTGGCAGGACGAGTCTAGCCCGATTTCAGACCGTCGTACCCTAGCGTCGAGGACGGCCTCAAGGAAGGACAGCGGCCCAAGCACCTCTTCGTCACTCTCCTGCACCGTAGACGTGGTCTCGAGAAACGCATGTGAATCTCTGCCTTCGCCCGCGAGGGACTGCTCAGCCAATCGCGAGCCCTTGTCTTCCGTAGCCCTCGACCGGTTGGTCAGCCGTAGGATGTTGCAGCCATCCCTGGGACCACCTGCAGGAAAAGTGATGGCTCGAAGCCGGACTGTCTCTCGTCCGCGCGGGTCGACTCGCGCTAAGTCCCTGGAGAAACTTCCAGGATGCTATCTTTGCGATGGCTGTCCTTCATGCGCTCTCCTTGATCTTGCTTTCTCATTCGAGAGGCTGTGCCGTTGAGTGCAAGTTTCTTTCCTATCGTTCGTCGGCAGGTGTTGCGTGTGGCCGGGGCTACACTCTTCGTTTCCATCTACCTAATTTCTCTTCTGCATCTGCTGGTTCAGGTATTGTTTGTCTAATTCATGGGCGGGCTCCTGATGTGTTTTGTCTATTTCCAACTCGTAGTCCCTCATTATACCTTTGTCCGCCTCTTCTGAAGACCTCACTACCTCTACTGCTAGCGATCCTGAGATACCTCCCGCGTAGATGACTTGATCATCTCAGCCAGACCCCATCAGGCTCGACGCCGTCGCCTTGCCTTTTGTCCACTGTCGAGCCTCAATATGCTTTCTTCGGCGGGAAACTCCAATTCTTACGGCCACTTCGACAATCAGTGGTCGGGGAATTCGAGTTGGTCGGATAACTCAAGTTTCTCCCAGGCAGCGTACAATGGCAGCTCAACGTTTGGTGTTATCAACGAACTTAAGTTCCTCGCGGCCAAGTCGTCACGCCAGTCCACCATAATTCTCACCGCCTTCAATATCGTGTCCGCGGCCGCGACAGCGGCAGGCATTCTTTACAATAACTATTTAAGTGTAAAGAGATCACCACTGCGGCGGAAAAAGCGGTATGGGCTAATTCTGCGAAAGAGCATAGTATGGAAAGCTAAACATGAATCTAGGGTCAATATATTTACATGCGTTCGGGGTTCTGACGTGTATCCGTTTATCCTTTCCCTAGCCATTGTCGGCCAAGGCATCATTTTCGCTGTATCGCAAGCCCAGGGCTTGGACAGTCTATTCCAATCTGGATGTGCTTTGATCTCGCAATTCATGTGGCCTGGTGCGTCATGACTTGCACACTTCTCGTAACTTTTCACGGGGTAAACTAACCACTAGACAGGTATCTTCATTGTGCCTTACACACAACTAGTTTTCGCCGTCGAGACCACGATACGAGCTCTCAAATCAAACCCGTTCCCCCCGAGGAGCAAGTGGACCGTACCCATTTGCTTGACGATCATTAAAATTGCATTACTTGCTACTGGTGTAGTCACGTTTTTTATTCGTGCGCCCAATTTTTGTTTCGCTTCTCTCTTCTGGTTCGTTGCGAAATGGGCAGAAGGGGGCTTTGCGATTCTAATAGCTATCGTCGTCATCTTAGCGGGATGTGCTGTGATAATCTATCTCAAACTCACACGATATTCGATGATAGAAGAAGACGAACGAATCGGTGCTTCACGGATGATCTACTATATCGCGCTTGCAATTATCCCGAACGTAAGTGTTTATAATGCCGATAAAATTTTGTTATAGATGTAAACTAACTTAACAGGTTTTAATGATACCATTCTTTGGTTACCTATCCTTTGGAAACCCATTCGAAAATGGCGGCGACACTGGATTAACGCTATCAATGCTCTCGACAGTTGTCTCCAACGTGACTGGGCTCATGACAGGCGGACTTTACTTATTCCTTCGATCTAGCACTGTCTCCTTTATCGCTCCGAAAAACAAACTTGACGAGTACGAACGTCAACAAATGAAATACCAAATCGGAATGCCAACGCCGAACGGCGATACGGATTTCAACAGCCACATCATGAAACCAGTAACAGGACCTCAATGGCTCCGCGAAGTGGAGCCCCAAGAGAAGCGAACGTTACAGGAAAATATCAGCCGTCAGGGACCACAAGGCAATGCTTGGTCTCTCGGCGTAGACGACTCAAACCCATTAGGGTTAAACGCCGTTTTCAAGCAAATGTCAGTTTTAAGAAGCCCAACTGGCACCCACGTACCCTCATCGATGGCACCGGTTCGGAAACCATCATCATCGTACACATTGTTTCCAAATAAAAATGAAGGAAGTAGAGCGTCAAAAGTCTTTCTACCATCTATGGCCTACTCTCCGAATACAAGCGAGACTTTAGTCAATGACTATTGCGACATGCTTATGCCACCCCCAGCGATCCAGCCAGAGTTTCGTCATCGGCGTGATTCGTCCATGGCCTCATCTGCAACAGTACAGATCGGCTTGCGTCTTTCGAATGTCGAGGACGTGAGGCCAACAACGGCTAGCACTATTGGAGGAGTTGAACGGACGCATGAATTAGGCTGTCCCAATAACCCGAAGATCGATATGATAGACCGACCAGCTCCTCTATTTACCAGGAATAGCGTAACCGCGTCGCCAAGCTCACAGCATCACTTCAGATCGAGTCAGCCAGGAACTCCAATAAGGATATTGCCATTAGTCCCTCGGGACTCTCAGATTGAGATAGAGAGAGCACCTCTCCTGAATCCAACTGTTTACAGTCCGAATAGCCCTACGAAAGGAAAAGTACCAAGTCCTAAAGGGGTTGGCTTTAATGTACCGACAAGAACGAATACTACACCCGTGGAAGTTATAGAAGTGAGGAGTCCGATTCCTCGGCTTCGTAGAGATTCTATTGCCGACAGTGCAGACAGAGCTAATTGGATATGAGCGCTGCCAAATTCCTGCGTCTTGAATAGTTTGGCTACTTCGATGCATTATCACCTGTTCAGTCGATTCAAAGCTTAAATTCAAGCCATCCCCTTCACTTGTTTTATTTCACGAGTAAACCCAAGAATGGGGTGGTCTAGACATGAAAGCTGGTTGAAGCCAAGTTAGTCACCACGTTTGCTACCCTGAGCCAATAGCCTGAGCCACACAGTCTCTGTAAGTAGACAGACGACTACCACAATCATTATCCATTGCCTTTATTATTCCCTGTGTTCAGCACTATTTATACTGTCTTTTTCATACCCATGGCGTTTGGAGAGGCAAGATCTAGCATGATTAGGCGTCGATCAGAAAGGGAGTCACGCTTCGCTTCTATTTTCTTCATCATTTTTCCTGCAGGGCCCAGAGCTCCGATAAACTATACGGCCATGTGCCCTGCGTGTATGCTGAACCTTTATTATGTATTATGAGAAAAGAGCAAGGAATTCTGGATTAGATATATCCATCTAGTGACGAGGAATGAAAACTCGCAAGAGACAAGAGGCCAAGGGTGCAAGGGTGCAAGGCGGAGAGAATGGACCTAGTCGCATACGATCGCTATGCTCATTCCAAAAGGAAAAAAAATTAGCCAGCGAAAATGGAATATATTACCGTTTTCCTCCCATTTTATGAATCTCGCACTTGTCTGCCATGTGAAATGAACACGCTACCGCTCTTTCGAAAATCTCAAGATGGCATTGATGCTAGAGTCTATATGTAAACCTACCATCAGAATTGTTTAGGCAGCATTACTACACTTCTTGATTGCCAGGTATGCTCGCTTTACTATCATCATCTTCCTGGGCGTCATCTTTAGGCCCGCCGTCAATCACAGCCGTCGGCTGTAACCCGGCCTTCTTCTCGCGTTCCTTCTGTCTCCGCTTCAGCTTCTTCTCCCGATTCAGACGCTTCTTCTTCTCCTGGATGTGCTGCTCCTTGTCCAGGGCGAGCTTCTTCACAGTCTCCTCGCGCTCGCGTTTGGCCTTCTCCCGCACGCGTAATAAGATACGGTGCTTCTTGCCCGGGCGCGTTCGTTTCTTCTTCTCCCCCTCCTGCTGTCCGGGCACGGACGCGGACGAGACGGCCGGGCTCGACTCCGGCGTAATATGGATCACACGCCATGGCTTCTCAAGGCCCCAGCGCCGCCGTTTCGCATCTGCTAGCAGATACTCGGCCGTCACCGCGACGCTGCGGTATTCCGATTCCTGCGCTGGAGACGGCATGGACGCGATGTAGTGCGAGCGTGGCCGCGACGGAACTACGAAGCCCCCGTTGCCTTGGGCTGCCGGGTCCTCGTCCGGCGTCAGCACGACGGTGTGCGTGGGCGCTTCGTCGCGAAAGAGGCGGAAGGCGAAGGTTTCTTCCTCCTTTGGGTGGTCTCCCTGCTGTTGCACGTCGCTCACTGGTTGGGCCTTTGCCTGATTCGCCTGCTGCTGTTGAGCCTCGGGCGCAGCTGAGAATTTTAGATTGAGTATGCTTGATAGCCGTGCGTTGAGTTTTGCACGTAGTGCCAAGTCGACCTGTGAGCTGTGGCCCCCTTCGTCGCCAGACGAGGCTGAGGCTGAGTCTGAGGCCGAATCATATACATCTTTACGGCGAACTCTGTACCTCATGTTAAATGGCTGCTTGTCGGTAAGAACAGTGGCGGGTCTCGTACCGTTTTGCTTCCGGGAGGTTAAACATATTATTATTTTTTTTCAGTGGCGGCGAATAGGGATTTAGAAGGAGGTTATAAACTTGAAAGTGGGTGAGAAGCTGAAAGTTTACAGGTTGTGGCGTATTGACCTGAATATATCACAAGCCATTCATTTATTTATTATAGCAAACTTGAGCGGTTGTATAAGTTGATTGCGGCACCTCAGGTTACCTAAAGTACCACCGCAAGACTTTTGTGGGTCTACGAAAAGGTACCTAATACCTACTTAGCTGATAAAGAGGCTGATAACGGTACTGATAAAGATGCTGACCGTCAGTTTAGGCTTATCGTTCCCGTCCGGACTTCTTCACCAAACCTGGAGAATATCGACATCTCCCTACCTAGTCTGAGACAGATGAACTGTCGAGATAGCGATAATAATGTCTATTGTCTGTCTTGAGATCTCCTAAATCACGCAGCCGCATTAGTGCCATGTGTTCTCGTGCCAGCTCTCCATATCTCCATACACAGCGCAAGCGAGCGGACCCTCCTATGCCAAGTGGCCAAACACCAGCACGACGACTGCTATCAAGCACACTCGCTACGCTACCCTACCCTTCTGCTGCCCCCGTCGAGCCGAGGTGTCCGACAATGGACTGCATGGCAGTGATGGGGAATCAAGGCAGCATAGTGACATGGCGTGCTTAGCGCATCCAACTAGCTCGTTGGCATTAATAGGAACAGCCTTTTAGCTAAGCTGTTTTGAGGATGAGTACAGCGAGAGAGTCAGCCGCAACCCACATGGACGAATAAGCCGTCTTAGTATGCAATGTGCTGCTCGATATAAATACTGACTCTTGGGTGGCCCGGGGAGCGGTGTCTTCCCTCGTCTTAGAGACCAATTCTCACCCATACAGCTTCCTTCACCTTATGTTCTAATCGATTTGACCTGTGGGTATTAGGCCGAATAGGATAAAGACGCTTAGTAGCCGCATTTCGTGGTTGAGGTGGCACATATAAAAGCCCAGTCTATATCAGCCTGGCCCTCCCTCTGCTCTAGTGGTCAGTACATGAAAGATACACTAGCGGGAGGACATGAGACATTTCACACCAGAGCCGGACGAACAAGACAAATGGTACGACGTGAATGGTAAGCCTTCCTCAATTTATAATTGCCCCTTTGGTCATCTGATTATGCCAAGACGTTGATATGCCACCAAGAGTCAACAACATATGAATCTTCTGTTTACATGGGAACAATAGCGCAAGTATAGTAGGGGTATCGTAGCTCGGGTATTCCGAATTATGATGCGGCAAGGTGAATGAGCAACAATAGTATGACAATGGCCTGGGGATATCGTACGACTAATAATGGGAATGATCTGCGACCCGAAGAACAAACGACAGCAATGACAAGATGGCGACGCTGGCGACGACGACATGTGACGAACGTCCAGATGACAGAACCAACTCCGGATGCTTTCTCGATGCCCCTAACCCATCTGAATCCCTTGTGCTTTGGTTAGACTGTTGTGCGCGCTTATGAGAAAAAATAAACCAACAATCCATCTTCCGAAAAGAACCAAGTGGAAGAAAGGAAAAAAAAGGAAGCCACTCTGGGAGACTATCAAGGACAAAAAAAATCCAAACACCTCAGCACATTTGAATCCAGAGATGCCCTACACGGTACATCCAACCTGACCTTCAACCTTTACACAGCGCAATATTTACTCCGTCACTCCATTCATCCAACAGTCATTTCATATCCGCCGTACTTTCATCTGAGTCGTCCATCTGTTCAGGTCGCCATACCAAAAAAAAAAAGAAGCCAGCAATTATCGATATATCCTCCCCTGTCTTGTTCCTTTTTTTGTGTTTTCGTTCCGAGTTGTATAGCAAAGTGCCTCATATGCTCTGGCCTCATAGCCTCTTCTCCTTCCAAATATTGAGAAACCGAGAGTCCAGAAATGACTTATAGGAGTATTATACACGCGACATATCCACTGAGTCGTGTCAGATCAACGAGGGAGAAGCCTCCTTCCTTTTTCCATACCCGTACCCTAAGACCCAATGGATGGTCAAAACTAGTCGCTGACCTTGCAGTTACAGCGAACCAGAAACAATGTTTCGCTTTGACTGATTACTTCGCGTCCGCGCCTACGTTGGGCTCCACGAATAGTTATTCAATGTCGAAGCGTAGGTCCCTGGAGCAGTTGGGTGCTCGTTCTTAACCGATATCGAGTGACTGGTCTTATACTGGTCTGGGTATGTGTAATGTCTACTCTCGCTCGCGGTTGCTCCATTATGGTACGCGTGTACCGTCGAACTGCTAGTTTCGCCCGCCGTCGTCGTGGTCCACGACGAAGTTGGCGGGTAGTACTCACGTGGCGGTGCGTGTGCAAGGCCGGCGCCCGAACCGGTCGACGCTGCGCTCGTGGCCTCCGCACCACTGGTACCATACGTCGTTGCCGGGTTATCGTATGTTGTCGTCTGCGGTGGTCCATACCGGTACTCGGATGTGGTGTCGTTGTTAAGAGAGCTGGTGCTTGGTACTGACTGGTGGCTTCCATGCCGCGGGCTCTTAGACGGCCGAGGATTTGAATCTACATATCGTGGCACACTGAGAGCATTATGATCGGCGCCGCCGCTTGAACTTCCCAATGCTGGCGTAGACACCGACATCTGTGAAGGAGCTGATGTCCCCGGAACATAAGCGTATTGCGTCCGGATCGGCGGTGGTGGTTGATCTGTTGCCGCTAGGGAGAGTTGCATAGACGGCATCGACGTTTGCAGTGGCAGCTCCGGCGGCTCATGCGAGTAACCTGTCGCCCCAGCAGATACCGGGAGTTTTTGATATGGATCTGCCGGTATAGTACTCGATGGATAGCTAGCGGGTGCTGATGCTGGCAACCCAGACATGGGAAGCTGGCTAGGTGGATTCCAGCTGGGGTATGAACTAGATCATCTGTTACTAACAAATTTCTGAATGGTGTTCGATTTCCCAGCATTGCTATTCAGGGGCTGTATCTTCCCATCTCATAGTTGGACTGGGGGCAGTCTATAGTTCCTTCACCCTCCTTTCCAGCACCCCGAAATCAAGAAGGGAGATTACTTACTTCGATCTCATTGTCATAGGGCTGCCGGGGATTTTTGAGGCATTAAACGTAAACGCTGTCCTAGGTAGCTCAAGGCCGAGTCCCCTAAGCTTTGGATCCTGGGGTTTCACGGCTAGCGGTCCAGCTACGATGCCAAGGCCCGTCTCGACGAGCGCCTGGCCGCGCGAACCTGCACTTGATCCCAGAAGCGGGATCTCCTTTCGCGCCTGAAAATTCCGCGGGCTGCGCCCTCTTACTACAATCGGTGCTGTGGTTGATTCCGCCAGGGCTACTTTCGTCCCATTCGCCAAAGAGCCCATCACCTTGAGGTGTAACACGAAATGTTGCTGTAGTTCTTTCCGTCTTCCGTTGTTTGCCGTCGCTCTATTGTCATCTCATATTAGCATTTGTACCGTAATGTCTTCGTCTTCCTTCTTTTCTCTCTCTCTTCTCCCTCTTTATAGTATCTGGAAGAAGCACAATACGTTTCACCTACATTCGAAATTGCAAACGCCTCCAGCCGATAGGATACACGGCATACTCGCCCTCGGGCTCCTGTCCATCATCTGGGAATGGAATCAATGGGAGTGACGGGGGCTCTTGGTCCGGCGTTTGCGGTAGCTCTGGTGAATTTGGTGGTGGCGTCTTCCAGGGGATCACGATAAGTCGCACGGGATGGCCATCTACAGATTCGATGGCAGAGATAGTGACTTCGGTGTTGCTCACCGGGACCGTCTCGCCCGTTTCAGCGAGAATTACGGACAACTGCCCACGTGGTGTGATGAGCGACCCGCTGATTTGGAACAGGTTCCGCCGGTAGCATGTTAGCTCCGGCTGTAACATCGAGCCGTCGCCCGTGTTTGTGGGCATCTCCGATAGGAAGAACATGCCGTGCAACTGCGCTGACAGCTCCAGCTGCTGAACGCGCGCATGCTGGTCCACGATCGTGTGCTTGTCTTGCACCCGCCGGAACGACAGTAGTTTGTGGTCGTGGTTCACAGACAGCTTTGATCCGTCGTCCCGCAGGTCCTGGACGATCTCCTGGTACGGTGGGTGCGGAGGTGGCTGTTGTTGCTGTGCTGCCTGTGACTCACCACCATGGTGCGGCCGCTTCAAGTTTGGGTAGCTGTGATGCTGTGTTAGAGACGGGGGATACCTTTCAAAGGCGTCGGGTTCATCCTGAGGATAGCGCGGGTACGAGTACGGATGGTCGATAGTGGGGTGGCTGCTCCGGGGCCGTCCTGGGTGTTGTGAGGAAGCTGTTGTCGCCGCCGCCCCCGAATCCATGCTGTTCGGGAATCGAGTTGACAGAGAAACTGGGCCGCCGCCGCCGTAGTTCGACCAAAGACTACTATGCGCTGACTCCGGCTTCAGCTCTGCCATGGTCGCCGTTAACGTCGTTGTGGTGGACATGGGAACATATCTCCCAGTCTCGTCTGCCCCTACGCGTGTGTTCGTTGCGCGCGCCGTGCCGCCGCCACTGACTAATACCGGATTCCGTCCTTACTCCTTTTGCTCCCCTCTAATTTCCCAGCTGTGTCAATGATAGACGATAGACGTGAGCATCAAAGTATGTTCTGATAGTGTAGCAGGTTGAAGAACAATAGCTCTTCAGTAGACTATCTCCTAGTGATGGTATGATGGTGATGGTGATGTTTACCTCCTGGGTGGGACAGGAAGGGGTCCTGCAGAGAGCCTTGTGTGGTTAGAATAGAGTGTGGGCTTGAAAAAGGCAAGGTTGCAGGCCGAAGTGTACTTGTAGTGTATGAGATGGGAACCGCACGCGGTAGATGTTGCCTTGGGATGGGGGATATTTTGTGCAGATACAACGGCAAGATCCACCGTCAAGGGGTAGTCAACCGTTAACGGATCCAAGGAGCCAAAGCCAAAGCCCAGGGGACGAGGTCCAGGTCGAGATCCAAAAGAAAGCGACAAGCGAATTTGGGGTCCGCGTTCAGAGGTTTTAGCACCATCTGCATGCTCAGTACAGTGTATATGCAGCCGGACTGGGAAGGAGGCGGAGGTAATGGAGATCTGCTGGGGGCAAGGTCCTAAACCACAAATTGGTGCCGGGACTTGATAGCTACGGACGGACTGTTAGGCCTGTAACATATAACCCGCGCCGGGATTATCTCGCCCACGGGCCTGTGACGGGTCAACCTGAGTTGATGAGAGGACGGACGAGCAGGCAGGACTCCCTTAGAGAGTGTGTGGTGTTGTGTTTGCTGGCCTGGACGAGCAACAACAACAATAACTAGCCACCAACACGTAGACCCTCCAGAGCCTTACAGAAGCAAAAAAAATGTCTAAGTCAACGTGAATAGGAGAAGATAGGGTACATGACTAGCTAGGTATTGTCTCTACTTGTATCGGCAAGTGTCACTAACAATAACCTTCTTCGTCTGCCGACCCTAATATGACACTTGCGGAACTAATTAGTGACGCTATCGCGTAGTGCACAATGGTTCCCGTGGAGGCACAACTCTCTAAACTGTACATAGTCACTGTGGATAAGAGTGACGGCAGACAGGGCAGTGAAAAGAGGCAAAGTGGGTGGATGGGGGGAGACAGAGTAGGCAGGTAGGGAGGGCATGGATCTCTATGGAGGCACGCAAGAAGGGGGGTCACCTTAACCTATCAACGACTACATAGCCCAGAAACTATTCTGATGTCTTTGGAGTACATCTGTAACTACCTACATATGTACCAGTAGCGTGTGCCCCATCCATGACCCTCTCCTGGATACGGTCCTGGTCTTGCCTCCTCACTCACTCACTCACCCTCTGTCTCTGTGTGTCTCTGTCCACTTCTCCCTCTGCCTCCTCACGGCCGTCTATGCCGTTAGTGTATTTGCGCCCTGGCCCCCAAACAAGGGACTAGGTAGATATCTTGAACAAAGCCCTGACACCGTCTAGCCCTGATCGGTTAGGTAAATAGGCCCGCTATTTTTCTTTAGGAGCCGTTGGGCATAAGTAAGTCCGCGACTCTTGTGCGAGAAGGGAAAGGCGCGACGGCATGGGTACAGATGTACTTGGACATAAAAAATAATCGGTTCACAAGATTGCCAGCGACCAGGGGCTGCGGGGACCCCAGTAAGCTCGCTTCGCACACAGAAAAAAGCAGGCCAACCTGGAGTCTGTGATGCGAATAACCCTTGTTTCCTGGCGAGGGGGGACCTCTCTACCCTCTGGGTCCTGGGCTAATACTGCAGTACATTACTGCAGTACATACTAATAGTAAACCGTGTGTACATACAGTAATTCCTTGCTTAGTCTTCCAATTGCATTAAGGCCATGTACTGCACAGGAGAAGGAGGGTCGAAAAGGCCGGCGTATAGTCAGTCAGTTGTTATTATTCACCAGCGCCTAAGGTTTAGCGTAATTTGCAGTCCGTATCTAGTTGGCCTTCGGAGAGATGAAGTTCATAATAGGTATGTACTACCGTATGTAATATAGACTAACAACTCTTTTTGGTCCTTATTGATATTTCGGCTGGCCGCCTAGTGTAGATTACGTATCGAATAAGTACCATACGCAGTACATGCTTGAATCGTCGTTTCGTTTAGTACTTATGGATAGTTTAAACGCGAGACTACGCTAGATAGGGAACTTCGCCCCGTCTGGGTAGGCCGAGGACGAACACGAAGTCACTACTGTTTCTGCTGAAGCTCAAGCAGAGAGCAGACAAAGGCGAGGGTAACACAAGGAAAAAACGCCGAGAAGTAAGCACTCAGTCATCATAACTCAACTAGGTAGGTATGGCAAAACTCGGTCGCCGGCCCTGACTGGTTGCTTGTCACGGCGCAGGACCCAGAGGAGAGACAAGAGCAGATGAGATCGCGCAGTGTGGCAGTTGTGTAAGTACCACTACCAGTTCACTACTAACCACTATACTGGTAGGGAGTCGGTAGTGTACGACAGAGAGCAATACATCGGGTGGTGCCAGACAGGCTGCGTGTCCTACCTACTTGTGCTTATCACCCGCCCGGAATGCATGATCTGTCTGGTCGAAGGGGAGGCAAGCAGCAAAAGAGACGGCCGGGACAAACGAGGGGTCCCTGATGGAGAAGAGAGGCGGAAGATACAGATCACATCGCATTTTTCTGATTCACCACATTCCCGATTAGGACCAGCGTTAGGAGCGGGCAGATCCACTCGGCTGCTTGGACGACCCTGGCATACCCATCTCGGAGAGCCATCCAGGGCCATGTAAACTCTGGTGGAGGGTGATACAGCAGTAGCCACAGGTTCGCAGTTTTTCCTAGAGGAGCCGCCGGGCTTGATGGGATGCGCGTATACATGCTATACGTACCGCAGTGGAGGGGGAGGGGGGGGGAAGAGGCAGACAGACAGGCAGGTAGGCAGGCAGGCATTGCGCCGCGTCTCTTCCTGGTCTTGGCCTTGGCCTTGACGGTGGTGGGCGAGCCCGTCGGCGCACCAGCCGCGCTGGCAGAGCCGTTTCTTGTCATAGACTCCCAATAGGCTACCGTGTCTGATTGGAAGAAAAAATTGTGACAAGAAAAAAACGAACCAATATTCACCTGGCTTCTTTTGAATAGCGTCCACTTTTTTCTGTCGGTACTAATGAATAACTTGCAGAAAAGAAGCCCAGTCTGGTGGCTTATCAAGCAGCCAATGCGTAAGTACACGGTATCTACAGTAAGTACGCGTGGATGGTCTTCATGACAATGGGTATAGCGTGCCTAGAGCGCTATCTGATGACTCGTCTCGTCTCCTTGGCCCTTACTTCACTGTTTGTTGCAAACGCCATGGCACTCGAGTCATATACGGAGGCGGAGGCGTAGACTCGAGACTCGAGAAAGGCCTGTTGCGTCCAGGGCTTCCTCCGCCAGGTGTTGTTAATATCTACCCTCGCAACACAGGCACGCATCCGTCTGTCAGAGGCCCGCAACAATGTGCTGCGTGGTCTAAATAAACACCTACTGCGTAGAGCTCGTACTAAAATAGAAGCCTAGGTGGTCAATAGGTAGGTTATGTAGCGAAATATATTAAATGTGGCTTCTGGCTGGTCTGATGAGACCACCCCCAATCTCTCTGGACGTACTGGTAGGCAGTTACACCAGTCTAGTGATGCACAACCGAGGATCTAGATGGGGACATGAATTGGATGAATGGGAAGTACTGCGTATGACTACATACATGGCATGGCAGCACAGGCCTTCGAGTCTCGGCACTATACGTACAGTTTCCTGCGCCTTTCATCTCCACATTACCGTGACACCGTTTTGTTTCCGGACCTGTGGCGTGTCAAGTGTTGTTGCACGGCACCAACGGCAGTTTCAACGTCAATGGAAGAGAGACAAAAAAGAAAACCGTCCCTACGTCGCGAAGGCCGGGGACGAGACCTTCGCTGCATGTCGCCCTGTCTTAAACATACCGAGAGTCAGGAAGTTTGCGTACAAGAGAGAGTCCCTCTTCCGAGACCATGAAAAGGCCACATGGCTTGGTTACCTCAAGCCTCTTGTCGCTATAGACTCTCTATATTAGGCGGTACCTGTTGGGAGGCTTGGTCCTGCAGCACACTACCATGTAGGTATATTGTTCCTGAAATTCACAGCTGCATGGGCAAATTACTTTGAATCTTGCTCCCTAGCGAGATCGAAACCCATGATGGCCCGGGTGGGTACCAGCATGCGCTTCTCATCACAAAAGATACATTGTAGGTCAAAGCCCACGGGGGCCTTCATACTGGTGAGCGATATTATATACATGGAGCCAGGCTCCAGAATGCAGGCAGGGCTCGTGCAATCATGAGAAACTCTTTGGTATTATTGGGTCTGTTCCCATATCCGGTATTTGCCTGGGATAGTAGCGGGATCCGTATCCCGATTCGCCCTGGCGGCCACGGAGCAACTACCTAGTTCAACATATTATTACTTTTTGGGCATATTGGAGAGATGGCTATAGGCCGTAAATTTCACTCTGACCTCTATACACTACCACACCAGGTAGAAATAGGCAGTGTTACTATGCGTATGTATAATAGGGAAACCTATATCTGCTGATCAGTATATGCAAAGCCCATAGACGAGGTGGTCAATCCCTGTGACGAAACTTTCGCGAAGTTCGAGGCTTGGCCTTCCTTGCCTGCTATGATGTTACGAGTCATGGAGTTCTAATGTAATCCAACTTGCTCTTCTGATACAGTCTCAAACTGAAATCATTAACAGGCGCTCGGAAACGGATGGCTTTCCGAGATCAAGACAGTGGGCACTAGACGCGAGAACGTAACCTCAAATCCAGGAACAAGGATCGCGTGCCTGCGCCGCGCTACATTGGAGACGCTAATATGCGGGAGCTGAAGGATCTTGCCGTTCTAGCCCGCCAGTTTTCTTGTCTGTCACGCAAGGCTCTGCCAAAACACGAAATATCGAGCAGATTCGCTGGAACTGCTGTCGATGGTTGGGTATGATCTGAGGATCCTCATGAGTAACGAGACTCATAGGACCTGTGGAGCAGCAACACTATACTTCGAGGCCGCGGCTGATTAATTGGCCAACATACTAACTACAAATAAGTACGGGGGCTCAGCAGAAGGGTTGTCAAGCTGCTTTGGCCATCGATTGGCGGCGACGCATTTCGGTTGACTTGTATTACTGATCGCGGACGTGACGAAACTGTCCTTGCGCAGCCTTGTCTTAGCCGATCTACCGGATGGTCTGTGTTGGCCTTCGTGTCTGTGATCTGTGATGGGCTGGACTGGGTTGTTCTACGCGCGCATAACTCTTTTGTCATCTTGTTCATGATTGCTTCAACCTGTCCATGCCTTGTTTTCGTACCGAAGCCGTTCCGCATACACTCGTGAGTGGTAACGTAACTACCTACTCGACTTATAATTAGACATTCCATGAAGCAGCGAAAGATCTATCCAGCACCTGCATACCCCCCTCATGTATTGTCCTGTTTCAAGCAATGTCGGCCGACTTGTGGGGCCCATCTCAACGAAGATCAATGACTCCGTTGCCTGCTTAGTTCGATCTAGCGATGCTTGTTCCTCCTATACTAACCTTGTTAGCAACATCGGCATACATGTGCCAAGCCTCGCAGAGGTTAAGCCCCTAGCTAATGGAGTCTCGCAAATTAATTGTCATTGGTTCTGGCCAGCATAGTTCAGGATGTTTGCGAAATAGACAGGGGATTTTATCGAATCAGGGCGGACGATGACGCGCCATTTTCTGTACATCACCGTCTGTGCCGCCTCGAGGCACCAGGCGATCTCTTTCCTTATTCACGCCGTATTAACACATACTAATAGCCGTAAACGGCCCACTGCGCAGTAGGCTCTGACCAGGTACATTACTCTATGCGTACACTACACTGTAGGTAGTAGTAGTCGTAGTAGTGTACGCAGATGGGGCCGTACATTTAGTAAGAAACCGCAACTAGGATGACGCAACTCGAGGTATACCATACCACCCAGTTTAGGTTAGGCAGACTCGAGCTCGCTCGATGCGGCGGGGCTGCTGTACGAGGAACGAGGAACGACGATGTCTTTGCTCGGGTTACTGCTCGGATGAAGTGCAATTGGTTCCATCAGTCCGTGTTGATAAGGGGTTGCGCAGGCTATCTATTAGTCTTGGCTGCTCTACCGAAGTTGCTAGCCCATGCAGGGTATGGTGGTAGCATGCATTCCCCCAGCAGAGACGGAATCCTCACGGATTCAACAGGAGACCGCGCGGTGATCCAAGATCTGGTGCAAAAGGATCCACGAAAGGGACCCGGAACGTATATGCGTATGCGATACACCAGGCGTAAAGACATGGACTTTTCCCGCCTTTTGAAATGCCGATTATGACCTGTTGTCCAGAATTAGAAGATGCGCTGAGGGCTGTGTAAGGGGTTGTCGCCCCGCGCTCTAGAATTGCTTAGAATTGCATTGCAGTGCCTGGCTTCATCATCATGTAAGGTGGAATTTCAAGGGAACCAGCACTTCCCCAGGCACATGTCGACATCATGCGTTAGGTATTGTGAATATCTACACCAGGTTAGGGATCTCAAGTTAAGGTAACCACCTAACAAGTCAGTATTAGTTGCTACATAGCATTTACTAGCTCCAAGCCTTGCTCGGGATGATACATACCATCCGTACAGTGGTACAAGTTAGCGACAGCTCCTTTCATTAGGCGCCGTTGATGATACTTTAGCACGTTGGTAAGTTGTGCCTGACAGCTCTCAAGCGCAGCATTGCGCTGCACAAGCAAAAGTATACCTGGAGTACAGATACCTATACGATTTACTAGCGCTTGCAAGTCAGACCATAATCCAATGCTAGATCAGGGGGCCTAAGAAGTAGCCCATGGGAGGATGAGCCGACACGGGGCCATGCATGTCACCTAGCTGGGGGCCCCCTTTCAACTAAACCTTAGACGAGGAATCTGAATGTACTCCCTGTATGGTACTTTTCGTAAGTCACCAGGGCCTTGTCTCATTCCCGTGATGCCTACCCAAAGATACGATGGTATAGGTACTGGAGCCGAGAGCCTTGCAAGTTGTGGGAGATCGAGAGGAAATGTGAATAGCGATAACCAAATATCGCCTAGCCTCAAGCGTCGACAAGATCCTGTCATACATGAGTAAGTAAGTAGTAGAGGGAAAAGGTAACACAATTCTCGCGTTGCCTGAGCCATACGTTACCGGTAATAAAGAGGAGAAAGTCTTTGTTGGAGATACCTACTTTACTGTATTACGGTATTTACACTGCACATTACAGTAACACATAACTAGCTTACAATCTATTGAGAATAGACCCAAAGCCCATCAATGAAATTGGCCACTCACGCCCCGACATTATTTCTTGTCTCTCGAATGCCCAACGCCTAGTTAAGAAGGCAGTTAAACCGATATCTCTGTCCATGTATAATGCCGTTTTTAATGGCCCGGGATGGACAGCAGACCCCCCCTTCGGGGCCCCTTCGCCCCTCCGTACCCTCCATCACGGCAGATCACGTTGACGAAAGAAGGGTGCTCCCGAAGCGCATAAGGTTATGGAGGAAGATAGGATTCATGATAATCCTTTCTGGTCGCGGCCAATGTCTACCCGCAATGGCGAGGGCGACTTTCCGGAAAGGGCGGTGGGAGCGCTCTTGTTTCACAACTGATCACCACCGAGGCAGCAGGAGGCGATATCGAGTGGAGGCGTCTTCATCTATTCCCTCACATGCGCACCTTGGCTCGAGCGGATGAGAGCTGCTCAAGGCGACTTAGCCACTTACCTAGCCAACTAACTCGCTGTCCCGCTTCTAAGTAAAGAAACAAGCCGTAAGCGATCTATATGCTGTAGTAGTAATAGCGGGTAGATCGTTCATTACCTCCCTAGGTAGCAGTGGACGCAGCCTTACCCTCTAGGAGGCGAAGGTTGTAATCCAACCCCAGATTCTTTTCCCGTGTCTGTGGATTGGAATACTCCCTTATCGCCTCGCTCAGGCTAGCTCGAAGAGACAGTACTTTATCCAGCGCTTCGATTCGTTTATCCGGTGTTCCAGAAGCTCGTATTGTAACGTACTACCCATCGATGTGTCGACTCTCACATACAGACACTACCTGGTGACCCAGCGCCACGCGCGGAGATTCCCGTCCTAGGAGGCCAATGTCGCACATGCATATTGGAGACTTACGACAGGCGCATACCCAGAACAGGCGAATTACTTACCACGGCCTGCGTGAGTGCGAAAGCGTCGAAGGAATACTTGGTAGTACAAGACAAATCAGACTTGCTAGACTACCACCCGAGTATGTAGTGTAGTCTACGAAGTTCGAGACTGCGAATTACGGAAGAATTAAAACAGTCCCGGAGAAAGGCGACAACAGTGCCCAAATGTGGAAGACTCGGTTGCACATCAGAGTTGCTGCGCTCGCAACCAGGCGAGCCATGGTCGGCTTTACACAGCTGAGCATCCAAGAAAAGACACAGGGCGTTTATTCGGCCCCCACGAACCGCGTATTGGTCAATATTGGCTCACAAACACATTAAGCCTGACGTGACCAGCCTGCCGAACAGAGAAAAAAGCTTTTGGACAATACCTACGTAGACCACAGACTTGCCATCCTGCATCGTCGTTTTAGCCTGGAAGGGCCGAATGCAGGCCGGATATATTATCCCGACCAATCCCCGCAAGCCATCCGCACACACTCCCACGCGTAGTGCGCATCTCCAACCGTGAGCATATGCAGAAGAAGAAAAAAAAAATAGAAAGCTTACGGCTGGGTTTGCTGAGAGACGCTGCGACATAGAGCAGGTAGTCAGCAAAGCTCGCCCCCCCTGTTTAGATATTCCCAAGAATGTCGTGCAGGAGACCAGCTGTCCGTCAGCGCAGAGAGACGACGATTGCGACGAATAAAAGTCGCATGCAGGGCGGGAGGACCAAATAGGCCGGAGAGGGAGGAGACTAAGACAGAATAGAAAAGGACCGCGCATGCTCTATCTAGCCCTCCAACGCCGCTCTCGTCAGCAAGCCGCAGGTGTTGGATGGATGGCCGAGTCGAAACCCCTGTCGAACCCGCCAGTTGCGTCTTTGCCCTAGGACAGAAATAGATAGATGTACAGTAGGATCACGGCACATATTTGCACACCCCCCCAGTCGGCATTCGCTCACCAGAAACTGCACATCATGTCCCATTTCGAGTGTCAAAGCTCAGGCCCGGCAACACCAAGTGACGTTGTTGCTGTTGTAGTACTACCACCGCTGCCGTTGCAATCCGAAGATATGTCTGTTTTCATCCACGTGCAAACGTCCATGTAGTGTTCTTCAGACATGTCCCATCCGTTCGTCACTACACTCACCTCGGTGCTGGCTGGCTGGCTGGCTTGCTCGCCTTTGAACCCGTTACATTGCTTTAGATGACACATTGCTCCGACGTCTTGGATAGGGAGCATTAGCTTTTTTGAAGCTGAATCCTCCATGCCCGTCCTTCTTCATTCAGTAAACGAACCCGGCGACGACGAAATAATAATCATGGGTTGGGGCAGGCAGGCAGGCTGCTGGCGGCAGGCTGAGCGCATCAGAGATACATAGCTGGCATGCGATGAGAATCTTGAGTTTTTACTGTATCCGCCGGCGCATTCGGAGCCCCATTATAGCCTTGCCGTGGGAGCCAACGGTGGTGGCTCCTGTCGAGGGTTTTCTCGGTCGCGCGTACGGGATTTCTATCTACAATGTTAATTCCAGAACCCGTACTTAGACCGCAAAGGCTCTGATCTTCTGTGGATTCGCTGGATGAGTGCTACCCCACCGCCGCCGCTCATTACCCAGCACTGTATAAAAGTGGCCGAGTTTATTTCAGTGCTATGAATATTACTACGCGACTCGCTTCCGCTAAAGTAAGGTACGGTAAACTTCATGATACGCACCGGGTCGCAGTAGGTTGCAGTAGGTACACGAGCAGGACAAGGCCAGCAACGAGAGACAGGGAGATTGATGATAACGTGCATTGGCCCGCAGCGTAGAGCGCACCAATAGGGACACAGCCATGGCTTTTGCTACTGCAAGCGGTCCCGAAAAACCTTCATCATCTGTAACTCTCATCTCTCTCCTTTTGGCCTCTGGTTGTAACCTCCCACTGCTAGTGCTCCAACGGATCCGCATAGCGATAGGTCTGGCCAACTGCCAAACGCTCGGGTTTCTCTTCCTTCTGGCGCGATATCGAGATGGCTTAACCTTGCCCCGTGGGTAAGTAAGCCGCGAGAGAAATCCGTGGTGGTGGTAAGGCGTAACGGAGAGAGGGAGAGAGAAGGAGGGAGAAAATAAGCCGTAAGATAGCCCCTGCAGATCTCGAAGAGTTGCAGACGGTGTCCTCGATGTGAGCTTGGAGATTTTGAGGGCAGCAATAAACGAGGATCATCTCGTCATCCAGCTGAATCGGATTATGTATACGACCATGACTTGCTAGCCATTTGCCTAGACTATTTCAGGCGGACAGTACATTTCCTCTAAGATGTTTCCGTGGTCTTACTGTCTCATAGTCGGGCTCGCCTAAACCTTCTACGAGCTGGTAGCTGCTGGTTCAAGAATAGACAGGCCTTCGGTACGAAGACGATAGGAGCCAGAACGCGCTTCGGTGAGTATATTCCTGACGAAAATATTTCACTTACCATGTTAATAGTCAACCTACATGATAGGGGATTGGAGCTGAAATGAAACGCAACTATCCTGTAAATCGATCTTGGCTTGCGTTGTCCTTTCCCCTGAGTAATACCCCTTTTCCGGGGCAGGCAGAAGATGTCACCCTGAAGCGTAAACATGCGGGTGTGAGTGAAGTTTTTCCTATTTTTTTCTCTCTCCTATCTCAACTAGTAATGAGTGAGTAATACGATAGTAACGCCCAGAATCCTCTCTATTGCAGTATCAGTAAAATGATTATTGCCCCATGTTCCCAGATAAGGCCGTTTTATTTGCAGACTTGAAATTAAATGCAACATAAATAGGTACCAAGGCCCAATATAAGCGCGAGAGCGCAGTAAGTAAAATCCAAAAAAAATCCAGAATTATAAATTTAGGGGGATAGGGGTAAAGGGGATAGTGTAATCACTACCCCCAGCGGCATGTACCGGTGGGCATATCTCTGTCTGCCTGCCCGTGGCACGAATCGAATGCAGGAAGGGAAGAAATAAAAGGATGATCCGCTATATTGGTGACACATGCAAATTTGCCATTCGCGTCAACTGCCGGAAGCCGCCGTTGATTGCGACATTATCTGCTACTCGCTCATATCATTGACAAGTCAGTTTCGTCTTACGCGCCCAAATTCTGAGTAAGTTCTTCTTGTGCTGCTTTCGTGCGACGTGTCGCGGCTAGACTCTAAGCATTTATGATACGAAGTTATAGACAGACACAACATGTAAATGAAGGCTAGAGCATTAAACAACTGCGTTTAGTAACTACAGAGGCTATAAGACTAATATATCAATGCATGGTGCAGACATTTGCCGTCTTTGTCTATTGTAAATACAACTTTTGAGAACTGATTGCGCTGTGCCTTTTTCATCCCTTCTGATTGGTAGCGCCGAGAAGCACAAAAGATTATGTCACGTTCGACATCATTCATTCATTAGTTACTTAATTACGCAGCTATGTATTACTCGTCATCGCTATCCCCATCGACGAGATGTTCTTCGTCATTAAGTGCCAGCTGCACAAAGTGTCTGATCCAAGCCTCCTCTGTAAGTTTCGGGGTCAGTAATCACCATTTTGAGCGTAATTTGTGAGTTTTAAAACTGCGAGAATCTTCAAAAAGAAACTTTTACATTCGGAAAGTCACTTGAACAAAGAAATGATTCCGAGAGTTACTCACGCTGGGGGTTCAGAACTGGGTTTTGCGGGTCGTTGCGGCCGACCGGCGGTGCCGGCTGAGCCTGGCGAATGCGGGCGCCGTTGTTATTAGGACGACGAACGGCTCCCTGGCCTCGATTTCTGTTAGCCCCGGTACCGCCCCGGCCTTGTCTGTTACCTCCGCCACGGCCACCTCGATGACCTGCGTTAGCTCTGAGGTCTCTCGGGTTTGCAATAGGTGGTGCTCGAGGATTTGCAATGGCAGCTTCACGAGGGCCAGCTTCTCCTCTGTCTCGTACTACAGGAGCATCGCCCTCGATTCGAAGAACGAGGGGACCTTCCCGGGCGACAGCAGCCCTTCTTTCGGGGCGAGGTAGTTGAGGCTGGGCGGCTTCCTGGTCGGGCTGAGGCACAGGGGCGGGCTGGGCTGCTTCATTCCTAGGTCCTCCTGGACCCTGATGTGCAACGCGAGGCTGAACAATTTCGAGGTGCTCGCCATATTGGCCTGCAGCAATGTGGGCATTCCGCATGGCATCACCGCCTTCATACCCAATACCAACGTCATCCCCATCTCCGCCTTCTAGCTCCCAAAGCCTCATATAGCAACTGTTTTGCTCACCCGAAGGTTGAGTGTTAAAATGCTTATATGGGTTTGAAGGGTCTAACCATGCCGAGCACAAGTAACAGAAATGAGTCTGACACCTAAAGCATCGCATGTGATTGCAGCCATGCGACTTCTGACAAGGTGCCGCACATGTAGGGCAAGGAGTCGAATGTAATTTGAGATACTCGAGGGAAGCCTTCTCCTCTTCTGTAATCGCGTCCTTTCTCTCCTTTGGAAGGCAGTAGTTAAATTCCCCGTGCCAACCCTGGGCACAACGACTGCAGAAAGCAAACCCACAATCTTCGCAAATAGCTAGGAGCCCCATGTCTTCATCATCTTCTTCGTCCGAGTCAACCAATTCGAAACCCTCTGGTTTCTTATGTCTTCTTGATCGGGCTGCACCCTGACACCACGAACGGGGACAATAGACCGTGTTCTTGTCCGATTCGAGTTTAGTTTTATGCTTGAGCATGACGTAGCGTTTGACCATATCTTGCTCAAGGGGTATTTGCAAGAGCTCACTAGGGCTGATAAAAGTTTTTAGTTTCCGTGTCTTCAGAGATGATTCAGCCGTGGCGTTCTTCTCACGCTCCCTTGCACAATTGGGCGCGAGGCATGTGACTGCAGCGACGTCACCTTCCGTAATAGCATTATTATAAAAGTCTTGCAAACATTGTATGCAGAATACATGTTCACAATCTACCATTTTATGGCAGACACTGCCTTTTTTAGGATCTATATGACTTTATTAGCAAAAATTATTTCATTGAGGAAAGCGGGTAATTCAACCTCACCTAAACAAATTCCACATTCGAAGGTTTCCTTCTCAAAAGCTTTGCGTTTGGCGTTTATATCATAATCTAGTAGAGCGATTTTGTGGTCCGGGGTAACCTCGAGGGCTCCCTCGCTATCGATCAAGCCAAACACATCTTCACTGCTTCGTTGAAGATTATCGATGTAGGCAAAAATGACTTGATCACGACCAATATCTTCCCACAGCCTGATGACTTCCGTCTCGAGCTTTCTTAGTATGCTGTTAGATAACCATGGAGGCGTGGTTGATATTGAGATATTTGGTGGGTTATGCTGAGGATATCCTTCAGGCAGGGTAATATTAACCTGCAAAGCAGGCAGATTTGATAGAGCATGTGAATCTCCTTCCGCGACCACCGGGGTCGCCAAAGTTGCTGTCTGTGTCGGCGGAAGAGGAGGCGCTGCCGCCGTCACCGCTGGAAAGAGGACCGTGAGTGGCTTTAATAAGCTCACGGGAAGCTCGATGGACAACTTGTGAGGGTCATTTTCGTCGAGTTGAAGCTCGGGATATATAGCTGTTATTGTTGAAAGCTCAACATCACGAGGGTCCCCGTCCATGATGAGAGAGTACACAAACGAAGAAGGGTAATAGTGCGCATGTCTAAAATATGCCCAAGTTGCACGTAAGGCTGGATATCCTTCTTATGAATAGACGGTAAGGATTCCGATTTTTGTTCCCGAAAGTCAGTTACTTTATCGACATGTGCTGGTTCGATGAAAGCTTGTGTGCCCTTGAAAGATTCAGCACAATATCATAGTACCGTTGAAAGAGCCTGTGGAACGAGGAGCTCTAACTACGCGAAATTAACAATGGTAATGAAAATGATTTGACAATGATGATAAAACAAACCGCTTCACGGGATTAAAATAATTTCTAAGAGAGTTACCGAAGTCAGTCATCCGGCCAAGGCAATAAGTTGATGGCTAACTAAGTGGAATTGTGGCGTTTGATGGCGAGCGATAATACATGGGTAGGTACTTACCTAGGGTCTGCTTCCGCTGAGGGGCAATCCTCGGTGGCTGAAAACCGGCTCTACCGGTTATACATTCACGCCACTTTAGCCAACTGTCGAGATTGACTTGTCAGCTGTCATCTAGTTACAATGACGAAACTCCGCCGTGTTAGAATTGTTTGTTTAATAAATCCGATCCGTCTAAGAAACCACATATCAGGTTTTCTTCGAGGCAGGTCCTTAAGGTAGCATAACCACATAGAACCCATGAATCAGCAATTGTGGCATTCCTCGCCATAGTGTCGCTTTACATGAGTCTCACCTCCTTTTTTCAGCCTTCTCTCGCCCTCCATCAATGATGCATTCATGAACCAAACAACACAAGGCTAGCTATCGGCATTTACACGAGTCACTATGTCGGAAGATATCGTATCTCTAACGTCGTTTTCGCTGACCCATGTTCACTATGTAAGTACGCATACCTCAATGACGGTCATATGTTCCGTCCGGATACAAGGACCGACCTTTACCTGACTTCGTCTGTTTTCATTTGCAGGACCCTACCGATCGAATCTCGTATCTATGCGCCTGGCTTGCCCTCGTCCCGCAAGCTCTTTGCGTCATGTACGTCACATTGATCTGGTCGACACGCGAGATAGAGATAGTACTTCTAGGCGCGGGCCAGTTCGCATGTGAGGTTCTTAACTTTGCGCTCAAACGGCTCATCAAAGAGGAGCGCCCGCCGCGCATGAATGGGAAGGGGTACGGTATGCCCAGCAGCCATGCGCAATTTGTCACATTCTTCGCCGTCTCCATGGCCCTCTTCCTATTATTTCGACACCAACCACCGGGACCAGAACGTAGGAAGAGAAACCACAACCCAATGACGATGCTGGAGCGTGCGTTTTGGAGTGCGGCCGGCCTTCTTGGGGCACTCACGGTGGCCTGGAGCCGGTTATATCTGAACTACCATACCGAGAAACAAGTGCTAGTGGGATGCTCCGCTGGGTCGGCAATCGCCATCACCTGGTTCGTCGTAACAAGCATCTTGCGTCGGATTGGGTTGGTAACTTGGGTAGTGGAGACACCTATAGCGAAATGGCTGAGGGTCAGGGACCTCGTCGTGGAAGAGGATCTATGCCAAGCTGGCTGGGAGAAATGGGATGATAGGATGGCTGCGTCGAAAGCGCGGGATAAGAAAAGAAGATGACGATCTGCCAATGACCTACAGCATCGGTCTAGGAGATCAATGTGTGATAATAAGTTAGTCAGCTTGACTCAGTGCATACCAAATTTACGATCAGCTATATTTACTTGCGTTATTTCCTATCGTGCAATTGGACTTGGTCCTGTTGATTGATATGATGATATCGATCTCCCGAATTACCCTTTCTGTGTCCTTCATTGGATGAGACTCATGAGAGTGCTTACGGAAACCGACTACCTAGGTAGCACATGTATATAAACGGTTTATATATCTGATCTGATTATCGTGCGGCTGGGCCAAACCCTGTCTCTGACTACATTCTGGAGAAAACTACTTTTCAATCTTGGTCCGGTATATCAGAGACAGCAGCCCAGCTTTTACTCTTGCTATGTAAATACTTCAGATAGAGCCTTCGCTGCTAAGGATAAATTAGCCGCTCAAGCCGTCCTTTAAAACCTAAAGAGCATGCATACATTCGTAGTGTTGTCTTGATACATGATTCTTAGAAGTTAAGTTCTATCATAGGTACTGTGTGGCACAAGTCATCACAACAGTGTACAATCCATGTAACAGAGTGGCTTAATTCAAAGCGTGAGGCTGGAGGTTCCAACGGGATCCCCACTTACATACTGTAGTATCGTAGATAAGGAGCTCTTACCTTAATCGGGTAATGATACCTACCTACCTACCTTACAGAAGAGCTGCTATGTACTTCCCTATGTAGGTTCCCACTACATCCCACTTCGTCACGATAAGTCTTCAGCATCTACCGTTCATCACAGTTTTGCTTGCGCCCATCTCTGGCGTTTCTCAGCTATCCCATCTCTTCGAGGCTATATGTCTATGGCAATGCCCTTCCCTTCACTATGAGTGTGCTTTTAGACAGATTTCCGCCTTTAGCCCTGGATCGTGAGGCAACATGAATTCCCTATGGCCCCCAAAGCTAGCTGGCGACGGCCCCGATGCTGTTAAGAACCCCGTCGACATCGCCGACACGGGAGTTGCTGACATTGGCCCTGGGCTGCCGACGGCGACGTCGACGACACTGTCGAATCCCCTTCCCACGCGGCCCGCACCCCAGCGAAACCAGTTCCTGCTGCACGCTCCCCCCGCTGTCCCGAATACCCAGCCTGCAGACTCTCTCTCGCTAGCACAACTCAGGAGGATTGTGTCCGAGTTTCCTAGAGCAGAAGCTGCTGCATATGACTTCCAGTACGCCGACACAGCATCCCATGCCGAGGAGATCGACGAGTGGTTTTCCTACCAGTTCTGGCAGTTCGTACGTCTTGTAAATGCTCAAAGAGCCTATGAATCGCAGTGGGAGCATGATCTGGCCGCCAAGGAAGAGGAGGTTACATGGGATGAGGCAGCCGGAGACGTAAAGACTGCCTTTATACGTCAGGCTTTGAACGAGACGAGCTCGGACGACTCTGCTGTGTGCACTGCCGCAACGGGCAAACTCGTTTATCTCGCTCTGGGAAGATGGGTAGACACCGCTGGACCCACTCCTGGTGGTGATACGTCTAAGCTTCGAACACTTGCAACCCCGAAACAACTTGCTGCAATAAAAGCTGGTGTTAAGGCTATCGCCGATCTTGGTGGTATTCCCGTGATCTGGCGGGTCCTGCGCAATGTCTTGGATTCTGCCCTGTAGGCTATTCGTCTTCCCGATCTGCTGCTGATTTAACTAACCCTAGCTTAGTTCTGATGAGTTGCCTAAGCCACAAGCTCACAGCAAGCAGGAAGTTCACGATGGACTGGTGAATTTGATGACGATCATGTACATGTTTATACAAGTAGTCTTGGGTGATCCCGAGGGAATGGAATCGGTACGAGACCAACTTGGTGAGTATTACACATTCAGGATGTACGAAGCCAAACCGCTAAATATTGTAGTATCGTTACAACCATGCCTTCCAGTATATATGCTTACGGTCACGACGAAATACCGGTTCTTTGAAGCAAAGGACGATTCAATTATTGTTCCTCATGTCCAAGTAGGACCTCTTTCTAGATCGGTTTAACGTACCCTTGCTAATTATTGTAAGGCGCTCTTGATGCTTTGGAAGTCAATTCTGCTTGTCTTTGGAGGCACCGAGGAGATCGATCAGACAAAGCAGGCATTGAGGGAGAGTGGCATTGACGATAAAGATAAGAACGTAATTAGTGCCTCACCTTTGGATTATCACGTTTTCCGACAGGAAATCACCTCGAAATATCCGGCATATGTGCCTCCCCAGTCGAAGATACCTTTAGATGCAGATAATATCTCACTATTGCCACCTTTACCTAATCATCCCACAAGGAATAATGGTTCTAATGGAATCTTACCGGCGCCTCCAGGCACTCAGAGTGGTGGTGCCTCAATTCTACATCAACCTGTACACATCGCCACCCCTGCTCCCTCTCCGCCACCCTCTCCGGCTATTGGGGGCAAGGGAGGCAAGAAACAGAATTACCAAACGAATCAGAACTTTCCATTTCTATATCCCCCACTTGATGAGACCAGTAATAGCGCTGGGGGAAAGGGTGCCGCAGGGTTCCAACAAGCAATTGTTGGACGGAAGTGGGAAGGCAGTGATGTCCCTGCATCTATTCTTGAGGCGGGTGAGCTGTTCTCTAAGAGAGTGCGTATGACCCGTGCTACAAGACAGCTATGGGAACAGCGCCAGCTATTTCAGAGATTTGAGAGAGGGTGGAACCCACCTGAAAGTGAGAGTGGCGATATCACCGACGAGATCACCGATTTGGATCTTGATGCCCTTGGCCCCGATGATGATCATATCGACTCCGATAAGCTTCTCGAGTTCATCGAGAATAGACACAAAAAGGCCCAGGCACCCAAAATTGACTATGGCCCTAATCCAGATGTGCCGATAGATATTAAGCGACGTCTCGAAGCTGTGGAAGAATTCTATGTGGGTTGCCGATCAAACGGCAGTACAAAGACTTACTGCTAACTATCTATAGAAAGCCTCCTTACCTCAGTTGCAGTCGTTGGTAATTGTTCTTATGAAAGTTTTGCTAACCTCGGTCACGGCAAATATTTCGGCTGGGTCTTTCACCCAGCCGGGACCAGGAACAACAACTACTCGCGAAAGTGGCAAGCCTGTTTGGAATCGATCGGTGGATAGTTCATCGGGGACTAACGGTTCCGTGAACCAAGATCCAGCAGCACATGTTAACGATGCGTATGTTGGGAGAAACATGGAAATTGAAGCTAAAGCGTCAACTGCAATAATCCTTCTTCTCCTGAAATGGCTCAAGATCTCACGTAAGTACTACCTGAAATTTTATTACAGAAAATTGTCTAACTCTTTTAGATGTCTTGAAATTCGAATATCTAACTCAACTCCTGCTCGATTCTAATTACCTCCCGCTAGTACTCAAGTTGTTTGCTCATCAAGATATTCAGCAAGTTGTTGATAGCAAAGCCGACCATATCGAACATAGGTAGGAATCGTATTACTGTCTGCTAGTAATCTAGTCTAACATATTCAAAGCTTTTTCCACTTCTGTAACCAGCGCGCACACCCGGGAGATAAACTCGTTACTGATCCTAGGGAAAATGACGTTGCGGATGATGAAAGCGAGGATGAGGCTGCACCTCCCCCTATTAGACGTCGACGATCACCACCAGGTGTCGAAGAAGGCCAAGGCGAGAACGAAGGTGCCTCGAAGCAGACTGCAGAGCAGAGTTCTAGCCGTCCTGAAGTTGATGAGCTAGGTTATCCAGTCAATCCTTTGCCCCAGGAACCCATTACCGACTTTTCGTGGCGCAATTTCTTCGCCCTCATTAACTACTTGCGCATCATGCAGAAGATATGCAAAAATAAAGCACACCGCAATTTACTGCTTGTCCAGTACAAGTCATCCAACATTATACGCAAATCTCTCAAAATACCCCAAAACGAGTTGCGCCTGTATACCCTGAAACTCTTCAAGAACCAGGTTCCCTACTGCGGCCGTAAGTGGCGGCAGAGCAACATGCGCGTCATTACCGCTGTTTACCTACATTGTCGGCCGGAGCTGCGCGATGAGTGGCTCGCTGGCAGCGATGTTGATGCCGAGGTTGAGGAAGCCCTTCCTCTAGAGCAGGCCCTTCGGAGTTTGACGCACTGGTTTAACGTCCGCGAGTACCCTGATAAGATGGCGCCCGAGATTAAGGTTGCGCTTCGACACCAGCAGGATTTCTTCAGGCGTGAATTGGAAAAGCTGGAAATCTGGAACGAAGTTAGTGCAAGCGGCGTGGCAGCACAGAATGAAGGCGCTGGCGGGGAATGGGAACAACAGCCTGCTGCTGGGCTCTCTTGGGGTTGATTTAGTCACTGAGTGAAATAAGGGGAGTTTTGGGTGGGGGGATAAGGGGCAGTGAGAGGGTATCGGCTGCTTGTTCTTGAATCTGCAGGCAGCATCATTTCGGATGCTAGGTCCGCTAAATATCATTAGATACGACGATTTTGTATTCCGCCTAGGACTAGCCTACGCTCTATGGCAAGGGTGTGTAGCCGGCCCTGCATGTAGATTGCTTTAGACAGCATCAAGTTTGTGCAATCACAGACTCAATGATTGAAAGAGGGTCATAATCCAGACTGGCCTTGAATATCAAATGCTTGGAGTAGCTATGTGGCTTATGTCTATATATATATATATATATTGGCCTTTTTATATTGATCTTGACAGCATCTCTCGTAGAAAGCTACTTGTGTATGTGTATCCTACTGCGAAACAAACACAAAATAATTGGCTGGTCAAGATCAAATAGAAATTGGGTATTTGGCATTAACGGTAAGACAAGAATGCTCAACTACCACATTGAAAGAAAATAAAGAAACACTGCAGACGGGTTTTTCTGCATAATAACAGCCAGACCAATCAAACCATTGAACACCAGGCGTGTATGCATATACGCGTGCGTTCGTAGTATCAACACATCCCTCCCCTAGCCTTCCTAATACTCTCCTGTAGTCTAGACAGGTTTTGGGCTCATTCCCCATTAATAACAACGTAGACTCCGGCCATATCCTGTACCTTCGAGCGCCTAACAGTAATAGTAACATCTAAGCCCGCTCCTGTTCCTTCACAGCAATACCGTATTTACCGGCCGTAGAGGTGCTCCTAGTTTTTTCTGAACAACCGTTTCGTACTACCCACTGTGCCTATCTCGCCAAACCTATCGTCTGGTATCTTCTTCTGCTGTCCTCGCATTTGTGAGGGCTGTAGAGACCTCAGCTGTTCAGAGGAGGCAGAATTAGCAATCCGCTCGCCACTAGCTAAGCGGACTTTTTGCTTCACACTCTCAATCCAAGCGCGGCTTTCGTCACTGATTTCTCTGCGTTTGACTGCTTTAGGCCCAGCAAGCCCGAGGGAGCTATCTTCTTCATCCCAGTCAATGTGCGATGAGGCCCGAGACCTTACAGATGCCTCAGATGCAGGTGTGTTGGCATTTTCCTGCAGAGTTGCAGCATCTGCTAGCGGGGTCCTGGGGACCTTTAGCGCCCCCTCCTCGCCTGGAATCCTTCTAGTTTTCCGGACAGTGAGAGGCGTCATTGGTGAGTCAAGAGCTGAACTGGGACGGCTGCTAGGACTTGACCCTACTCGCTTGTTTGCCACGGGAACGGCATCAGTAACCTCAACTTTGCCCTCGCCCTTCGATCGGGAACCATGGTGGATGGCATAATCTCGTAGATACTCCCCAAGATCAGACCATCCACCACCTACACGTACCATAACTCGTTCATTTTGTTCTCCAACACATCGAATGAAGAGTTTAATAGGCATTTCGCCCGATCGAGAGAGATGGTAGAGTCGTATTCCTTGACTACTCATCGATCTCGGGCGGTTGTCTCGCACTGGGGCTAGCATGAAAGAGGGTGTTCCACTTCGTGAGTATGATGGAGTCCCCACCCGGGAGTCCGCCCGCGAAGACAGGGCCGATGTTGGGCGACGGGATGGATCAGGATGACGCGCTTTGGGTCGTGAAGGCAATTGAAAGTCGGGAGGGTTCAAGTTGATGCCACGCTTCTTTAGTTCAATTTTTGCAGGTATAGTTTCGAGTAATTCCCTGAGTTGCTTCTGCAGATGATCATCGTCGCTGGTTGTACTGGTTATGCTCATGCGGCTCGGGCTGTTGAGCTGACTCTCCCATTCAAAAGATGCATCTGGATCGAAAACTTCGAGTGGGCCAAGGGGAGTCCGGGGTGGGGAGACATCCGCTTCAGGTAATGGTGCTATTTCAGGGATATCTTTAAACGTAACTGAGGTCGATCTTGGCTTGAATCTTAATGGTGGTGAGCTGGGCGGACTTATAGCATCGCTTGAGAATGGTTCGTCAGGGTCTGGTAGATGAGGCAACTCTGGCTCCATGGACGCTTCGCGAAAGGCACGAGGGTCATAAGAGCTCGGCGAGTAAGTCGATGAGCCGTGAAGGACGGTGGAAGTGACGGAATAATCACTATTTTTTCGCGCTTGAGTATATGTCGGAGGTAGTTCAGGTTCCTCATCTTCCTCGTTCACTGATTCTAAAATCGAGGGTTCAAAATCTTCTTCAAAAGCGGGTTTCAGCAGCGCTTCGTGTTTTGATGATCGATTAGCAGGCTGGCGAACGATATTTCGGTTCACTTCTGACAAGATGGGTTTTTGACGAGGATCTTGGCAAGCGTCTTTAATGTCTTCTGATCCGTCATAAGTTGAATTTGGCAGTTCATGGATCGGTTGTGTACGTGGCGTACTAGATGGAATAGCTGATATTCTTTGGTTATCCGACTGCGTTAACGCCATGCTCTCTGAGTTTGTGATGTGGTCTAGCGTTGAATCATCCGCCCCAGTCTCAGATTCCATAGTAGGCTGATGTGCGGCATGTTTTGACAGAGCATTGACTTGAGATGTCGATTTAGCAACGTCCTTGCTCGATTTATCAGCCATAATCCTGACTGCCCAAGACTCCCGGTCTTCTTCTTCCAGGGGGTCGTAATCTGAAAATCCTGGACTCAACGGTGTTTTCAACGGGCTCACATTTTGAGTTTCATTGTTGGGCTGGGGAGTTTTTGATAGAACATGTCGCTCCATGCCAGCAGCTATGGATGGATTCGAACGATCTCCTTCAGTCACACTTCGTTCTGCTGTAGTTACCCATTCCGCATAGCCTCGCTCCAGGGATTCCATGCGGTCTAACCATTCTCCTGGTAGTGTATCCACAGTTCCTTCAAGCGCATCCAGCATGAAGTCTAAGTCCCGGCCTGACCGCGCTACTTTTTGCTGTAAAACAGTCTTTATAACGTCAAAGTCTTTCTGTGTGAGGTGTGTCATTGAAGATCTAAGCTCCTTCGTCCTGGTACCGGAATCCGGAGAGCTACGATATGGCGATTCGACAGCACTCCATCCAGAGAGTAGAGCTACTTCAGCATCTGTGATCATTATAAGAAATGAGGGAACTCTGCGCAATACGATTAATCGTAGACTCCAAGTACGCAATAATCTTGACAACTTGGACAAGGCTGGGAGAGTCTGGATAGTAATTGCAGTGACAACAGCAGTTAGATCTTCCATTTTGGCGAACGAGAAAGCAGAAGCAACAGATCGACCTGCATCAGAGAAGGGAGTCCCTGGTCGAGACAACGGAAGAATATGGTTATGCAAGACTTGATTCTTAATCTCTTCCAAATCCAAACCCTCCATTTCTTGGTGTATCTGCTCGATTCGGTCTTCGTAGTGGACTACATCATCAGCAGGAAGGCTGCCGAAATAAGTAACATCTGAGTGTGGACCAGCCTCGCTGACGTCTTCAGATATCACAGGTTCAAACAACTTCCTCCTCTTGAGCGGAGGCATTTCAAAGCCGGCTGACGTGTCGGCCGACGGCCAGGGCCAGTCGGAGAGCTCATCGAGCCAGCTATGAATGGTCTTCGAAGCAATGGCAGTTTTCAGAGCAAACGCCTGCTCAGAAACGGATGCTCGGTCCAAGCATGTTTTGAGGGGACCTGAGGGAGCCTGGAGCGCCTCGACAGCCGTCGCCGGTGCGAGTTGTGAAAGCAAATCATCAGAGAGGCGTTGTTGGCGAGACGGCGAGGGTGACTTGACACGGAGAGGCGGTCGTGCCCGTAGAGTGCCTCGCGGGCCAACGGGTGTAGAAATATGTTGATCAGACATGATGGAAGGTTACATTCGGTGATCTTTGCAGTTTTTCGTCGTTAGTTGTTCTTTTTTGAGAACACTCGTAGCCCAACATAACAGGTCCTCTGGGATCGAAAGGCGTATTCATGTGGAGGGATCCATGGTGTCAAGCACTGCGTTGAGATTCTCGTCTGGAGTTGTCATGACCCCGAACAGAATTTAGATCGCTGCCACTTTCCGCGCCACTAGTTCCCCAGGGTCGTGCAGTCGGTAACACAAAGATGGAACAGCTCGTACTAGGTGAATCGTCTTAGTTCTAGAAGTCTGATAATCGTTGGGGGAACGGTCTCGGGTCCAACGGTTGGCTGCAGGGTGGGAGAAAGCCGAGTAAAATCGGAGGTAAAGGAGAATGAATGAGTTGGCGCAAGTAGGAATGTATGCAATCGTGGCTAGGAAGGTTGTGAAGAGAATTCTTTGTCAGTAGAAAGAGCGAGGGTCGACACCGGGAGGCAAAGTCGGCTTTCATGCGGTTGACTGGTTGGTTGGTTGCCGGTGCGTAGTTGGAAACAAGATTTTAGGTATTGGACAATGCAAACAGGAAAACAAATGCCTAGGGAATATGGAAACAAGGAAACGGGGAAACGAGGAAGCGGAAATGGGATGTAGGATAGGGCCTTCTAAAACTACCGGCACAAGGAGAAAGAGAACGAAGAGACAAGATAGTCGTAGTCAGTGAGAATGGCACGGAGCCGTGGACGGGAAGTAGTGCCTAGGTCGACGAGACGGGATGTAATCGGTTTGAGAGACAGCTGGTTGAATGAGTGTTTCAGTCATGAACCAATAGCAGGGCCATCCACGCATGCCGCGCGTGTGCAGCGGCTCTGTTGTTCGTCAACTTGCTTCCAAGCTTGGTCGGACGGACGGGCTGAATCAACTGATCAGGCGGTAGTCGGCAGGCATCGAGGCAGAGAAGCAATGCGGACTGTGCATTCTCTATTTATCCATCCAGGCTCCCACTGCTAGACATGTCTTGTCCCTCCGGCACGAAGGGAAAGAACTGAGGAGGATGCGTCGGCTGATGGCTGAAGGCCGATGGGGTGAGGAGGAAATGGAGCCCGGAGCTGTCGCAAGATTGAGAGGAAGCTCATTCGACTACGACGGGCTAGTGACGGGCTAGTACTGTAAGCGGACAGTATAAGCTGCCTCGGTAGGCAGGTATTGCCCGCCTACAAGGCACCTACCTTGCAAGAGACGGGGATTAGGGGGTGCAGTGGCTATAGCGTGCTGCCAGCTGTGACTACCCAGCAGGTAGTGGACAATACCTTCTCATGAGCAGCAGGGATTTGTACACATGGGCGTCCCTGTTTCCAGAGGTTAGGTAACTAACAACCTAAAATAATTCCGCAGATAGTTAGGTATAGATGCATCCAACTGCATTTCAGATTCGTGTACTACGTATACTCGTTTTCATGACCTCTTCAATCTGCTGAACCTCCCTTAGTTGGTGAGGATTAGGTGGTGGGTTTCTAGTATTACTTACGAGCTATTTAAAGAACTTCAAGGTATTACTGTCTCTTAAACAGGTTTTACAAATACCCAAACGGGAGGTTAACCTAAGCCATACTTACACAAGTGTGAGCCTCCCTCTCCAGTAGCTTAGACAATGTCTCATGTTCAAGTTGAACGGTAATAAGACCATTTAATTACTTAAGTACCTAAGTAAGCCCTTGATGTTTGATGGTCCTACCTGGGTACTTGTCAAGAGGTAGAGAGGGGCATGGTTAATACATTACATAGTTATAAGATCTAGGCCACTTAACTTACTGGCAGGTATGTTAGGTAGTCCTGGTTTCGACCGGACGTATCAACCAACCTACCTATTTTAAATCAACATCCAACTGCACCTACTAGTTTTCTTGATCAACTATTCTAAGTCGTACCAGTTAATGTGTATACACTTTAGGGCTAAGAGTTGTCTAATGATAAAGTATAGTTATATGGCAACTATGGGCATAGTGCACCTTACACCTATCTATATGAGATAGACCAAAGTCTCGAGTCCTCAGACGAATATCCAGATGGGGGATACCATTCGTCCGCTTCAACGAAAACTCGGCGCATCCGGTCGGTACTGTGCTATTCACAAACTAGGCTACGGCAGCTTCGATTCTATGTATCTCTATCGGAATATATAGGACCCCGGTTATATTGCCATCATTGTTACGGCCGGAAACGTAACTGTAGAGACTCGCCTAAGCTTTCCTAGGATACAATTAGATCGATATGCTCCTGGCGCCGAATACATTGCTAGCCCGTTAGATTCCTGAAGAATGTTGAATTGACTAAATCTGTATTATCAACTTTGGTGAATCTTTCCTAATTTCATTGCCTCACGCAGTGGTGAGTGTCCATGAAAAGTACATACCACCCCAAGTACCATCAGCCTGGCTTGTGACATATGCTCGGGGTGCATAGTGTTGGGGTTAGATGAATTGCTGACGGTAATAGTACGTTTCTTTGGCAAACCACTCTAGAGATAGTGGGATAAGTGAGAGACGCGGAAGAACTTCTTTGATAACAAGTGGACGTGGCTCCAAGACGGATATAACAAGGAAGACTGGTGTTAAGCAAGCCTATCGAAATTGCCCACACGTAAAGCAATCACCTCAAAGCAGCACAGGAAGCGTTGGTTATATAACAAGGGCAATGGAGGATCTTCTGCATAAGCTGTTCCGCTATGAACCTGGGAAGCGTCGAAGAGTTTATAACATCTGTGCGTACTTGCAGCAAAATAAGCTTGGGTGTATGAATTACAAGTCGTCAAGCCCAACAGCTACGGCTAAAAGGGAAGATTCCTTATTGCTATTATTATAAGATAAACCCTGCCAACCGTTGTGAACACCCATTCCGAGGACCGTCTTCTTATACATAAGTATACATAGTAGTAGATAATGTGTATTGACTAATATAAGCGAGCCCAGCGTAAGTAAAAATTACTGCGCATTTGCTCGGCATACTACCTACATGTACCTAGCCTACTGCAGTAGGTAACCTACCTACACGTGTTCCGGTACGATGCATGCCCCATGCATATTATCGGGCTTCCCAGCCGAAGCTCCCCTTACCTAAGTACTTATATAGTTACAGTAGCAGGTAAAGCAAGAAAAATACATGTCCATGCCAGGTGTTTTCGCGATGGTACGTAGATCACCCCTAATCCTGGTTGTTACAGCTCGGACACGGTTGTCGCGATAACAACCCATCTACCTGAGGTACTCACATCGTAGCGCGAACCTATTAGTATACTAGGACCTTGTGTATGAGCATTACTACTGTAGATACTTAAGTATAAGAGATGCATTAGTGGCGCTTTATACGAGAAGCACCTCGAGTATATAAGAAGTAAGAAGGTACAACAAATTGATGTACCTACTGTGGATACCGTCCTACCTATAGGGCTCCTAGGGAGCTAACGCCACACCGGGAGCGACTGTGCCACAGCAGGAGACAGCGTTGTATCTAAACAGCAGTAGCGGGGTGGCACTGAGTGTTCAAGTCTTCCCCGAGGTCCGATAAGACCTTGATCTCGTGGCTCCGTCAGACGCCTCTTTAGAGCCATTTATTCCTGTAGCATACCTATCCAGACAACGCCATGGCTCCCGCCATCTCAATTCCTCAAGGACAGGTAGTGCGCTGTCAGCAAACGTCCAGCTCGTCACGACATCAAGCAGAAGCTTTCAATCAGCTTCCGAGCTGACGGGACCATACACTGAGTTATATACTTCAAGCAGCTAGCGCAAGGAAGTATTGTCGTCATCATGAACTTCCTCGAGTTTCTATCCGCGCTATTCGGCTGGGTCTATACAATCTGCTGGTCACTGTCCTTCTACCCGCAAGCTATTCTCAACTTTAAAAGGAAATCTACCGGTGGAACGACTGTGGATTTTCCCTTCCTCAACGTTCTTGGTTCGTCTGAAAGCATCCGCAACCACTCAGGCTCTGCGACGATGAACACTGACCCGAACTATTATAGGTTTCTCTTGTTACTTAATATACACTTGTGCGTTCTACTGGTCGCCAGAAATCCGTCGCCAGTACGCCCTACGTCACGATAATCATACACCGACCGTGGCCTTTAACGATGTCGCCTTCGCTCTCCACGCCTTTATTCTCACTGCCATCCTGAACACACAATACTTTCTACCATTTGTATGGGGCTTTGAGCGATCCGCTGTTCGGCGTCCCTCCCGCCTCATTGCAGGAGTCTTCACCGGCTGTATCACCGGTGTTGCTTTGATCATATTCGTTGTGGCGTCGCAACCGCTAGGCGCAGACCCCAAGACGTCATGGGCTTGGCTAGACGTGATTTATGTCATATCCTACGTCAAACTGCTGGTGACCGTGGTCAAATATGCGCCGCAACTCGTGTACAATTCGCGCAACCGCAGCACCAAGGGTTGGGATATCTCGCAGATCTTGTTAGACTTTGCGGGCGGCCTGCTCAGTATCGCGCAGTTGGGCATAGATTCCTATCTTCAACATGATTGGTCTGGTGTAACGGGTAACCCCGTGAAGTTCTTCCTAGGCAATGTGAGCATGCTATATGACCTATTGTTTATGGGGCAGCACTATTGCCTATACAGAGAAGATAGCTCAAGCAGGGATATAGAAAGAGAGACACTTTTAGAAAGGGGTGAGAGTGACAGGAGACTGGATTAATTTCAGTATAAATGTATAGTTCCTCGTCTCATAGTTTTAATTTAGGCACTAAGTCAGCTAGCAAGGCATCCCTCTTGACTTAAAATATAATGTTCAATTATTGACAAAACTACCACCTCCGACAACAGCTAGGTATATCTAGTCTTGCATAAACCCATTAGTAGGGACAACTCTCCACTCAGGGGTACCTGATGCAGAGCTATAAAGTTGTACAGGGTTTGCTAATTGAGCGCGAAAATGAGTAGGTACCATGTTTCACACACAAGAATATCAGCCACTTTCTTAGGATGTCACTGTGATACATATCGAAAAATATGTACATAGCATTTCCAATTTTACAGCTACAAGTGTACTTAGGTAGGTAGATAGATACTTATAGTGGTCTATGAAGAGGGACTAGAACCTCTGCTATGACTAGGTACCTACAAAAGTACCTACATGTAGGTAGAAAGTGCCGACGTCAGAGCTGAGGATTGGAGCCATATTGGAGCCATATCAGGGCTAGTGCCAAGACCTAGACCCTTCCGCTGATCAGCCCAATTGGGACGAATCAGTGAGAATGACAGCGCCCAGGCGGCCGGGTTAGTCTGCATTAAAGCAAATTAAGCCTTGACGGAATCGCAATTCCACCCTAGCCGCACGCAACACAACACCAACAGGTCGACGCCAAATTTGTTGGTGTCTCACACCGGCATTTACGTTACCTAATTAATCGATGACTGTAATGCCTCCAAATGGACACGACATTCTGATACATAAGACACAAGTCGGGCATCGTTTGTTAGGCCTCTGTGACACGCCTCCTCCACCTCTCACTACTTGTTCTGTTCAACTTCCTTTCGGCTTGGAATAAGTAGCATCATGTGTCGGTTTCTGGTACGTCGACTCCGATCATCGGCGGCTCGAATGACAATAGACTCCTTACTCAACATGTGCACAGGTATACCGAGGAAGCGATGAGATCCTACTGTCCAAGTTGATTCTCGACCCGACCCATTCCATTCTCAAGCAGTCTTTCGACTCGCGGCTGCGACTGGTCGGTTCTTCCTCCACCCGCGGCTCGCTGCGTAATGAGCCACGTGCCTGACTGATTCGCCTGTGCTTTAGGATACGAGACGAGGCCAGAACAATGCAGACGGCTTTGGCATCGGTTTCTATACCGACCCGAAACTCGGCGCCGCCCCTTGTCTATTCACGTCCACAATCCCTGCATGGAACTGCACCAACCTCCATCGCATCGCCTCCAAGACGGCGTCGCGCCTCGTTTTTGCTCATGTCAGAGCCACGACCGAGGGATCTCTGACTGAGGACAATTGCCATCCCTTCTATCATAACAGCTTGATGTGGATGCACAACGGCGGCCTGGGAGGGTGGAAATACATTAAACGAAGGCTTGGCGAGCGATTATATGACAAGTGGTACTTGAATGTGCAAGGCGGTACCGACAGCGAGTGGGCGTTTGCTTTGTTCCTTGATCGTCTTGAACGCTTGGGGGTTGATCCCAGCTCGCAACCCAAGAAGGGCTTCGGTCCTGCCGTATTGAGGCGTGCCATGCTGCAGACGATCGAAATTATCAACGAGCTGACTATGGGTATACCCGAGAGCATAGTCCAAAGTGAAGATGTCGATACTCGAAGTCTACTCAACTTCGCCGTCACAGATGGTCACTCCATCATCTGTACTAGATACGTAAGTAGTAAGACGGACGAAGCAGCCAGCTTATACTTTTCCTCTGGAACCCAGTGGGAGACTAAGCCCGCTAGCGAGGATCGAGACTATCAAATGGAGCGTCGCGATAAGGGGGCAGATATAGTTTTGGTCGCCAGCGAGCCCCTTACCTTTGAGCGAGGTAAGTATACGATGTAGATGCATTGATAGTCCTCTGATGCTAATATCTAGTACAGAAAACTGGGTAAATGTCCCTACAAATTCAATGCTCACTATTCATGGCCAAACCGTTATGGTTAATCCCATCATTGACGCTTTTTCGGACCGAGACCCATGCCATAAGCGCTCCTCAGCTTTTGCGCAAACTAAGGGCTTAACAACCAACGAGAAAGCTACGATACGGGTTAATAGCCCAGTATCTACACCTGGTCCCGGTCCCGAAATCCAAAGACGTATCATGTCGCCTATCATCCCTCCTGGCCTCGGACGTAGCAGAACGCCAGATCCTCCCACAGTCCCACTGGCGCTATCCGAGACTACACCATCCGACATTCGCTCTGCGGTTGATCCACCGACACACCGCCCCGAAGTGGCGTCAAAACCTCCTTCACAAGGTAATATCAAGAAAAAGCGTCGATCGCTCAACATCGGAGAGCATCCGCATCCGGCCGAATTTACGGACCAAGAGGTAGAAACACCACCTAGCCCAGTGCAAGGTACGTCGAGGGGTGGCGATTATATAACAGCCGAGAAAGCAGCTCGGGTGCTAGGCATGGCCCTATGACAAGATAGTCAAGAAGACGGCCGGCCTCAACGGCCGGCTCCTGACAGTGTTTGAAAGCTAGACCTTTCGGAAACGTGGAATTTCGGAGTTGAACAACGGCCAAGCACATAAGCGTGATTCAAATCAGCGTGGCGTTCTGGACAACTACAAGCTGTACATTGCAAATGGCAAGGCTTATGCATCATAGATAGAGTGTTGTATTTTTTCCTTTTTCTTTTTTCATCGCATGCCTGAATTTGAATCTAGCAGTCTTCATTAGACAGTTATGTAGTTAGAGACAAAAACTATACTCATCACCAGATACCTCTAGCTTGCTTGTTCCAGGCCGTCTGCCCTTAGGGTTTTATATCCCTACAGGTTCGGAGCTGACCTATCAAGCCACAACTACAGTTCATATTATTGCGTGGGGTACGGGTACCGTAGTAAGGTACTAAGAAGCACAGCCACACGATTGCTCTAGTGGGGCTATTGCATAAACGAACGACAATCTCAATGCACATGACAGCCCTGGAGAGTTCCCGCCACTTATTCCTACTTGCCCTCTCTACATGTGCAAGTCGCAACAATTACGAGAGGAGAAGCATTTCCCCCCACGCCCTATCGAAACCACACCCACAGAGTTCGTTGATGGTCACCACCTATAGTCACTTCGAGCGCCTCCGACTCGCACCACCGCCATGAGCGGACGGCTTATAGCAACGGCCGGACGACTTCCGGCAATGCGTTCGGCCACCGCCCGCGCAGTGCGTCAATACCACCAGCTGCCTTCTGGCGGTCTCCTTCGAGCCGATGCCTCCATCCGAGCTGCGAGACGACGCATGTGGTTTCCAGTGAACTCCTTCCACAATGCCGTCGCCGTACGCAATGCCTCTTTTGCCCGCTTCTTGCCGAGGCTCGTCGTCAAGTTCATACGGATACCTGCGCTAGCCGGTGGGTTTATGGTGGGCGGGCTGGCGTGGATTCAGTACCAAGCCACTCGTACGTCTCTAGACCCTCTCACCTGTGTGTAGTAGGATTGGGCTGCTAATATCACTGCCATCCAGAGGCTGGGAACTACGCCTGGGACGTCATCAACACCACCAAAGAGACAGTGTCGAGCACAGCAACAAGTCTGTTTGATGGCGCAAAAGGTGTTGCCGACCAGACGATGCGTGGATGGCAAAACACGAAGGAGCAAGTCGAGCTGCCCGAGTGGATGCAGAAGATACTGCGGCTCCACGAGGAGATTGGCACTGGCAAGGAAGATGGTGGCTCGGGCGGTGAAGAGCCACCCAAGCAAAGCAGAATCGGAGCTGGTGTGGCTACAGGTGCTGCTGCTGCTGCTGCATATGGCTACGACCAATCGGAAGACGACTCTCGAAATGCTGATGAGGTTGCTAAAGATGACCAGATGATGGTATTGACCAAAAAAATGATCGAGATCCGGAATATCCTAGCAAAGATTGGACAGTCGAATACACTAACCCTGCCGTCCATCGTGGTCATTGGATCTCAGTCGTCCGGGAAGAGTTCTGTATTGGAAGCCATAGTAGGGCACGAGTTCCTCCCGAAAGGTTCCAATATGGTCACCCGCAGACCGATCGAGCTTACTCTTATCAACACCCCCAACTCGCGCGCTGAATATGGCGAGTTTCCTGATCTAGGTTTAGGCAAGATTACCGACTTCTCGTCCATTCAACGAACCCTAACAGAACTGAACCAAGCTGTGCCCGAGGCGCAGTGCGTTTCAGATGACCCCATTCGTCTTTCTATCTCTTCACCAAACGTCCCTGATCTTTCTCTTATCGACCTACCCGGCTATATTCAGGTTGTAGGACAAAACCAGCCCGTCGAGCTCAAACAAAAGATTTCGGAGCTTTGTGACAAATACATTCAGGCACCCAATGTAATATTGGCAATTTCAGCCGCGGATGTTGATTTAGCAAATTCCACTGCATTACGAGCAAGTCGAAGGGTTGACCCTAGGGGTGAACGGACGATTGGAGTCGTAACAAAGATGGACCTCGTCGATCCACCAAGAGGTGCGGCAATTCTAAATGATAAGCAATACCCACTCCGGCTAGGATATGTCGGTGTGGTGTCCCGCGCACCAATGACTACTACGCTCTTCAAGAAGGGAGCCGGTGACTTAGCATCGGCCATTACGAAAAATGAGAACGCCTACTTCTCATCCCATCCCTTGGAGTTTGGGCCTGGCGCGGACGTTGCTGTGGGAACTTCGACTCTGCGGAAGAAATTGATGCATGTTCTCGAGCAAACCATGTCAGCTAGCTTGCAAAGCACAAGTAATGCAATCCGCCAAGAGCTGGAAGAGGCTACTTACGAGTTCAAGGTCCAATACAATGATAGGCCCCTATCTGCCGAATCATATCTTGCTGAGAGTTTGGATGCTTTCAAACACTCTTTCAAGCAATTTGCCGAAGAGTTTGGACGACCTGAGATGCACGAGCTTCTGAAGAACGAACTTGATCAGCGGGTGTTGGATCTTCTCGCCGCGAAATATTGGAATAAACCTATATACGACCTCAGCGTTCCTCTTCCGGAACCTGACAGCTTAGCTGACCTCCCGAAAGCTGACCCGAACTCTCTCTACTGGCGGCGACGACTAGACGCATCCACCTCCGCACTTACCAAACTTGGCGTGGGAAGACTAGCGACAAACGTAATAGCGAACTCGATTCAGTCTAATGTAGACAGTCTCATCGGTCAATCGACATTTGTCAATCACCCCTTTGCTCGCCAAGCCATTACCGAAGCAGCATCGACCATTCTAAATGACAGGTTCTACAGCACTAGTGATCAAGTAGAAAATTGTATCAAACCCTTCAAGTTTGACATCGAAATGGAAGAACGTGAATGGAACGCCGGGAGAGATCACGCCCAAGGAGTCCTAAAGAAGGAGTTACTTGCTTGCGAAGGAGCCTTCAAAGAGTTAGAGACGACCGTAGGGGGGAGGCGGAAGCTAAGAGAAGTGATCAACTTCATTGACAAGGCTCGAAAGGGCGATGTTATCGTCGAAGGGGAGGGCCAAACCGGCGCTGGGGGGTTCAGTGCTTCCCTACTTTCTAAAGGTGTGTGCCTTTTCATAGGCTGCTATATCAACAGACCTCACTAACATGTTACAGGTCGTGAAGCTGTATTCCTGCGCGATCGCGCCGATATCATAAAAATGCGTCTACTTGCTGTTAAGTCCAAGCAGTGTGCCAGCATGAAGAACAAATACCATTGTCCCGAAGTCTTCCTTGATGCGGTGGCTACGAAATTAGCTTCGACAGCAGTACTCTTTCTGAACGTAGAACTACTTTCTGAGTTCTACTATAACTTTCCGCGAGAGCTGGATATACGACTCGGCCGCCACCTGTCTGATGATCAAGTTGACAGGTTCGCCAAAGAAGACCCGAAGATTAAAAAGCATCTAGAGGTCATCCAACGAAAGGAACTTCTTGAACTTGTTCTCGAGAAAATGGATAGTCTGAGGCAGCTTGAGGGTCGAGAACGAGAGAGAGGGAAGAGAAGTTCAAAATCAAATAACGAAAAAGAACGGAGCCGATGGGGGATATTTTGATCTCTTCATGGTTGCGATCCATTGACGACATCTTCACGATAGGAGCAGGCGTTGAGGGCGGTAGTTCCAGTGTAATATTGTTTATAGCGGCGTCTCGTCTAGATATCATCCCTTGTCACATCCCTAACTTTGATGGTTAACCGGTTTATGTATCATACCCTAGGCCCAACCATAGATTTAAATGCTCTCTTCTCGATATTGAGACGTTTATGCGTATTAAGGAACACTACCAGACGATAGGCGATAAGCGTGCTCTATGCTTGGTCGGCAGTCACATGGTAGCCATGTGACTTTTAGGCAATGGTAATTTCATGGCAATACTAGGGGGCAAACGGTGAAATCGTTTCACCATACGTTATCCGTTTCCAGTCTACTACTTCACAGGCTCAAAAATCTCAAACAGACTTTACTTTATACTTTATTTGCTGATACACTGCATGTGCTATCTTATCAATCCAAGCCTCACGGCATTGAACCATGTCGGATACTTAATTAATACAATTAATAACCCTGCAGTGTAAGGGAAATTGATGACTAACACCGATATAATAAACGCTTAGCTACAAGGAAACTTAACTGTTTAATGAGTGAGTAGAAGGAAAGGAAAGAGGGGGGGGAAGAACACAGAAATATAGAAGAAGACATGCACAGTATATAATATTCATGTTATCGTTGATTATAAATAGATACTCTCATAGGATTAGCGACAAACGAGGCTGAGATATATCTACGCAACTCCAAAGCTAGAAAAGAAGAAAGCTCGAGTTTAAACCCTAATAATAATATCATATGAGCACCACTAGAACAAAGTAATTTTTCTATCCATTGTTAGCAATATGTCATTAGTATATTTCTCCAAGTAAAGTCCTTGAAAAAAAAATTCATAAGACCTTAGCCGTAACACTTAAGAATAAGGTTATCGTAGCACCAAGTTTTCAATTATGCACGGTTACTGTTTAACGATTGAGCGCGGAATGAATACAATGGAACTGAACTAATAATGTCTTTAATAGTCTTCTTTGTTTAAAAATACTACATAATACTTCAGTTCTTAATTATAAGTATCGTGAGCCTTTAAATTTATAGCTTGATTTACTCACTATACAGCCAACGCCATTCGCTCATGCTCCGTTTGCCACACAGTACATATATATCAGTTACAAATTATCAAGTATTGGACTTCACTGCATTCTACTTTGCCAGTTGTATGACGGCATACTGCTGCCGTTCTATTCCGCGACACGAATTTTCACTAGGGACAATGACCTAGTTTTGCATGTGACATGTGTCGACTCGAAAGAAGAGAGGTTTACTGCCACTGCTGCAATAAGATCCTTGCACCCTATATTACTCTAAAACAACGTTGCGCCGTTTTCAAGGTGACAGGAGAGTGTCCCATACAGTTCATCATCACTAACATGTCTCCTATTCCAATCGCTTGTAAAGAATGTCATTTATACTATCATGATCAATCACCGTCACCATTTTCGATGACAAAGAATCGCCTTCTGCATCGATCGAGGAAGCTAGTACGGTATGTAAAGTTTATCATGAAGACGAAAGTCAAGTCATGGGTATCCAGAAAGCTTAGCATACAAACCCAATCCAGCAACCAATAGGATATGATTAATGGACGCCAGATTCTTAAAATGACAATTTGCAGAAACCATGACGTATCTTGCTCGGGTGCTTATTGGAAATGCGAGGGAGAGGTGCAGATTCAAACTCCATTGTTTGATATTTCTGCATATGCAGGCAATGCCTTTTGAACCCCCCCTGAATGGATTGGGCAGCCTGGCTTCAACCACTTTCCCGTTTACACAGCTGAATCCCCAATCGTTTTTCTTTACGCCTCGGTAAGAAATGGCGCAAAGAGAATTTATTGGCTGATTATGTCGCTGGTACTGGGCATCGGAAAATGCACTTTAGGCATCCAACGGACCTAGACTCAGCAAAATGAATGAGAGAATTTCTTCCCCTTGCCTCACTTTTCTACATGCATGGATCTATTTTATGCAAGACGCTGTGTATGGCCAGTCTTAGCTCATACAATAAACCACTCGCATTCATATACCTCTTCAAATATTCCTACCTATTCAAATTTTGTGGGCTTTAATATTCCTAGTCTAGCTTTATGATAATAACCTTGAATGATTTCTAGAGTCCTAGTGGGTTTCTGTACACCTAATCAGAGCCTTATTTGATCATGCAGGTTGGATGAGACTGCAATGATACCCAGCAAAAGATAGACCCGACTGCCTTTTTTACAAGCCCACAATGTGCAATTCGAATTTTCTTTTCAAATGTTCAAAGAAATGAATTGGAACTTACACAGCGATTGAAAGCTTACTTTGTGGTTTATAATCACTATACCATGCTAGATTCGTAGCGGTGATATGTTCTAGTTACTGTGACTACAACCCTAAACAACTCGAAGTTCCAATAAGCATAGCCACCCTCTGTCAAGGATTAAATTCCCAGATGCCAGATAATTGCCTAGTTAAATGAGGCGGACAAGATGTCCCTGATCTCGGGCGTCGTAATATTTAATTACGCACCACCTTCATGGTGGGCGAGACTCAGGATTACACACGCCTGCAGCCGAGTACCCTGCTATCGAGCGTTGGTCTACATCTTTATTAGAGAAAGAATATGACGCGAGAAACAAGACATAATACTGAGCCAAAATCAAAACACTCACGATCTCATCGCCATCATCAACGTAGACATGGCCACGAAGCTGATTACTATAGCGATGGAGAGAGGAGTACTGTCTCAGATGCTCAGGTTCGGACCTCTGATGAAGCATCTCAGGACCCAGTGCCCGGAGTTTTCACCTGGTCCGAACCAGTGTTAGACACTCATAGTAGTGGTCGATTCCAGTACCAAGCTCGACTAACACGAGATGGTAAGCCGGATTTCAGAGCCACTAAATTATCTCTAATAGACTGTTGTAGGCTACCAGTGGACGATATCAGGCTCTGATTCAGGCACCAACCCCCAATATCTGTCTGCTACCTCAGCTCACGAGATGCTTCATCCTTTGAGTGCCGCTGCCACCACTTACTCAATTGGCCCTTACGTAGCACACCAACCCATTCAGAACAACTTGCAGTATTACGGACCATTGAACACCAGCGCGAGCCCTGCTGTTCCCCCGGACAATGGAGGAAGTGGAAACTTTACATCAAAAGAATACTACGAAGAGGAGAAGACTCGTGGCGACAGAAGTGCACCAAGACAAAACAAGTCATTTGACGACTACCGAAACGAGAAGAGAGGCGAGCAGCGCCATTGTCACATTCATAGTCACCACCGTGACCATTCATCACATCGTCGTCGCCATCACCGAAGCAAAAGCCACGGAGATAGCACACGCCAAAAACACAAGGGCCAGGGGCATAGTCAGGGGGATTCTCACGACAAAGTCAGCGACTGGTTGTACAACTACGAGTACGAGAATTGATGACATCGCCGCATCGTCACGCAGCCATCATGAAGGAACATGTTACCGAGGTACCACTACGTTTAGAAGGGACAGAAGATTGCGGGAGAGAGAGTAGAACAATACGTTTTTCATCAGCTGCACTGGTTAAACCTAGCTCAACTATCAGTCGGCAATGACATCGCTTTAGCCTATAGCTTAAGCGAGGGTTGTGATAGACAAGTAGCCCCCCTCAAACCAAAGGACTCCTGGGAAAATCGCATACACCGGGAAAACACATTGCTGGCCAACACGCCTCTCCTTTTTTTTTGTTTTTGTTTCTTTCCCACCAGGTCTAGAACTTCGTTTTTTTTTAATAAAAATATTTCTTCTTCTCACAGCCACATGGCGCCATTGAACCGACTGATCCTCTCGATATTTGCTGAAGCTAGTACCATTTGTGGTACATTCCATACTCTAAGCAATCGGCTCCATGGGAGGTGTGGTCCTCACAGACTAAGTTCGGACAATATGGCGTTTCAACATAATCCGAGTCGCACGACGTTCGCCAGCAATATACGGCCTCGCCATTCAAGGGGCCACGCCCGCACGTCAAGCAATAGTACCACCAACGCCACGCGTGACACATTCCGTAGTCTGATAGGTTGGTTTTTTAGGTCGAGTGTGTAGGTATTTCTTGGTTGGGCTCTTGAGGCTATGCGTCTTTAACAGTGGAATTCTACTCCTTCGATTAATATGGGCAAGGGATAGGCAGTTGAGAATTAGAATCACCATTGCCTCTTTGTCTATAATACTCAGGTTGTGTCAATTGTCCAATGACAGTCTCGACAAGGCTCGAGAGACTCAAGCAAGCGTCACAAGGCTGTCCAGAGCCATCGTGAATGCTTCGTGAGCCAGTAACACAAAAATGAGGGGGGAGAGAAGGCGAAGAAGATCTGGGAACACTCAGAAGTCGAGTGCCGCTGGCATAGCCGTTTGCCTCGCACAGAATATATATACTCAAGTATACAATAGGCGCCCATTGCACTCTTTCCCCCAGTGACACCCCTCCCCTTAATATGTGCAGTTTTCATGACGTCCTCGCTCCAGCGAGCCGTGCCCCCTCCCCCATGCGACTCTCCTGCAGACGGAAACAGGGGTCTTCCCAAGGATCTGGCCTAGGAGGACGAGTGGCTAAGTGGCCAGAGCAGATGCATCGGCACGATTTGAGATGGACAAAAGATGCCCAATGGACCCTGAACATGGCACGGCCTGTCAGGCCACATCAAACGGGCTAAGCACGTCTACCTTCGGCCAGCTGCGGCGGTGGAGAACCATACCATGGCACCACCTCCTCGGCGTGGGCAAAGCAGAGCAGAGAGTTGACGCTGCGATGTTGACTCAAGGGATAAAGGGGTGGTTGTGAGTAATTTATTTCCTTTTTTATAATTTAATTTTAGAATATAACACCTGTCATTTTTGTGGCTTTGACATGCGGTGGTAGAAGTTGAGAGTTGAAATATAAACTTCATTTGATGATGCCCAAAGTGTATTTAGTGTAAGTAGGTTGGCGTAGCTACTATAGGTTTACTCAGGTAAATAGACTAAGTACACCCCACTCCCCAACTCCACTCCCATTTGACAGCGGCTAGCCTTATAGAAACTAGCGCCACCATACCCCGAGCTCTATCTACACTACGTAGTACATTACAAATGGGTACATCTCGCTTTTGATTTTACTGCACCTGTATAACACTGCGTTATTGCTGGCTAAAATCGGGAATTAGAGCCTGAGGATTGGTGTACAGCGATCTAGTTTTAATGGTTGATAATTGTTGGACTCTGAAGAACTATGTAATCAACGAGCACGCAATACGCTAAACAAGCATGGTATTCAACAAAGTACGGTGAGCTCAACTTGAGGGGAGGGTTACAGTGCTAGGTTGCGCCGGGTTATGCTTTGGACTGGGGAAACTCAAATGGATAAATAAGATAGGTACATAGGCAGATTACAGTGCTCATGCTTTAGTGATTGCCTGTTATACCTACTACATACCCAAGTATATATACGTGTTACTGCGTTCTTGTTGGAGCTATTTCGTATATCACCATGCAATAGAGAAGAAATATGACGTAATACCCTTGCCTTGGCGTCTCACACGCTCTGCCGACTCGTTGTTGGGATATTCTGAATTACTAAAGCATCATAGGTATTATTAACGACATAACTTGCATGAAGGCGGAACATCTATTAAAAAAGGTGATTTACCTGTCTGGGACATCTTGACTACTCCATAAATGGGTTTGACGGGGTATATATAGGTAGGTGACGTTGGCCTTAGTTCTGGCCTTAGAGGTAGCGGAGCCCCCGTAGTAGGTAACTTAAATACCCACTGATCAGTGTTTTAGCCCTAATTCTTCTTAATTACTTTAGGTACCCTACATTTTTAGAATCTGTGGTGTAGATGTGTAGTGTATTACCCGTATATACTAGGTATCTACCTACATACGTAAGGTTAGGTAGGCTTAAAATACATAGATAGGCTACCCAAGTAAATTCTACTTCAATTGCTATAGATTTTTGTGACCAATTTACTGAAGAAAAAATCCCCCAACGTGAATCTTGTAAGGTATCTACTTACCTAAGTACTCATGCACCTTCCAGAGCCGATAATACTAAAATGTACCTCGGTAATTTTACCTATCTCCTCCTACTGCGTATGCTACTTTCCACGCACATGAATGGTACCTCTCTAGATACTTGTACTTACTTAACTGCGTACAACTGTATTTCCACTGAGTGAACCTTTGTGGACCGCCCCTACCCAAGTTGGAATGGCAGGTGTTCGCTGTCGCTATTTTAGGTACTGTAGGTAACTTACTGCGTACTCGCGTACTCCTATTACTGCAGGTGCTCTTATCAAGCAGACATCGTCACCAGACCCCTCCAAAAAACGGCCACTTCTTAGCTTAACATTCAGCGCCCCGCATTCTCACATCGCTACCCTCTACACCTGATGGCCAACAGCCTTGACTTGACTTTCCCAAGGTTCTCATTTGGTTCCCGACCATACGTCGATGTCTCGCCAGTAGTGTTGCCGACAGCAGTGCTAGCTTGTACCCTGCCTACCAGCCTCTATCTAAACGTCACCACATCCGCTGTGAAGTCATCCTATCTTGACTCGGTAGCCCGTTCCACCCGGCCTCCACCCTTCCGTGTTGCACTCCTCCATCGTCCCGCCGCTCTTGGTGTTGCTCTGTCATTCCCTTCGACTAGGCCCTCGGAAGATCGTGTGCTCGCTCGCATCGAGTCACGGCATCAGGCCTGTAATCCGTGCTAGGTTCTCCATTCCCGCCCGGACTTGAGCCTCTGTCTCTAGTTTGACCTGCGCTGGAGTCGGTGCCCTGTCAATTTGACAGTCGGTGAGTATCCAAAACGTTTCCAGTATTCACCAGTCTTTCCGTTTCATCAATGCCGACACTATGCTCCAACTCGTGAATCGAAACAAAAGAGGAAGACAAAAGCAGCCGCAGCTGGCCTCGCTATTGCTTAGCATCTTGTTCCCGATCCCCTCAGCGTCCCTCTTATCTCATGTAGATAGTCATCATCATGCTCCCGTTTCGTCGTGGTGATATGAAAGCTGATTTCTACCAACGATAGGTCAACCTCGGCCAACCAGTCTACATTTTCAACAACTCGGTTACTCTGCTAAACCTCGCCCACTAGACCTAGCCCCAAGATAACAATCGATTATAGCGAGACCACTACGAATACACAGTTTGGTGCGCAGATGTCACCTGCCAGAAGAGGGTCGCGGCGGCCAAGGATTGGGGATAGAGGAGAGAGTGAGGTTAGCTATAATAGCGTGAATAGAAGAGAACAGACGATAGGGGTTGCTTCTAGCCTAACGCCTTTACGACCCGGCCATGCGAACGGCGTACCCGAAGAGGCGGAGATGGAGACAGAGACAGAGAACCACGCTTTCATGGCTACACCCCAAATTAGTGCCCCATCAAATAGTTTGTTCGGCACAGCCGACTCTTCTCGGTCCCTGACACGATCCACGAGAAAAGAGTACTTTGAGTCAATTTTAGTAGATGATCCATCAGGTCAGAGCCAAGCGCAGAACAGATTGCGTCTCGCCACTACTGGTAACGGTGCGTCAGCAACGACTACTTCACACCTCGAGGAGGCTCAAGACATTGATTACGGACCCACGGAGGCGGATGGTGAAGAGAACCTTGAGGGGGTTGAAGACCAGGATGAATCTACGGAGCCACAAAACGAAGGATCGGAAGAAAACGGCCATCCAACGGTTGGTGGCCTCCGTGTTCCTCGTCGATCAGATCGCATACGCGCCAAAAATGGAGCCACCCGAGAACCATCCCCATCAGCAGCTCTAGCACTTGCTTCAAGCAGCAACAACAACAACCGTATCCGCAAGAGAAAGAAGAAAAGTGTAACAAAGCAGAGTTTGGCTACCGGGTCCCTGCGTCGTTCAGCTCGACTCGCAAAGCCTCTCGACATATTCCACAAGTACCCGGAGCTACCTGCAGAGCTGAAATTGATGATATGGGAAGCTGCAGTTGAGCCCCGTTTGACCTATATTTGCAACCGGTCGTCGATGCTGGGACATGCCCATAGTTTCGGGATACAAAACAAGTTTCCGACTTGGTTCTTGGCATGCCAAGCGTCTGTCTATGTCGCCAGGCAATGCTACCAGAAACTCTTTGGGCAAAATGGCATGGCCATACACCCATTGATAGGTCTTCCCTTACGCTCCCAGGACATCAATCCTCTAGTCGATATCGTCGTCTTTGAGCCATGCCACAACGGGTGTCGAGGCTACTACTGTGCCCAGCAATACCGCCGGGAAGACCGTGCTGCAGTCCGAAAGCTTGCAGTCCAGATTGATTCTCCCCACCTGCCACCAGTCTCAGAGCCCGGCTGGGTCACGATTTCAAGATCATGGCAGAATGTGGAGACTCTCTTCATGATGAAACCAGCTGTCAAGGGGTTAGATCAGAGTGACAAGGCCATGATCCGAATCAAAGAAGGAGATCATGAGTTAGCTCTGCGCAAGGGTTTCGAAACGTGGAAGAAGGGGGCCGGGTTGGATCAAAAGTTGACGACCCTAGAATTTGTTCGAGTAGTAGAGCAAGAACCAGAGACGAAAGACATCAAGGATCGTTATCAGTCCGTCGAAGATCGGAAGACCGGTCTTGTTGAGGACATTATCCTTGGCTAGGTGGTCAGTATTAACGCCATTCACGTCAGACTCAGAGGTACCGAAATATTCAAATCAGTATTTCTGTCAGGGATGACCATAGGTCGTGGAAGGCCACGACATAGGCAAGGGCGATAGGTATTTCGTCTCATGATACCCCGGACCGCGAAGTTATAGTGATCTGACGTTCAAGAGGGCCAGTATGTAGGATCTATGAAGATGGTAGAAGAGCATGCATGGAGTTGTGGTCAAGGGACATATTGCAATAGGAGTCGACATGATGCTTTTTTCAGCTTCAGGCTGCTCTGCAAAGAATAGAGAGGGAAGACTTTTGCACTGGATCAACATGTAGGGTAGGTATCTAATCCTATCAAGCCACACCAATGAACTGTGGCTAAATAAGGTACCCTTAATCTTATTCTGCTCACACAAGGTACCTGCTCTCAAGTATCCACATGAGGTACTTTATTTTTCTTCTTTGTGACTTGAACCAATGAGAAGAGGGTACTGACCTCAGACCTTGTGTTGCTTGTTGCTCCTCCTACCCAATGAGAAAGGCCCGCCTAATATGCTTTATTGGCCGACAACGCATGTAAACAAAGCACAAAAAAGAAAAATACAGTTTTGAATTCCTGTGGACAGTATAGATTTTAGTGTTTGATCTAGAGCTGTGATAGGCTTTTAAAGATTCTAGAAGTTCTTTGGCTATCAATATGCATAGATGCCAGATGGAAATGTTGGGAGAGCCTATAACTTCCGCGGTTATGTGAACCACTAACGCCCTCCTCTGTATGTATATTATATGTTACATGCAATATTTGACGATAAAGCAGTAGCTTTCTTTGCTTCATCACGACTCATACATACTTCCCCCTATCTTTCACTCATTTTGCTCTTATTACACCGTTGATTATAGTTCTCCATGCCATTTAAAATCCGATGTGCTTTTATACTTTCCATACTTACTGTACTTTTTGACCTTTAGCGGCTTTTATTGTTTAGTTCTCATCCTATTAGATTTCTCTCCTCTCACTAAACAACATGGCTAGGGATAGTACAGCTTCTTTACCCACAACTAAAACGAGTACAGTCATGAATATCGCAGATAAGATTCAAGATGATGAAAATAAAAGCTCTGATATTGACATCAATGACGATTAGGCGAAATATGTAGGTAACATAGATCAGAAGATAGCAGATGGGATAATCTGTGAGAAAAAGGACATCATGTATCTTAGAGGCTCGACGACAGAAGCCGAGTTACTTGGACAGAGGAATTCCTATGACTTACCTACCAGGTAGGATGGGATAAGTGGACAGTGCCGACTCTGGTTCAGTGGTAATAGTTATGCTAGTGGTGCGGTTGATTCCATAATGGTAGTGGAAGAAAGCGCAGGAGTGATTATTTCGACAAACCATTCCTTCATTCTTCCTCGAAATATATATCATTTTAACGGCAAATGTGTAAACAGTGTTTAGCATAGTCATGGTACTAAACTCATTTCTTCATCCTTCGAGTAATAGCGCGAATACGAAGCCCGAGTTAAGTCGAGAGGTTTAATCACGTTTTATACCCCTTAAGAAAAGAGACACGGTCGTGAAATTTGGCTCTCTTCATTAGAAGAACTAACTCGTAGACACGACCTAATGCACATTCTGCCCTATGCTCTTTACCTGTCAATCTTGAGAATACAGATATACTTGAAATAATAGAACCCATGTCCATATCTCTCTAAGATCAAGCGACTGTCGCTACTTTCGGGGGATAATGCGATCATTTCTTCGACAAGATGTAGATCTCGCCCTCGGCGGAATTGTCGCTTCCAATGAAGAGGCCACGTCCGGCCGGGTCCCTAAGGAGAGTCATCCACTGTTAGTAACTCATGCCCTTGCAGACATCATACTTATCATAGAAACGTATGATGTAGATAGGTGGGTGGTAGGTAGGTAGGCAGCTTACCATGCAGCAGCAGTAAGTCTGATACAATTACTCTGCGTCAGGCCGTTGGCGGTGCAGCCGGAGGGGTTGGGCGCGGAGAAGATGTCCTTGTAGCCGGTGGTGCTGTCGGCGGCGGCCACGGGGTCGTAGGCGCCGCTCGCGAGCTTCGTGAAGGGCACCTCGACCACCTTGAACCCCGTCGGCGGCTGGCGGTCCCAGGACCCGTGGAAGGTCACGTACATGTTGGTCGCGTTGGCGTCGAAGGCGTTCCAGATGGGCGCGCTGTGCGCCTGGAACGACAGCCGCGGGCCCTTCGACTTGCTCGCGCAGTCCGCGTCGCTCGACACCCCGTTGCCCGCCGCCAGCATGAACTGGCTCCCTGTCTTCAGCCCGTTGATCGGGCTCCACACCGTGAAGCATGTTGGGTACCCGTACCAGACGTTGCGGGCTGTCAGGGGGTCGCCCACTGGTTGGTGAGGGTGTTAGCATGATATCGGCGGGCTTGGAGTTGCCTTTTGAGGTTTTAAGGGGTAATAGGGGGAAAGTCTTACAGTTGTTTAGCTTCTCGGCCGGGTTATCTGTGTGGATGTCCTGGTTGTTGAGCCTGAAGTCCTGTGATGATACATTCTGTTGGCTTAAGCACGTCAAAGCTCGGGGAGAGAAGATCACGCACGTCACCGCTGTTCTCAACGCCCCATACAATACCCGCCGGGTCTTGAACAAAGCCAATTTCGTTTCTCAAACCGTAGGCGAACACTTCGCCGGAAGTCTTATAGTTATATCCGGCGGCTGGGGCGGCGCTCATGTCGAAGATCTTGATGATGGCGCGGCCCGTAGCCGGCTGCGCTGATTGCATGTCGAGGTTGGCGTTGGATCCTACCTGCACGAGAACTAGGTTCGGCTGGGACTTGACGACCATGACGTTCCTGGTCGAGTGGATGCCGGAGTCGATGCCCGTGATGACAGTCTTCTGGTTGCTGACGGTCCTGGCGACGGGGTCGTAGGTCCACGACCAGACGGTTCGCTCGCCACTCGCGTACAGGGTCTTGCTGTCGGGCGTGAGGGCCAAGCCGTGGTTAAGCTGCACATTGCTGATGAGGGTTGTAGTGCTGTTGATGCATCCGTTGTCGCCGAACGTGTGCACCGAGATCCCCTTGCCGGCCTCTGATACCAGCATGTGTCCGTTGATATCCCACGTCACCGTCCTCACGCCCCTGAGCCCGCCCGCGATCTTCATGACTGACCATCCCGACGCTACCGTTCCAGGGAACCTCAGATTCGAAACCCCGGTGCAGCTTGTGGGCAATGGTAGCTGCGCTACCTCAGCCTGGGCAACTTGGCCTATGACTCGCGAATTAGGAGATCATGCGTATTGAGAGAGAAGGGATCACATACCTGCGCCAAGCAGGGCAGTGAAACCCGATACGATTCCTAGCAGACGCATCTTGGCGGACGTCCTTTTCTTTCTCTCTCGATACTACAAAGTAAGTGTGTCTATGTACAATAACTCACAAGACTCGTCCCAGTCAGATGGCACCCTACAAGAGGGACATTCATTTGGCAGAGGTGCCATATTTAGGAAAAAGCCAGAAGGGCCTAACACAGCTCTACGATGATGGATACATCATCGATGGGAAGGCATTTTCTCGGCAGTGTTCATTACGTCGCTTTATCAATATACAAAAGCATCGGCAAAATTCCTCTACGAGGCGTGATTGGTGCCGGCTGATACTATCCCAACACCCAGAACGTCCCGATGGAATAATGTGATGTGCGGGGGAGAACTGGCCAGAAAGGTGGTAAATATCAATTTATATTACTGGCTGGGGTTCACTATGGCTCAACCTCTCTGAGACTCTGGTTGTGAAGTGCGTTGTTGCGCACCCTGGAGATTGTGCCCCCGATTGACTCCCAAAATAGCGAATACTCTTTAACCCTAGATTGTGCTTGGCAACGACTTGGCTTAATGCTCGGCACTATGATTCCGAATTGCTAGTTAGTTAATCGCTAGGTCTCATGTTTATAGTAAGGAGGAGTTACTGATGAAGTCCTATAGCCTTCAACACCTAACCCATCTGACTTACGCAATAGCATGGATTTTGGCTGTAGAAACGGCAAGAATTAACTATAAAGACAGGGGGGAAGGGTATTTCTGGGATAGTTATCAGAATAGGAGGTCTTAAAGTCTATAATTAAAGTTCTAGTCGAGTGCTATTATTAGATTTGAAATACAACGTGCGAACCCGCTGATACAAAGGTCAATCATGAAGGAAAGGAAAATAATGATTAGAAAGTGAACCATAACCTCCATAAACAGAACTAAGTGTCACATCTAGTCCAATAAGCCCCCGGCTAAGCCATGGCTCCAAAAGGGCACAAGACTCCAAGTTGCACGCAACCTTGGAATTATGGTTTATATTGGCAGGTCTACTGGTCTGGTCTGGTCTGGTCTGTAGTCTGGTCATGTAGTTACACTAGAGTTATCAGTAGACTCGTCGTCATCGTCTCCGTCTTCCCTATAGGACGTCGCCTGCAAATTTCTTAGAGCAATATATCAGAGGTGTTTGTTCCCAGTGTGAATAGATAGCACATATGCAGTCACATGGTACGCGGAAAATGGGGTCATAGCTATAAGATAGGTTGGTTCAATTGGCCCTAGGGCTTCCTAATAGTAGCTGGGGGAATAGCTTAGCATATACACACTAAGTCTAATATATAGACCTTAAGGGTCTATATCTCATCATATCCCTCGTCATCCTCAGGTTCCTCCTCGTCCTCAGCTTCTTCGTGGTCCTCGGGTTCTTCGTAGTTCTCATGTTGCTCGTAGTCTTCGTGTTGTTCGTAGGCCACCTGTTGCTCGCAGTCCTTATAGAGCTGGTAGGCCTTATAATGGTCGTAGCAGTCAGGAAGTGGCTTCCTCATCGCAAAACTAGCCACGAGCGAGGCGTGAGCGAGGGCCTCGCCCACCTCGTACTCGAACTCCGGGTAGAAGGCGTAGGACGCATTATCCCTGGGATTATACCGAAGTAATGTATGGATGTGTTGCCAGGTTTCGAAGAGAGTGTCGTGTGCTTTCGACAATGTCATGCAGCGACACCTATGGGCATGAGTGAGCGATACATACGATTCTGGTTTGGGCTCTAGCTTCTCCCAATCCGGGTGCACCTTTAGGATGGGATCTGGCAACGGCTTCGTTGCTGCGATCGAAATTTGGCAGTGTCCGTTCGGACTCGTCACTTCTACTACATACCAGGGCTCTTCTGCCGTTGGTGCGCGGACGGTAGCGTTGGATTTCAAAAGATGTATTTGGGAACTCATGTTAGGGGCTTATTAGAGCGAGGTGGGAAAATACTTGCCTCTGAATAGAACTATTTAGGGGGTTGATGGTGCTTGTTGTGGTATAAGGATCTGCTTCTTGATCCTATTGCAATTTTCTAAGTTTGGCTAATATTTATGCGCTCAATCTCTTGTTGTCTGAAGGCAAACAAATCAAACAAATGCATTCACTAGTTTTGCTCGTATATTTCATTCTTTGTTGAGAAGCGCAACACGCTGTAAGTCGTAGTGAGTTACAGAACAATGGTATTGAAGAAATCGAACAATTGCATTATCAAGGTCGTAATGAAAGACTAGTTACGGCCAAGTGGCCATGAGTAATCCATGTCACTCTGTCTGTCAACGCTGCGCCCAGTCCTTAAACTCCCAACCTGGCGAATGAAAGCGAGTTCGGATAAGAGAGTGTGCCTAATCAATAACGTATTATCCCTCCATGCTCACCCCTTAGGCGCACTTAACCTGTGTGATAGCGTAGTCATCATGTGCGGGTGTTGCGCCGCCAATAAGGTATGTTCCCATCCATGTATCAAGCACGGCGGCGATTGAATCTTCAGATAGGTAGTCCGGGATCATGTTGGCCTTGAACATAACAGAAAATGGGGCCTTGGTAGTGTTTCGGGTGTCCAGGTAATTCTACGGGGTTGTAAGTAATGTGTCCCTTGGTCCTTTCTTAGTCGACGGCGGAGATGGTGGATCTTACCGATGAGAAATACAACGAGTTTGTGCTGGTAACCCACTTCGATAGGGTACCTAGAAATTAGAGGTTAGTCAGAGCCCGTACAGGAGGGACTTAGAGCGCTGTATGAAGCGCAAAAGGGGCAGTAAATTCTATCGACTTACTATAGAGGATGTTCGATGCGGCGTTCTGAGGTTGACTGAGGGTAGGAGTCAGGCTCATACGACAGCCTGAGCCGGCAATATCATCCCCAGTGTCGAGAGGAAGACCATGGACGGCGGCAAGGCCGACTGATGCCAGCGTCAAGGTGTTGAAGCGCATATTGTCAACTTGCAGGAGCGGAAAAGTGCAGATTTTCAAGATATTCAGCTTGACACGATGCTTGCGATGGATAGTCTTCGGGGCTACACTCCAAGTCCTCGCATGGCGATCCGGGGTATAAATAAGGACCACTTCTCCGCCCATATACTATACAATATAGTATACCCACCCTTGGCACGATGCTGGAAGTGGGCGTAGCATCAAATCACACCCTCCCGGCCAGCGACATCTCTCGGTGGAAGCACCGTTTGGCTCGATGGGTCCTTATCGACCCACGGACACCGGCCTCACATGTGATGGCGACGGATGGAAAGTCCCTTCATATTCAACGATGATTAGGCGGTCAGACATAACTACGAAGTCAACAAGCCTACGTTACTGGGTAGAGGGCATCGCCTTCCACACGCCACCCATGTCTGGAAGCCATTGAGAACAGCCATCACATGCGCACGGCCGCTCGAAACAAAAACATGGAATGACTGTGATTCCAAGATGGTCTTCAAAGCGTATCTGGCGGAACTTGCCTGCCGCGCCGATGTGTGGGATGGATGGTTGTCAGTGAGCCCGATGTGTCGCTCTCCCCAGGCGCATCTGACAAAGATTTCCCTGCTCCCGGCGACGTGGGATGAACGTGGAATGGACATGGGACGGACAAGGGATGGGATGGGACGCACATGGGGGATGCTTGTGATTATTCCAAATCCGTGTCCTCAAAGCGTACTGACAGAGCTTGTCTCTTGCCGGATCTGGGGTCTCGGACCGGATGTCGCTTGATCGTGGCGCATCGTTGCGGCGCTGGCTGGCTGGTTGGTCGGCCGTCTGCAAACCACACGCAGCCCAGTTGGCCCTGCGTTGCTCACTTATACATACATACACTCATACATACTGCGTACACATACATACACACACTTACATCATACTGTAGTAGGCAGGTGTCATCAGGAAAGGTGAATGCAACAACTATACTAGACGCGTCTATCGCGTCTATCGCGTTAGATAGCATGCTCTCGGCTGTGAATGCACGAACTTCGAGGAGAAGCGGGTATTGTGAGCGGCTGTTGGGTTGTTCTTGTTGTTGTTCACCCATCACTCACACACAAGACATGGATGCTTGGCGGCACGACCCGACATCGATTGAGGGCAACTATTTTCGGCCCTTCCCAGCGCTAACCGCCCACGCAGCTAGACTAGTATAGGAAATTGCCAGCACGACAGACAAGACAAGACGGACCAGACAGATAGACAGAACGTTCCCGTCCGGGCGCGTCCGCCACCTCCCGAGACCCGATGTCTTAGATACTGTAGAATTCCCACCAACCCGGGAGACAACAGCCAACCAAGCTTTTGGCGCGCCTGACAGACAGCCACAATCACCTGAGTGCCGTGCCTCGGCTACAATGCCCCGTCGAATACCTACTGCGCACACAGTTGACAGTTGTGTCGCTTGGGGGCCATGTAAGTCAGACTTATCCACCCTACCAGATAGGTACCGTACTCTACTACCCTACCCATATGTAAGCACCTAACGTAGGTACGGAAAAGCAGGATTCAGCTGGCCCGCGGTCCACGTGCCGGTGTGCGCCGCTTAGCTTGTTCGACTCGGTGTCCGTTGCTCCGTGGGACCTATCGGAGTCGTGTGTACCGTTGACTACTTAACAGAGCAATGGTCATCCTGCTCTGCCGACCATCCATCGCGTTTTGACGTTCGGTTCTACCTTACCGTTTGCTATCCTTGCTAGTAAAGCCGGCGGTGAAAGTCTGCGCAAATCTTGAATCCGCCTGTTAAGGCTACAACAGGTCCACATTAGATAAATTAATTGGCAACCCTTAAAAGAATCTTCCAGTTCTCCACTGAGGTAGACTACAGTAATCGCAATCTCCTCTGAACGGACGGATTCGTCACGTCTTAATTGTGCTTGGGCAGTAATTGTGGGTGGGGTACCGGTACATCACACAGCCACAGGGCTTGCAAGGGTATCGAGGTTTAAATTCTGTCCAACAACGGTTTATTTAGTATGTAGCTATGTCTTACGACTCTCAAGGAATGACCATAGGATTCTAGCGAGAAGAGGACTCCGCCTAAGCACTCTGCTGCACAGCACACCACTTCCCTCTAATCTAATTTTGATCTATCACATAAGAAAAGACTCAACTCTGCTCCCGTACTGTGAGGCGGCAGTCGTGATGCGCTCTCCCCCATAGTCATCTCCAACTACACTCGCAGGATGGCTCTTGCGCCAGGCTCGCTGCAGACATAGATCACATCATGCGCGTCGCTGAAGCCGTTGAACTTGGTGGCGGAGCACTTCGTATAAGCGCCCATGTCCTCGAAGTAGAACCAGTCACCGACATCAAGCTCATGAGTAAAATGGATCGACTCGGTAATGCGATCGATACCATCGCAGGTGGGACCCCAGATTGAGTACTCGGCACTAGCACACGTACCCTTCGCAACGGCATCACCAAGGACGCTGTCGTAGTACGTACGCATGCCAGTGCGTAGAACCTTAGCCTCCGGGTGCTGATGATCAAACATAATGCTGCTGAAGTTCCCATAGAGGCCATCATTGACGTAAACCATGTAACTGGTCTCGCCGGTGAGGGGATTCTCAATGGTACGACGCGCAATGATGTTGCAAGCGATGGTGAAGGCAGAAGACACGTAGTAGCGACCAGGCTCAGCAATGATGTTGATGTGAGGCGGGAAGTACTCGTCCAAAGCCTCGCGAAGAACATGGGCCATGGTCTCGAAGCTGTCACCGGAAAAACCACCTCCCACATCGAGTGTCTTCATCTCGAACCCGTGAGCATAACCTTGCTTGAAGACGGCGTCGGCATCTTGAACAGCCTTGAGGAAAGCCAAAGGGTCAGATGCACCAGATCCGACATGGAAACTGACACCGACGACGTTGAGTCCTAGTTCCTTCGCCAAACGGAGAAGGTCGTCAGTCGCATCGAGGGAAGCGCCGAATTTCAAGCTTAGACGGCATAAGCTAGACGAGTCATCGGTAAGAATACGCAAGAAAAGCTCGGCATCGGGAAAGAGCTTGGCAATCTTGCGTAGCTCATCAGCATTGTCGAACGTCATCTGCTTGACGCCTTGGCTCGCAACGAATCGAACGTACGAGTTGGTCTTGCAAGGCTGGGCATAGATGATGCGTGATGGATCAACGCCTATATCAAGGACCTGCTCGATCTCGGCCTTGGAGGCGCAATCGAAGCCGGTGCCTAGCCCAGCGAGAAGCTGAAGCACCTTGGGGTCCGGGTTGCATTTAACCGCGTAGAAGGGCTTGACGCGGGGAAGATTCTTCTTCCATCTCATATGTTGACGATAAACCTCGCCGAGATCGCCGACGAAAAAGGTATCCTCATCTCCGGGGTCGCAGGATTCGTGATCGATACTCTCAACGCGGTGGCGAAGAGCATCGCCAATCATTTGCTTTGCGACAATAGCGCCATGATTATGGTCGATGGGAGGATTCTTCTTGGTAAGAATCGGATTATTCTCAAAATAAGTCGGAACAGCGTAGTCGACGAGAGCAGTGGCCATTACCATATCCTCCGAATTAGACCGAATCGAGAGGAGAGAAAGAGGAGCTTTCTGTGTCCTTGACGTGTGAAGAGGCGGAGAGTAAGGATCTACAGAGGGGATTCTCTAGATGTGCTGTCGCAGCTATCTACACTCACGATGGTGGATAGCGTTGTCGACAGAAAGAACTGAATGCTAGGAACGTGTTCCTCTGGTGTTAGGGGGGTCGAAAACGGTAGCTTCCTGATCCCGAAGCGATCTGACGAGGTCTCCTCGACTCTCCCTCTGCAAGAGGAAGAACCTTAGAACTCGTCCTATGCGGCAGCCGGTGGGTTGGGTGGATGATTGGAGTCGGTTGGGGAGTGTCGAACAAGAGAGGAGTTCGGCGGTCCTTAGGCGATCTCAGCAGGCGGTGGAGGGGGTCGGGAGTTGATGATGTGGTAGGATTTGCGCAGGCTGAAATCTTGGTCAGAAACGAAGCTCACGGCCGTGGAAGCCGTGGTAGCTGTGGTGCCTTTGAAGAGACCAAAGGCGAGTCAAATAGGAAAGGGGATTTGAACCGGTTGATGACGGATCAATCGCTGTGATGATATGCTTTAAGAAGCCTTGAAGTGGGGTTTAGGACAAGTGGTTTTTTTTCTTCCGTGACTATGTCCAAAAATCAAAGTAAGTAGAGAGATGATATGTATGTCTGTATGTAGTATGTCGCTGTTCTTGTTGTGAAAAGAGTATATACTATGAAGTGGGTGCTGGGGAGAAGGGGAGCGAGCGAGCACGAGAGGTGGTCGCTTTTGTACCTAGCAAAAGCCGGACTAAGCCGCCTCTGGGAAGATACAGCCCTGGTCAGGGCAACTTTTTTTTTCTCATGGTGGGGAGAGGATCGGGGCGGGGCGGGGCAGGGCAGATTTGGCCAGAAATTATGGAGACTGGAGACATGTGAATGGACGACATGGGATGTCCGCGCTTGCTTGTCCCTTATTAGGTAAATAATAGTGACGTACTAGAACCTCAACCTGCGATGCTGTGCAACAGAAATAGCCAGTTGATATTCATGTACAGAAGTCCCTTTACTCTTTTTCTGGCCAATTCTTTCCTTTCTTCTATTTTCCCGCTAAAAGCCGCGACAAAGCTAAAAACAATCGGGACTGACTAATTGAAACTTGAGTACCTGACTGCGTCTAGCAAGTAGACCCTTCAGGCTAGGCAGCTGATGTGGTGGGTATGTTGGTGTATGGAGGCATTCACAGTATATTTACGACGAACTGTGAAGTTGGTAGGTACCTTGCAGGGGCAGGCGGATACGCAATGCAAGGTAGTTGGCTATGCTATGATGTAGATCTGTCGCGAAAACTCGGGGGTTCGACAATGAGACTTGTCCACGGCCAAACGGCGAAATGTCAGGCTTCCGTATCGACTATCAAGACGTGAGAGACACCTTGGAAGCGAAGACACGCGCACCTTTATAGTTGTCGCCGTCGCTCTCTCTCGATAGGTGTCTACTTACCTACCTACTTAAATACTTACTGTTCACTTCCCACTGTCGACCCGTCCAAGGGTCTCTCGCCCAAGGGTCTCTCACCCTCCGATCAGGCGCCCCCCCATCGGCATTTCTCCGTGATGCATGTCGATACAAGCTAACCTCCAACTCGTCAATCGATATTGCTGGTTGTATCAAGCTGATAAAGCAGTATCCAGTCTCCATATATGTTGTGAAAACTGCAACCTTGGAGCGACACCGCTCTTCCTCCACGGCAAGCCTTGCGACCGGCCCAGTGCCCCTCGACATCTCTTTCTCTGACCGCAACTCGCTCGCAAAGCTCTGCCCACCCTTTCCCTTTCCCTCTCCCTTGGCGTGTCATCGTGACTCTGTTCCGACCACTCCTGCCCAAAGAGGCTTCCCGCTGCCTTAACACTTGACGCCAGATGCATCTCCAATTCATCGGCCACCAGTCGACGAAATCGGCCCTGTTATCACTGACGGTCGCAGAGTGACAATATTGGTCGATCTCACCACGCATCGAAATTGAAATACGACGTGTCGGTAGCGTCAAGCGTAATCTACGTCCTGGCTCTGACTCTGCCGCCGCTTGCCTGGCCGCTCACAACAAGTTGGTTTAGGCTGTTGTCCTCTTGTTTTTCGAAATGCGACGATGTTGTGGTGTGACGGTGTGGTGTGGAGTGGTGTCTGCCTACGTTCAGCCGCTTCTGAGATGCCTTCAAGCTACCCCAAGCTCTCCCCCTTCGAGTGGCCAATTAACTTGCAGGCACTTTTGTTTCAGCAGCAGAAGATGCATGCATGTCGGTACAGGACCTGTACACCAGCCCCCGCGGACATCAAGCCTGCTATGTTGGCTGTGATTGGCTCTGCGGCCATACTTACCTCTCAATTGGCCGGTTGATAGCATTCGAAGCGTCGGGGTGGTTGCAAATCGCTGGAGGCGTGTTCTAGAAGGCTTGAAGTATCTAAATTAGGTAGCCGGATCGTAACGTGAGAAAATCCCCGGCGAGTGCGGGTAACTCGAAAAAGAGATGAAAGCGGCAACGCGAAAAGCTTGATTTGACGAATGCCATTGCAACCAACCATTGACACAGCGTTGCATGGACGATAACCAACGACTTCTTCACCTTGCAGAGACATTTGGCAACTCAGCCATGCAACAACCGTTTGTATGCGTACCTTAGTCTGCCTACGTATCGTAGTCTTCTTAGTAATACCTAATAAGTAGCTACCTAGCCTACCGTGTGTCTCTTGGGGAATCACTGCTTTGGGCACGACTTCGGGACCTACGCATACAGTACCACGAATTTGTACCGGTATTGCATTATCTAGTGCCATGCGCAGTGGCGATGCTGTGGTACCGCACTTTCACTCACCACATACATACATGTACATGATGTACGTAGTAGTACAGTGAGTCTACAGCAGGTACAATTCCATGTACCCAGGTGGCTACATGTAGGCAAGGTCCCTCCAGAGCTCCGAGCTAATCTAGCTGGAAGTGCTGGACGAGATTGATTGGCTGGGTTCTGTACAACCATGCTCCACATATGTCGGCGTGCATCTGGAGCCTCGAGGATCAATGCTCCCCCTCTCTCCCAAGTGCGCAGTATGGTATACATACAGTACTGTGCTTCTCCACATCCTAGCTACACAGTCTACACTAATTCATTAGGTCGTTCCTCTAGCCAGCTTCAACTCCACCACTCCACCACTCCACCACGCGTTTGGGCGTAACCACTGCTGGAAACTGCTATGACAGCGGCCCGACCTCCCGCGCAGTGATATCAACACCAATTATATCTATAAGCCATCTTGGGACCTGATGAAATGGTCTACGTGCGGCCCAAGAAAGGTATTAAGCCCGGCCCCAAGAAATTCCCCAAGGGGTGCCGAAAACGATGCGATTTACGAGTGCCTCCCGCTCACCACGCACGCCCTCAATCGTCATTCACGCGAAAGCGCAGGACCGAGGTCCTACTTTGGCTGATCGACAACCGCGTCGCCACGGCCCAAACTACGACGGTCGGTGAACCGTACATCGCATCGTCCGTCAGACAGGGCCAAACCCCGTTGACCGAGGACGACCACAAAGCTCTGAAGGAAGCGTTTCGCGAAAATGGCGTCATCTATCGTCCTCCCACATACCAAGACGCTTCGGTAATCTTCAACATCGGCCGTGCCAACATCGCGTCTTGGTGGGTAAAGAGGAAGAAATATCTTTCGCCCAACGATTACGACAGGTCAAACAAGCTGCCCATGTATGAGACCACTCCTGGAGCCGGCAATCCCACATCGGCTCGTCCACATGTCCTCCCAGAAACCATTGTCGGCACAGGTACCGTCGATGCCGCAGACGACCTCGAGAATGATGATGGGAATGATGATAGCGATGATTCTGGGCTCCCATCTCCCACTGTTATCGAGATTAGCGATGGCTCTGATATGGAATCAGACGATGATGACGATGAGCTTCCTGAACTGGAGGCTGCTCTGGACAAGCAGTTAGCCGCCGGAGCCCGGCAAGCCCATAGGGAGAGCTCTGAGGGTGGCCAAGCATTCCAAGACGCTCCAGAATATCAAAACACCGAAGGTCAGGACAGCGATGGTTCTGACGAGGATGCTGATGGCGAGCGCGTCGAGGAAGCTGATATGTATGGCCCAGGGTAGATGAGCCGCACGCTCTAGCCGTCTGCTGACTAAAGTGTGCTATTGGTTCCCCCAGAGGTTGAGCCGCTCGCTTCGGTTTTTGTCTCGTGTGGATTAATACCTGGGGCCGGGTTATTACCCCTTTCGAGACTGGATCTCGGGTCGCTTCTCCAAATCACCTCAATCCGATCCACGATCAGCAACTTGTAGGTCTTGCGATAGGATACTATCGCTGATCCCTTTAGTAGCACGAAGTAACAACAGGCGGGCTCCTTCAGGAAGGCTGGAAGACGCGCCCAGTGATATACCACTACATTCTAAAGAGGAGGTGACCTGAGCCACGCTTTAATCGCATACTGGAATAGTTCAGAGCGGTCCTCTCGTTTCAAGCATCTCACTATGCACGAAACATGTGGAACCATTGTAAGATTTACGGTGTGCTGTTGAGCAAGAAGAGGGCGCTCTAGTCGTTTGCGCCTCTACTACAGTGTGATAACCATTCTAGATATAATCTTTAGTTTACTCCCTTGACATGACACCCGTACACACAGGTCACTAGTATCCCCATAAACCCCCTTTTACGTATCCATGTAAAGCTCATGAGTCGGACAAAATGGCAAAGACGAGTTTGAGTCAATTTCGACACCTCACTACTGCTTGTGTCATGCCTCGATGCAACCTGGGGAACATCGCAGTTTTGAGGTTACTACAATCTAGACTATATTTTCTACCCTATATATAACCAAGCACAACAATAGACGAAGAAATACTATTATCAAATCGTGGCGCACAGGCCGTCGAGACAGGTTTACAGATATGATCAAGCACCTTTAGTCATGTCAAGATGACACTAAAACATGCTGGGAGATCAAACCAGAATATCTGTAGTGATGAGTGATTTCTCATTCCCAAGGACAACGAACTATCCGAAACATTCTTGAGGTTTGTGGCGAGGCCATCGGCTTCGTCGTGTCAACGGCAGTGCCTTCTAATTTATCTACAGCTTCGACCACTATTCCTCGACACAATACCTGGCGACAAGGTGCGACTAGGCCGTAGCAGATAGATCAGTTGTTTAAAAATCTTATAAGCTAGGCGTGGTTTTATTTGTAGGATCTCCTGTAGCTAAAGTAGCCTTGGTCATCTCTTATCATTGTCGCTCTTCATCACCAGCGTCAGTCTCTAGGATGCTTGATTGACCTGCTCCGTTCCTCATTTCGGGCAATGTTCACGAAAAATAAATTATATTCGTGCAGCCCACATTTCAACGCTGTGGCGATATACTCACGATCAAGAGTTAGCTTAGGCTAGTCATTGTTGTTGGGCTTGGGCATCCCTACAGCTGAGATAGAATCACTTTCACATTTGCCGATTGCCTTCATCATCCCCAAGCCTATCAACAACGTTAGTAACGCGCCAGCCAGCGTTCCTTTTCGTCACTCTGAAATTGTTATGAGCCCTGGGAGATAGATGGTCAAGCGCTGTTATGAGTTGCGACGCTCCTAAATGTGAACGACGATAGATGATGATCGGTGGCAACTAAATTTAAAAGTCAAAGTATCTAATCGAGCACAGAACTACCGTTTTAAAAACATAGGCGCAGAAGTATTGAAGGCATCTACTGGGCTTAATCAATGCCACGTTTTTGGCGCGTCTTGAATAGAAGCCCTCTCTCTCGGATAGGCTCCGGTACGCAGAAGGCATACGGGAGACAGGCTCCGCGCATAGTACTTAATTTGATTAAGCGAAGACAGAAAATCAGGACCCGACGGGGCCAGCGTGCTCCAATACACTGGATGGTGATTGGTTCCAGCGCGACGTGACAATATTCGCGACATTTATCTACTTTTAGCCGTGTATACATCCAGCCATGAAACCCGCTCAATCCCTCTCTTCCCCTCTTCAATCCGGCCATCAAGGAAAAAAAAAAAAATTCGCACCAAGCACTGACCAAAATACGTTTCACTGAACAGTTAAGTGCAACGTGCTATTTCCTTAAACGGATTTCGACTCGCAGCTTATTACTAAATTGGGTAATTAGCTGTATTCTTTAAGGCTTGTCGTTGAACGTTACGGCCTAGAGCTCCGGCTTTCTTATGTATTTCGGCACCTCTTATAGCGACGTTCTTATAGTAACTAAGCAATAGGAGGCAGGGTCGTTATGGTTCACCTCTCGTCTAGGTATTTTTTAGCGTGACTTGGATTGTTCAGTGACTCTATGTATGCTGTTAAGCATTTCGACAGGTATTCGCGAGACCGTGCGTGGGTGGGTGGATGTAGGAGTGCGTGGAGTAAAAACCTGTCTGCCATGGCCAAGTTCTGCTGCTCGAAGTCTTAAAACAGATAACAGTGACCAACTATGGGATATTTTTCTTCCTTCCCCGTGTACTCTGCCTCGTCCCTTTTCTGATATTCCTCTGAGCCTTATTTATAGATCTAGTGTTAGGTCGGAAAAGGCCTATGATTTCTCGAATGGTTGTTCATAGATACGCATCTTCATCCTCATGACATAACTAGTTCCCGACTCATAAGCCATGATTTCATCGATTGGATTTTTCAATATTGCACTTTTCTTGCTGATTCAGGATGTCAGAGGAGCTGAGAACGGCATCATTGGCTTTGGCCTTTCCTTCTACCAGGACTCATGTTGCCTAGCATGTCACGACTCTCTCTCCCCCCTATACCTGGACTGCACGACTTTCCCCCAGCACCATAACATGTCGGGCATGAAAATGGATATGGACATGGATATGGATATGATGGGGACAACAAGTGAAGAATGCCGGTCTTCCAATATGCCATGGCTCCAGACAATAGCATATTGTATACAACAGGCCTGTGGTCCCCATGGATATACAATGGAACAGCAGGCAAAATGCTTTCGTCTTTACGCAGTGGATGGCGCATCGGAGCCGACTTTTCACCATAGTCTACCCGATACGGCGCCCACGGCCGAGCTACCTGAGGACGCGGAATGGCTCAATGTTACTAGCCTAGTTAATCAGGATCTTTATTATGCGACACATGGTACGCTAGACGAATTTGCGAGATCAGAGTACATTCACACGAGGTATTCGTAAGTTAATTTCCCTTCAGTCTTTGGATATTCGTAGTGTTGTCTGGGGATCAAGATTACGAATAACGAACTATGCGTAGGGTGATCCTCTACTTTATCGTCATTGGTATCTGTCTTATTTGGGGAGTCAAGATCCAGCTCGAAAACGCATTCTCTAGTAAAATCTACCAACGATTACGAAATTCAGCTCTCGCGTTAAGTCTTCAACAACACATTACTCTCCCGGCTTTATTCGGATCGCGGCACTTGGAACCGCTCCCTGCAAACTTGGGCTATGTACCCGGCAGGGCACTCAGTATTTCCATCAGCATCTACGTCGCTTTGAACATAATCTTATCTTCCATCTCCTTCGGAAGCTTTCAACCGAACGTGTACTTCCCTTCACAACGATCCGAACTATGCGAGTACGTGGGCAACCGAACTGGCACCCTCAGTCTCGTCAACATCAGCATTGCCATTCTATTTGCTGGGAGAAATAATCTGCTCATCGCCATAACTGGATGGAGCCAGACGACTTTCCTCACTTTACATCGCTGGGTGGCGAGAGTAGCTACGTTGCAGGCTATCGTCCATTCTGCCGTGTATACTCTGGCATATGTCGATCCGGGGTACGACGGAGCAACCCCCTATTCAGTGAAAGCGGCCGAACCTTTCTATGTAGGTCTCCCGACGCCCCTCGGTTTCACACCACGTCTTAAGAATAAAGCACCTTGGTATCCGAACCCGCGTTTAAGCTAAATAGTCTACTACACGTCTTACTAACTATTCGTCATAGTGGTGGGGAATTATCGGAACTATAGCCTTGAGTCTAGCTGCAGCTTTCGCCGTCCTTCCCCTTCGTATAACGCTTTACGAGTTATTCCTTACGGTTCACATTATCTTGATTATCCTTACTTTGGTTGCATGCTGGTATCATTTGGTACCCCATTTCGGCTTTGAGGTGAGCCTTAGAATCTTCCTCCCTGGGTGCCTGAGTCCTTGTTTTCCGTATCATATCTCATACTCTTTATTTAAGCTTAGGAAGACTACTGGGCACTGAATTTAGGGACCTTAGATCAGCTAACATCTTCTCGTTTACGCAGTATGGCTACCAGGTATGGCTGTATATTTGTTTTGCATTTTGGTCTGCCGATCGACTCGCTAGGCTGGCTCGGATCCTCTACTACAATCGTCTCGGCGACGCCAAAGGAAAAGTCGAGGCAATCCCAGGTTGCAATATCCTACAAATAACCGTCTTCCCGCGCGTTATCCGAGGAATTGGCCCGGGCCAGCACACGTTTCTATACTTCCCTGCACTCGGCAGGTTGTGGGAAAGCCACCCATTCAGCATTGCGGCGTGGGAGACACATGATGCAGTGCCACAGCTCGCTTGTTCGTCTCTCTCCATTTCAAAAAGCAACAACGTCTATTCTATGACGAAAGAATTCGGCACTGCGTCGCCGGGGACAGATTCCGGCTACCAAGTGAAGTCGACGACGACGCCGCCGCACCGAGAGGCGGTGCTTTGTGACGCGCAGAAGTATAACGGCGTCTCCTTCCGACTCCTGATCAGAGCGCATTCGGGGATGACTGCTACACTGCAAAACTACCTTTCCTCGCCTTCTACACGCTCGAGAATGGAGATATCTATCTATACGGAGGGTTATTACGCAGGTCATCACGCTACTTTCCAATCGCTCTTCACTGCTGATACGGTATTATGTCTTGCCGGTGGACTGGGAATCACGCACGCCCTCAGCTTCGTTCAGGAATATGCAAGCCGGACATCTCCGGAGGGCGAGACAGCAGGGAATACTCGTGGTTTGATGAGAAGAGCGAAACGCTTCATACTGGCCTGGTCTGCGAAAGAGATGGCATTTATTGATCATGTCAGGAAGAACTTCCTTGCCAATGCCCAGGGAGTGGAGTGTTTGTTCTGGCACACAGGTTCTTCTGAAGTCACGGAGCGAAATTCAGAGTCGCCCAAGGACGAAATTCGAGGGACTGAAAGTTATGTCCCGATGGTAGACACCGCGGTCACGACAGGGCGGATGCATATCGCCTCTGTAATAAGATCGTCTCTCGAAGTCGGGCGTCAGACCACAGTCTTGGTGTGTGGGCCAGGTCAAATGGCTGATGAAGCAAGGAAGCAGGTCGTCAACTGCGTTAAGGATGGCTTCAGTGTAGATCTAATCGAGGAAGCCTTTGCTTGGTGATTCCGGGTACCTATGGCATGGCTTCGGACGACGCCTTTTCTCTGCAGCCTTCTCTCTGTGTATACCTCACTCTCTTTTCATAATCTACAAGATATTGTAGGTGAAAATTCACGTTGACAATGCGGATGCGTATCTGATAACCTTAACGTAGTACTAAGAGCTGGCGGGGTGTCAAGTAATAAAACGAGAGATAGGAAAAGTGGTCTTCGAGAGGGATGCGTTGTTCTGTCTCTGATGTTGTCCTATCAATATTCGTCTTTGCAGTCATAGTTGTTTCGAACTCGCAGACTTGGGTTGAGATACCTAGTAATTACCAGGTAGGGAAGGTAGATCCGGATACCTGCGACAGATAACATGCGGACCATGAATATAAACCTGTAATTCTACTTATAAATCACGCTTTACCCATTGCGTATGATACAAAATGCTTGCTGTGCCATGTACACACCCCGAGGTGCAGTGGACTTATAGGTAGAGGGGAGCTGGTGAGAGTGGCTTTCCCGAATGAGATGGCTCAACACTACATTTGGTATAGTAACAAGTCCCGAATCATATTGCCTAATAGCTTCATAGGGATACAGGCAATATGGAAACAGATGCTTACTTGGCTGGCGAATTAAAGTATCAGAATCCTCTCAATCCTGGATGAGTTCTATATGTTGTGTCGGGTCGTCGATGTTGATCGCAAGGCCCCTTAGTCATTAATATTTAGCAGATAACCATGAAAAGTCGTCATGATCGTCGTATCTTGGAAACACCTATCAATGTGAACTCGGCTTGACCGTGTTGCATGTTGTAGAGATAACCAAGTCTTTGTAATGCCTAACTAGGCATAAAACAGACACCAGTATTGGTTCGGGATTTGTTAAGTCTTGCCAACATCCAATTATCAACCTTCGAGACTTGTCTGCCATCAATTACTAAGGGCCATACCCTTGCATTCAATAATCATATAGCAGCTGTATTTAGTTCCTTTCCAAAAGAAGACATCCCCCCGTCAAGTTAGAGCTTCCGCGGAAGATGTACTATGCGTGCGGGGAACATCGCGATTAATAATTCACAGCGGCTGTGAGGTTACTAAGCCATGTAATGTCACATACAAAGCTCAATGCAGCCATTTATATTCTACTGTGGCGTTTCTGTACCCAGAGGAGTGCGCGACCCCCTTCAATTGCTGGAGGGCGCGTTGGTATTACCGTCAGGTTTCCGGTTAAGAAGGAATTCCACGGTGTTTGGTCGTGCTTCTAATATGCTAGTGCCATTACTAAGAGACGAGAAGATGGCGATGCCTCAACTCATTCGCACAATAGACTTGAGTTGTGTGTTTGATACTGCCAGCCTATGTTAGTATAAAGAAGTGAGCAATGTCTATGTCATAACAATGTATCAACCATCATCTCCAGACACGGCAACCAAAGGATACAACCGTGTTGATTAACTCTGCATATATTTATATTCGACTATAGGAGACTCATCATGCCGAAGCTTATTACAATTGTTGGTGCCACAGGCAACCAAGGACGCGCAGTTATAACTGCCCTTGCTGGTGATCCCAACTACACCCTCCGCGGCCTTACTCGCAACGTACAAAGCCAGGCGGCGCAGAAACTGAAAAGCCAAGGCGTTGAGATCGTTGCGGCTGATCTAGACGACCTATCATCATTGAAGGCGGCTTTCGCAGGTTCATACGCCGTGTACGGCGTCACAGGAATAAAAGAGTCGCTGGCAAACTACGACCTGGTGACTCTGGAAAAGGTCGAGGAGATATGGGGTACAAACATTGCGCAAGCTGCGGCTGAGACAGTTGGTCTGCAACATCTCATCTGGAGCACACTCCCACACGTGTCCGAAATCAGCGGCGGTCGAGTTCATCTTAGTAACCATGTTGCCAAGAATAAAGTCGACGATTACATTCGTGCCAATGCAGACCTTGCAGCTAAGACGACGTTCTTGGTCATCGCTCAGTTTCATATCAATTACTCACGTGGTCCTGTGTCGATGCATCTGATCCCGTCGGCAAATGCATACGTGCACTTGGCCTCGCACCCGCCAGACACCCCTATATCATGGATCGGCGATGTGACGCGCAATCTACCTCCGTTTATCAAGCCTATTCTTGAGCAACCGGACAAGACGAAAGGCAATGTTGTGTTTGCATGCTCTGAAGTGCATACATCAGAGGAATCCCTGCAGATATGGGCGGAAAGCAAGGGAGTCAAGGCCTTTCATGTGCCTGTCTCAGCTGAGCTGTTGCGTACACTATGGGGAAAGTATGCTGATGTTTTAGCTGCAATGTGGAGATACTGGGGCGAATATAGAGAGAAGAGTTGGTCGGCCCCAGGACATACAGTTCTCACGAAGGATGATTTGGGAGTGACTGGTTTTGTCAGCTTGGCCGAGACTTTCAAAGATTTCGAAATCTAAGACTGGTAAATGTGTTAGGTACTTGGCGACAGGTTTTTGTTTACTTATTATGTATCTGGCAAATCGAGCCTTTGACAAGTAACTAGATTAGCATGTTGAAATAATAAGAATGTGTTTGTGGATGGAACGCAAGAATAAGTTTCAATGTGTGCGTGTGCGTTGGCCGTAAATTTCGCGGTTGTGACAATTTCTCTTCGATGTGGACGAACAGCTAATTAAGGTATCTGACAGATTAGATGGATAACCAAGTTCTTTCGGATTGATACTTTCGACACAAAACGATACTAGTTAAGTACTTATTTTCCTACCTCTTTATTAACCTCTTTGTTCTCATAATGTTTGGGTGATTTCTTGATGTGTCCTGGTATGCATATTAGGGATTATGTCGTCTTTGGGGAAATGAGGGAGAGCTTGTGGTGTGAATCGCCACCGAATCAATTACAAGATATCGCATACCAGTGATCAGGAGTTGTACTGGATGGCAACTTATTCTTCTCATCCACTTACTCGGAAGCATGTACTCTATTCGTTAGTCCGGAGTTCCAAAGCTGAGGAATCCGAGTCTGAAAGAATGAGCAAGTAACCCGGTTCGTAGGAATCTGTTAACAGACGCTCGAAAAACCCGCTGACTATCTCGATCTCGCGTTTTAGCGTGATCTCCATGCTATAGAAGTGTGACCTCGCAAGAGATCACAAAGCATGAAGATGTATCGTATCCGAACGCTGAATTTTAACAGGGTAAAGAACAGAATGGTAGAATAGGGGTGGCACGTGGAAATAGATATAAACGTTGTGTACATTGAACTTCTATAGATTCGGAGATGGGTATATGGGAGCCGTGTTGTACAGGTTTTGTACATGATTACCTCATTATATTACCGCACATTTCTACTCGGTGATGTCGACGTTTATCTCCCTCACTTGCCAGGAGTTGTCAACCCAATCTTCCTTCTTGCCTAAGAAGGCGGTTTGCTCACTTTGCTTAGCGAGTCCGTCGACTATATATTTTTGTGCGACTTCCCGTACTTGATCTTTCGTCACGTCGAGAAGTTGCTCTCGTCTCCTCTGCTGCATCTCGTCGGTAATCCCGGATACGAACCGGAGCATGCCCTCCGTATTCACTGATTTAGGAGCATCGACACTCTGAAAGACGGATATCTTGGCTTCCTCTAAGTCTTGATTAGACCATTGTTTATCGACGGCCCAACGCCCAGCATTCCTCATTATGGAAAGGGTGTTTTGAGGGTTAGGGTCTCGATATGAATAGAAACCGAATAGACCCTCAAGCCCCTTCATATAGGCGCCGCCTCCATATGCACCACCTTTCTCACGGATCTCGTGGTGTAAATGCTTGTGGGTGAGGAGCTGTGCCAGGATCTGGAGTGGCGCGCCATCTGCAGAAGTATACGAGACTGTTGGTAGGGCTAAGCTGCCATAGTAAACTTGATAAGGAAGGGGGAAGAATGCCTTGATGTCACGAGCGGGGGATTGCTTCGAGCCAGGTGGCAATGTGATAGACTGGCTTGCTCGTGAAGACATGAATTGTGTTAGGGCTGATGAATTAGCTCCGACGCTGTCAGGTCCACACGTTAAAGCAGTACGGATATTGCCAGCTAGTGCGATTGATTGGATTTGTTTAAGTTTATGGATGACATCCTCTAGCTGGTCTGATTCTGGCCGGCCGGCTAGCGAGGTTATCAGCTTTACTTGTGACAGCCCACTGACCTGTTCAGTGAGATATGCATCACGGGTAAGCCCAGATTCGGCGTATCGTCGAGCGTAAGCGTGACCAGATGATGCGATATCATTCACGATACCATCAGCTGAAGCTTGAAGGAGTTGCCTAATTCGAAGTGCGGCCTCGGGACTATCAAAATTCGTCTCTAAAATGAGCTTTCGTAGAAGGTCAAACATTTCAGGAACATTACGATCAAGTGCCATTCCTCTTAGGACGAGTCCTTCAGAAGCTTGATGGAAATCGGTGGGCGAGGGTGTTGTCATGTAGCTCACTGACACGCCACCTGTCTTCAGTTTAATCAAATCCTCGAGTTGCTCCATTGTCATATCCTTGGTTCCTAAGCGCATGATTGAATCGCTGAATAGCGGAATTAAAGCGCGAAGCTCATCCGGCAAATTCTCAAACGTATTGATAGCACGGAAATAAGTTAGCCCGTTAGTTGGGGCCTCTCGCCATTGAATCTCTGTCCCGTTCAAAACTTCGTCACGAACTGTGATGGGCTCTTTTTCGCGAGGGATATCGCTTACATGAACGGAAGGAAGACAGCTGAGGTCTTGAGTATTAGACTTGTTTTGCTCTGCTAACAGCTCAAGCTCTCGCTGCTCGAAAAAACTTCGAGCTGCAACCTCGCCACCTGCTTCTTCTGTAGCTTGGGAAATTTTCAAGGCCAACCGCTCCTCTTCTTCTTTTGCTAAGTCGGTACCATAATTTTCCGAAGGTGCCATTGTGAATGTGAGAGTATTGTCATTCATAAAGTATTTGTTTATGAGACCTTCAAGATAACCACCTTGAGCAAGTTTTGCTTCAAATGCAGCGACTGTGTCATTCCATGCCAGCGAGTCGAAAGGATCAGTACCCGAGAACCACTTGCCCTTTAGACGCTGTAGCACTGACATTCCAAAATTGGCTGTTTTGTGCTTCAAACTGAGTTCGAGTTGGTGAAGATACCCGTCGATCTTGCCTCGCTCAAAGCCATTGTCGTGCACATCTTGAAGTATCCTTTGTACTTCACTCTTGACCGCTTCGACGTTGGACTCGTTAACTCCGGTCAACCCGACAGAGAATATCCCAGTAGCTGCTGATCCATCATATCCGGCATTAGGGCTGAAGTCTGTACCAAGCCCGCTTTCGATTAGGCCTTTGTACAAAGGTGAACCATAGCCATCCATCAATAGCGATGACAACAACGCCACCGAGAATGACTCGACAACATCACTCGTATCCCCAGTAATCCATGACACAGATGTCTTATATTGCTTGTCAGGATCCGCCAAAGGATCCACAGGCCCTAAAACTTTCACAGTTCGCGGTCCATTGCTGAGGTCAATGGGCTGCTTGTGCTCTATGTCTGCCTCTATCCTCTCGAATGCGCTCATTTGTGCATCGATCTCTCGTAGGTGATCAGCAAGCGGCATATCACCGTAAGTCATCAACTTGGCATTACTTGGGTGGTAATGCTCTGCATGGAATTTCTTGAGCTGCTCATATGTCAAGTCGGTAATTTTTTGAGGATCGCCGCCAGAATTATTAATGGATGGGAATATGTGATCTTGAAAGCGAATATAGAATAGATAGCCAGCGTCGGACATTTGACCTTTCATTTCGTTATACACAACTCCCTTAAAGACCAGCCTGCTGTCCTCGGCGTTCACTTGGCCATCGGTCTCGGCAGCTCGGGGGTTCTCAGGGCCAACACGCCAACCCTCCTGAGTAAAGTCGGTTTTCTTGAGAAGTGGGTGAAGAGTCGCATCGAGGTAGACGGACATGAGATTTTGAAAGTCCTGAGCATTGGTGGTGGCAAACGGATAGAAGGTATGGTCGGAGGCAGTGAAGGCGTTCATGAAATTGGACAGGGTGCGAGGGAGCATCTTGAAGAAGGGATCTCGAATCGGATACTTCTCGCTGCCACAGAGCGTCGTATGCTCGAGGATATGGGGGACGCCGGTGTCATCGGGAGGATTCGTTTTGAAGCCGATGGAGAAGACATTGTTGCTGTCTTCTCTGGCGATGTGGAGGTAGTCGGCGCCGGTCTTGTCGTGTTTTAGATGAAGGGCAGTTAACTCGAGCTCGGGAACATGCTTTGTTCTTAACAGAGTAAAACCGTGGATCTTCTCGCCAGGATTGGGGTATTGGGAAAGTTCTGTGACCGCTCTCTTTGCCGCACCCTTGACAGCGTTGCGTAACATAATGAGTGATGTGAAAGCCGGGGGCGCAAGCTTTGGGCAGAAGCCAAGGGATGAGGGGAAAAGTACGCAGTAAAAGAGAGTCCTGCGAGTAATCAATTGCCAATAAAACTATTTGAGACAAATATCAAGACAATCAAATGCTAATGCTTCTCTAATATCGCAAAGAGACGTCGTGCGGAGTGAACAAACCTCCCAAGACTTGAAATTTTCTATGTAGGTTAGGTAATTGGTTGATAGAGGTCTGTAAATCTGATGACGCGCATCAATGGTATTCTTTAAACCGAAATTTACATAAGCGCTCAAAACGGGGCTATGGGGGCACGAGGGCAAGGGTGAGGGTTGGGTGCCGGAGGGTGCCCTTTCCTGCTCACCTGGCAAATTTAAAGCACGGTATCGTGCGAAATGTCGAAGTATCTTCTGTGAACTACAACCGGAGTTAAGCCATATAATATATAATTAGTCACCTAGCAATTGGAGCAATGGCTACCAACAAAATAGATCGGCACATGTATGTAACAATCCTTTTAACTACTAGGTAGTAATTGTGCCTCTTTGCTACATGTAATCTACCCAGGTCACCTACAGGAGGTAGGTACCTACGGTACCTACCCCAGCATATGGCCGCAACCTCCCTCGTGCGAGCCTTCCTCATCAAGGCGCTCTACTGGAGTGTACCTACCTTAGTTGATAGCGTCATTCCCTGCAACCGACCCATCCCATCCGAGCCATCCCCACTGTGGACCACCTGTTCGGGTGCAATACCTGCAATACCTGCAATACCTAGGTACCACCACACAACCCTCTCCAGCTGCGTCGAGGGCTCTTGGCTGAACAGCTCGCTACGTTAGGTCTTGGGTCGCTGTTGCGTGTCATGCCCCGGTTGATTCATCCACCCCCGTACCTATCCATGTCTTCACAGGCCAAGTACCTAATCAAGTAACCGACACTATCTGCTAAACCGACTCAGACAACCGCCTCGCCTCTGCGGTATCTGGTATCTTAACAAACTTCTCTTAGAGCCATCGTGACCGTTGCTCCCAGTTCCAATCCGCGCCCCGGCAACCAACGACCCCCTCAACAGCCACTAAACGTGATCATCAGCCCTCTCCCGACGCCGCCGGAGTGTTTTCGTCCTTGCGTCGCCCGCAAATGCGCTTTTCCACCCCAACGTAAGCAGCTCGTTCGCGTCTTGCTCGATTCAATTATTGACCCCCCCGATCCCCGGCCTCTCTACCTGCTTGCACCGTGCCATATAGCAATACTCACCGTTACCGCCAGCATATAATTTTCTTCCTCCTTTACCATGGCAAGTACGAGCCATCGTGCACCCTCAGCAACGCCGGCTCCTCTCGCCTCGCTCTCCAATGGCACGGCTTCACATGCTCACGATGACCCGTCCCTCTCCAATAGCCACCATGTCCCGGTGCATGAGCCTCGACCCGCGCCAACGCCAACGCCCGCCATGGCCGCAAGCAAGAAAGGAAAGGGGAAGAAGGCGTTGGATTCCTCCGAGGCGTCAAAATTGGTTGCTGCTAGGATATCTCAACTCGAGGTTGACACTGCTGCTGAAAGAGAACAAGAGGCCGAGATTGGTACGTCGAATTGAGTTTCTTTTTTCTAATAATGATTGGGCAAACACTATACTTTATAGGACATGGTGCGTTCCCGCCGGCGCATCGTACAGAGTGTGTTGTTGGGTTTGCGTTCTTTAACAACCTGGCGCATATCCCTCGTGTTTAAGCGCTGGAGGACCAAACCTTACCTTATATTGCTCCTTCTCTAAGGGCGATAGCGACCGTCTAGAATGGATTTAAACCATCGCGAATGAGCATATCCAAGACATGGACAAAAAAGAACCCCAAAATAAACCTAGGGCTATCTGGCGCATAGTCATGATGCAAGATTTAACGTCCGCTGAATGGATTGCGTTGTATCTTTCCTGTTGTTTACACAATGATATGCCGGCTAATATTGCTTCATTTTAGACCGAGAAGTCCGCAAGGCCAATCGCGAGTTAAATCATCAGATGAATAAGATGAACGACATGGACAAAATCGACCTTCTTACGAAGCGATCTTCCGAGCTTTTTGCGAATTTAAAGCGACTTGAGCGCGAAAACATCAAGAACAAGAAGCGTGCCGACCAATTGCAGAAAGAAAAAGACTCGAGCAGAACTGACCTTAGTAAGCAAGTCGGGCTAAAAGAGAAGCTAGAGAAGTTGTGTCGTGAATTGCAGAAGGAGAATAACAAGCTCAAGGTAGAATTCATACTCTGATCAAAAGGGGCAATGACGCTGATGGAGGTTGTGTATAGAACGAACACAGAGCGCTGAATGATTCTCACGACCGACTCAAGACTTCCTCGGACGAGCGTTTTAAGAAAGTGCTCGAGACCTTAGAAGGCTACCAGGAAGAGAAAGATAACCCGCGAAAACAAGTCGTCTATATGAAAGCAGAAGAACTGTACAATCGCCCCCTGCATGCAAGTCTGCACTTTTGGCTGACTGTGACGGTCCAGATTCAAGAATCGCTTCAAGTCCATGATTGATCAATATGAACTACGCGAACTCCACTTCCATTCCGCTATGCGAACTAAAGAGATAGAAGTTCAATGGAATATGGCGCGGTACGAACAGCAAAAGAAGGCCGTCGAAGCCGAAGGCAATCGCGCCCGTCAGCTTAATAACCAAGTCCTCACATTTACCAAGACGGAAACGGAACTGCGGAACCAACTCAATGTCTATGTCGAGAAGTTCAAGCAGGTATGCACCCTGTTTCTTTCTCTTGCGCGCCCAACACAGGCGTTAACAGGCGACGAGGTCGAGGATACCCTTAATAACAGTAACGATCTGTTTTTAACGTTTCGCAAGGAGATGGAAGACATGTCTAAAAAGACCAAGAAGTTGGAGAAGGAGAACGAGGCTTACAGGCGCAGAGATACGGCTCTGAACTCAAATATCCTTAAGATGGCCGAGGAACGTAACAAGCACCTCAAAGATGTCGAGGACGTCAAGAAAAAGAATGACAAGTTAACCAGCATTATCAACCAAATGCAACAACAAGGTCGTGGTATACCAGCAGGGATGCAAGGTACTATGGAGACTTGTTATACTGAGGGTGGAGATGCTGACGAAGGAGAGCTAGAGGGCGAAGAGGATAGCGAGTGCGAGTATGACGACGACGCAGAGGAGCAAATCAGCGAAGGAGAATTCGACGACGACGATACCGAGGAAGAAGTACCCAGTGTACCAGGTGCCTATGGACCGGAACGGCCGCCTGCCATGAATGGTCATCGCTAGGAAGCCGATAGACCGGATTGGCAGCCGGAAGGGTCGCTTCCTAGGCGTATCGCCAACTTACTGCGCTGGATAGAGGAGTGGACGGATCAAGCCTGGGGAGTTCTCGCACCTGATGTATGACACCCTCGGGATATGCCGTGAAGAGGGGCGAATTCAGCTTGATCTGGCCCATCTGAGCAAGACAATCCTCCTTGCCCCTGGAGCGTTATGGCCAGACATAGTTGCTATCAGGTCAGCATACCGGTGATTGGTAGACTATTGGCTACTCTGGCACATTGTATCATGCAGGTTTGGAAGTGATATGCTGTAGTAGTACGAAGAATTGATCGTTTATGAAGATTACTTGAGTGGCTAGGAATCCACGGCAGGCAACTGCACAGTGAACACGTGAGAGAGAGAACGCACGCACATGAAGCTGACTTGGGTCTATAGGGTATCTTAGTATTTCTTGACAACTATCGAAGCGACTTCACCGTGAAGAGGATGTTGACGCACCACCCGCCTTCGTCGTGGCGGCTGTCTGCTGTTTGACACCGTACTTGGCCGGCACTCTCGCTGGTCCAAGTTCCCGCCGAAACTCATCGAATTGCTCTACACCATTTCCCCACTTGCCTTTCTTAACGGCCTTCTTCCCGTGCATCGAATACTCACCCAAGAAATCGTCCAGAATACTGTCAAAATCGGAACGCAACGGGCCTGTGACACTCGATGCCGTCGACATCGCAGACATGGTTGTCGACTTGGTATCATCGTCATCATCGTCTTCATCCCCATCCCATTCGTAGTCGTCGTGCTCGGGGTTATACTGCTTCTGCTCGAGGATTTCAAAGCGCGCGTCCAGGAGACTAAGCTGCTCCGTACGTACTAGCGAAGAGGATGTCATCGAGTACCCGGACTGCGACGTCAGAGCGCCCTTGCGCTTCTTGCGGCGCCCGCCGTTCGTAGTTGTGCTTAAGATGCTGGATTGCATGTCTGAATGTGAGGGTGCAACCCCGGCCGCAGGACGACCGCCGGTCTTCTGGTTCTTTTTGAACTTTTGGAAATCCTCTAACCAATTCTCGTTTTTCACTACATCGGCCTCTTCACCCGTCGTTGTGCCGTCTTCCCCTGCTGCTCCGGCGACTGGGACTAAGTCAGGTACCTCGGCGTCATCGTTGTATTCTTTCCTGGGCTTAGCCGTGTCGTCCGTCTCCCAGCCCTCGTCGTCTTCAAACTCGATCTCGTCGAGTTCCCGTCCGTCTTTCGCCAACTCCTGGAATAAGCCATCATCCTCGTCATCCACATACGCCTCGTCCTCAAGAGCCTCCAGCACCTCCCGCAGTCTCGGGTCCATGTCGGGCTGGAAACCAGCAATCGCATCCGGGATGTTCTGTTGTGCCTGGTAGGTGACGTGCTGGAGGTTCTGACTCGGCAGAAACGAATCGTCGAAGAGCTCGCGCTTCTTGCGCTCCTCGTCTTCTATATCGAGCTGCCGGATGGCATCCTCGAGACTCTGCTTGTGCTTGCCCTTCCCCTTATTCTGCTCCGTCTCCGCCTCGACGAAGACGACGTCCCCGGCGCCCGACGACCCCAGATCCCGCAGGTGCTGCATGTAGTCGTACTCGGTGTCGTCGTAGTAGACGCCGTAGTTGGCGGCCTCGCCCTCGTTCGCGCGCATGTGGGCTACATCGTCGCTGCTCAGCTCCGAGGCCAGGTCGTTTAGCTTCTTTCCTTTGGAGGCATTGAGGTTGTTTGTAGGGTTCAAGACCATGGAAGGTGCTTCGGCGTCGTGAATGAGCGGGTCATTCTGTGGACGGTGCACCAGCGTGAAGTGCTGGGCCGTCTTCTTGTTGCTGCAACGCGACAATGAGTCTTAGCATATCGTCCACCTACGCTTAGGAGGGGGGAGAAAGGACTGCTTACATCCACTTGCCCTTGGGCATCTTGAAGGTTCTTGTAGAGCTCAGGCAACAATTTGGCAATTTAGTATGGAATGAGGGTAAGTGATGCTTACGAGACGGTCGAATTCAATTGATGAGGATTCCATACCCGGAGGGTCCAAGTATCCTTCCCTAGGTAGGTAGGTTGGTCTTCCCAGATAGAGATGCGATAGCCTACGCTGGCCTACGATTGCGCCCACGACTCAGGGTCGAAAATTTGGTGGGGTGAATGCCTAAGTAGCTTATCGGGGGTTTATCGGGTTAGAAAGGTGACGCAAAAATTCAAAGTTGCCCCTCGCATTCCTGCCCCTCGCCCCTCCAATTAATCAGCTAGCAGGCACTTTGCACTACTACAACAACTACTGCGATCGTGATAGACTGATAGTGATAAGGACGGACCATCGCATCACCATCATCAACCTTGCGTAGGGACCTAACGCTCTACCAAATAAAACTTGGTTTTCTTTGTCTAAAATCCACATTATTTGGTGCCTACTTTCCACTCCTCTTCTTCTTAGCAAGACCTTAAAGGCTCCCATCATTCAAGATGGTGTTGGCCAAATCCAAGGGCTCCGTGGGGCTCGGCAATACGCTGATGAATGATCGGTTCGGTAAAGGAAAAGGAGCCGACCGCAGGAAAGGCACTGGAGTCACGCGAATCAATCATGCTACAGGCGAAGAGGTGTGTTCTGTCCCATCCTTTTAAAAAAAGCCCCCCCAAATTCAATGTATTCCATACATGTCACTAATACCAGCCATCGTTGTATTATATAGTACATCACAAACGACAAAAAGGAGGCAGCATGGGTCAAGATGCGCTCCGTCACCGAGCAAGGTGCCCTGGACGAATTTCTGGCTACAGCTGAGCTCGCCGGAACTGATTTCACTGCCGAGAAAATGAATAACGTAAAGATCATCCACACCGACCAGAGGAACCCGTACCTCCTAACGGCCACAGAAGAGCGAAACATCATAGGGAAGCAGAATCAGCATAGAGGGAGATTGACGGTGCCGCGTCGGCCGAAGTGGGATACTTCTACGACGCCTGAGGAGTTAGACCAACGAGAAAGAGAGGCGTTTTTGATATGGAGGAGGGGTTTGGCAGAGCTCCAGGAGTATAATGACCTCCTTATGACCCCTTTCGAGCGGAATTTGGAGGTTTGGAGGCAGCTCTGGCGCGTCATCGAGCGATCCGACCTTGTGGTTCAGATCGTTGATGCACGAAACCCTCTAATGTTTCGCTCAGAGGATCTGGAACACTATGTCAAGGATGTCGACCCTTCAAAGAAGAACTTGTTGCTAGTCAACAAGGCAGACATGATGACAACTACACAGAGGAAGGCATGGTCTAGGCATTTCAAGGAGAAGCGCATTGCTTACCGCTTCTTCTCTGCAAGCTTAGCGAAGCAGCTTAATGAGGCACGTGAGCTTGAGCCTGAAGAGCCGCTGCACGGCGAGAGCTCCAACCCTAAAACTCTGCAAAGAAATCAAAGCGAGGAAGACGAAGAATCTCTTGAAGGGGTATCAAGCGAAGAAGAGAACGACGAGGAAAGTGGGATCTCAGGAGCCCCCTTACCCGACATAACCGAAGACGATACGAGGATATTGACTGTTGAGGAGCTGGAAGATATTTTTCTCCAACAAGCACATGATCCTGACGGTAAGCGAAACCACCCATTCATTTTCGAACACCAACGACTAACGTAGTTAGATCCCGACAAAAAACTGCAGATAGGCCTAGTTGGGTATCCCAACGTTGGAAAATCGTCAACTATCAATGCTCTTATTGGTGCTAAGAAAGTCTCGGTCTCCTCAACTCCCGGTAAAACTAAGCACTTTCAGACGATTCACCTTAGTGAAAAGGTCATCCTGTGTGATTGTCCGGGTCTGGTTTTTCCTAATTTTGCAACGACCAAGGCTGATCTAGTTTGCAATGGCGTCCTACCAATTGATCAAATGCGAGAGTTCACAGGTCCGGCTGCTTTAATCACACACCGAATACCTCAACCGTTTTTGGAGGCCATTTATGGTATACACATCAAAACTCGCCCCCTTGAAGAGGGAGGAACTGGGATTCCCACAGCTAGCGAGTTTTTATCGGCTTACGCTAAAGCAAGGGGTTACAAAACTCAAGGTGTTGGGCTGCCAGATGAGTCGAGAGCAGCGAGAGTAGTCCTTAAGGACTACGTGAATGGGAAGTTACTTTATGTTGAGCCTCCTCCTGGCTGGGGTGAAGGTGCGGACTTCAACCACGAACTTTATGATGCGGCGCATTTACCTGCGAAACGGAGGGCTGCATTGCTGGCTGCTATGGAAGCTCTCGACGTGGGCGACGACGAGTCCACGATGGATACTGAGATTCTCGCTTTGCCCACAGGCGCCAAATCGCAGTCACTCGACAAGGCGTTCTTCGCCCGGAACGCTGGAAACGCAGGGCATTTATCAATGCCCTTCAACCACAAATATACAGAACAAGGAAAAGCGCAGGCGGCGGCCAAGGAACTTAGTGGGCGCAAGGCCAGGACTATGATTGCCCTCGAGACCGGTTTAGATCCTAGTGAAGTTCGGCTCGGGTCAAGCAAGAAACATTTCAAAGGAAGGGCAAAGGGCAAGGGCAAAAAGTTTGACAATAAGATGCTAGATTCATAAAGCATATTAACTTGTTAGGTGGTACAGATTAGTCCTTCTAAGTTATTGACGAAGACTAGAGGACCAAACTACCTGTATTGGGCAAATTGAATCAACCAAATTCCAACAGAGTCTAAGAAATTTGAAGACAGAGAAAAGTGAATCGTGACCTGTCATTGTAACTTTGATCCCCTACACTCATCCTCTTCTTTTTTTCTGCGACGGTTACATGGCGTGAAACTGGCCTTTTCTAGATTATAACATGGTAATACAATACATAGCTAGCCAGCTTCGGAGGGAACAAATACGCTAGATTTAATGTTCGACGACGATATGCCATGCTAGCAGCTAGCCTTGGGGTAGGCGAGCGAGAAACCGGCTCCCGCAGGTTAACCACCACTTCCAACCCAGGGGTCTCTACCAGGTTGGTACAAGCCTCCTGCTTGAGACGTAAGGCCAACACGTCATGGTCGGGACATAGAGAAGAGAAAGTAGGCGGAAAGGAAGGGGAGGATATGAGGGGCTAGCTAGCTCTATTTTTGCCTCGTAGTTGGGGAAATACCGCGTACCACCTAAGTACGCAATGCTTGTGTTCTCGGAAGTTGTTGTATTTCCTAGCTGTCAGGATCGGGGTGTTACCCTCGCCTCCTAATAGTAGTCTGCTTCCTGTCTATGTTGTTATCATCGTCGCTCATGAATTAATTCCTACTAGTCGTATCCAAACCTCTAACTTGTGAAGAAATCCGGACAGGTAGGAGAAACCAACCTGTTCATGGCTGGTCTCCGGAGTAGTATGGTATGGAAGATATTTGTTCTATAGTGATGGTACTTGCAAGTTATGTTGAAGCCAGTTGAACGCGCGCCATAAACCTATCATCTTCTCATGAGAGCATGATATTATGTAGGATGCTGGATTAAGCTTTCATGCGTTCTGCCTAGCTTATGTTCCCCTCGGACTCGGCATATTCTCATGTCCAACCAACATGACGGGTTGGAGATCTCCAACAACCTCCGAAGCCTGCATTACATCGTACTGGCTCTGCACCTAGTTTATCACTTGGCCTGCAGATTCTCTCATAATAATATCTTGTCACATTCTATTTTGGGTACAGCGTGTGTGACAGTTATCATCACGGACCACGGCGACAACTATTGCCGCCCTTCTACCGTACTTCGTTGCAACATCGAAGGCGGCTGAAGAAGAAGACTATGGAGGTATGCTTCACTTTAGCTGCTTACTCTCGTTGGAACGTGCAAATTGGAAATTATCTGTTTTATTTATAAACCTAAATATACCAGGAATACTTTACTACAGCGATGTACACTTGAAAGCATTATTCATGCATGCTTGAACGAAACGGAATTCGACCCAGTCATCTTCTGCGAATAAGTAGCAGCTAATCACCACTGACCCAGACAACTTCATTCTTTTCTTCTCCTCGTACCCGATGAACGGGGTAACAAGGCGTCCGTCCTCATGCATACCCCGGACTCGCACCTTAGATAGTTAGATGTCACAGCATAGAGTTCCTTTAGGTTGACATGGACAGAGCAAAAACATGACGGATGCGCCGAAACTTGCATCATATAAAGAGCTGAAGAACAGCACGTCAAGCCTCTTCTGTTTTCCTTTTTCTCTACAACCTCTTCTAGTCATACTATCCCTCGCACGATACTTTCCACGCACCGATCCATAACACCAGCATCTAAAACGCCCACCAGACCTCCAACATGGGCAGCGAGACAGTCATCAAGACCCCTCTGCCAGCAGGGGCGACGGAGCAAGCTGTGATCAACAGCCTGCACAACCACGACCTGTACATCAAGACGACGTGTCCGCAGCTGATCTCGCAGAAGCACGTCTCCGGGACGCCGGCGCCGGACCAGCCGTGCGTCTACGACATCACGGACAAGAGGCCGGTCGGGCAGACGACGTTCCAGATGACGCTGACCAACGTCGCCGAGGGCGTCGACGCCGTCATCGAGGGCAAGGCGCCCACGGGCTCTATGACTATCACCACTAAGTGGCGGGTGCGCGGGGGCCTGCTGGAGGAGGTCGTCAACATCGAGAGCAACATCGTCACGAGGAAGCTCATCAAGGGGAATGTCGAGAAGGCTCATCCTGAGTATCACCAGTATGATTCCCAACCCTTTCTTTTTTTCTTCTTTTTTTTTTTTTCTTTTCTTTTTCCACTGACAACTTTCCCTTGCCCTCTCATTGTCCCAAATTCCTCAACAATAAGTCAAAGTATCCGTAAGCGGTCATTTCTAACACGTGCATCATGATAGTGGTTTCTTTGCCGATGCTGTCAAGGCCTAGGGGAACAGTGTGGCATGGAAGATACCGGCAGTTTGAAGGGGTGCCGATCTCAGCCTCTACTAACTCTATTTTTTTTTCTTCCCTTCTTTTTCCTTTTTAGGCTGCTCATATATACATCTATCTCATGGGGGAAAAAAAACCAAAGACACAACGCAAGAAGCATTTCCCGGAATTTCTCTAGCATCAAATTCAATCCCATTCATTCATTCCCTTTTTTTTTGGGCTCTTCCCATCAATCGTGACGCGACATCAATCATAATAAGCTCATTTAGGAAGAAGCCCCGACAGAGACCCCGTTGACCGTGGCCTCCTCGGGCCACACGTCGTAGCCAAACACGCCCTTCATGTTGACGAACCGCGCATGTCTGCCCTTCGCGACCTCCTGGACGGCCTCGAAGTCGGCGTCGGATAGCTCGGGGATCTGTGCGTTGCTCTCGATGCGCGAGGGCGTCGAGCTCTTGGGCAGCACGATGTAGCCGCGTCGCAGGCCCCACGCGAGCAGGACCTGCGCCAGCGTGTGGCCGCTGCGGTCCGCGACCTCGTTGAGTGTCTTGTTGGTGCGGACCTTCTCGCCCGTGGTAGGGACCTGGTCCTGGGATCCGAGGGGTGAGTAGGCTTGGACGACGATGTCGTTGGCCTGGCAGAACTGGACTAGCTCGTCGTTCGGGAGGAACGGGTGCACCTCGACCTGGTTGACCTGCGGTTTGACCTTAGCGAAGCCCAGCAGCTTCTTGAGGCCGGGTATCGTCCAGTTCGAGACGCCGATTGAACGTGTCTTGCCGCTGGCGAGGAGCTCCTCCATGGCCCGCCATGTGGGCTCCGGGTTCTCCGTGAGGTCCTTGTTGATCACATACTTGCCGTCGGCGCCGATCTTTACCGTGTAGTCGTCGTTGCGCTCGGCTGCGATAGGCCAGTGCACTATGAACAGGTCGACGTAGTCGAGCCCGAAGTTCTGCAGCGAGTTCTCAAGAGACCACTTCACGTCCTCGGGTTCGTGTAAGTGGTTCCACACCTTGGTTGTGATGAAGATCTCTTCCCGCTTCACGGATTGGTTCTCCTTCAGGAAGTCCCGGATGGCTTCACCGACCTCGCCCTCGTTAAGGTAGAACCACGCGCAGTCTAAATGGCGGTAACCGACCTGCAGAGCGCATTTCACTGCCTTGTACGTCTCTCCCTTGGCTCCCTCGTTGGCAAAGGTGCCAAATCCTAGCGCGGGGATTTTCACCCCGTTATTCAGTGTGAATGCAGTCGTATTTATCGGCATTTCGAAATCTGAATGTGTATGACTTGAGTGAAATATGGTCAAAGCCTGACGCTTTGAATGGAGTTGCGGTGAGAGATATGAGATACGAGATATTACAAACTACACACTAGACTAGTGAGCCGGTGCCTGGTGTGAACAGCTTCTTCAAGTAGTAGGTAGTGGGAGCAGTGCAAAACCTGGGTCTAGGTTCTACTTTCGCTGAGTGTGTCCCTGTGGTGACCTGTGACGCATCCTTTCCTTATCACTGGTAGAAGGAGATATAACATACCCACACCGAGTGGCTCCCAGAGTGGCTACCGAGCGGCGTCCTGATATAAGCAAAGGGCTTGCTTTGTCTTGGCTTAACCTACTAAGTTGATAACGATGTGTCGACTCGCGTAATAATCTTGCAGATGGCGGCAGCATCCGATACCCACCAGCACCGAGTATTTTCTACGCCTCTAATCGCCCTTGCAGCGCTGTTGGGAGGGTCGGTGCGCAGTGTCTTGCATATTCATTTGGAAATTGATCTTCAATCTGCAGATATGATCCGGAGCAGCAATCCTGTACGAAGAGCTTTCCGAGGGTAAATGCGGCGATATGGAAAAAAGGAAAAGAAAAAGATCCTCGGTTACCCTAGGCGAGGCATCCCTTGCAGACCCCCTTGACCCTAACGATAGGCACCGCATTCGCAATGTCGATCATGCCAAACGCTGGCTCTGCGCTGGTGGTTTCGCTGGCAGCCCACTCGGCGCCGTCTCGGGAGCTAGAAAACTCTTACCGAAGAGCCTCCCGCCATGTCGAGTCATTAACGGGTTCAGCGGAGCCGCATGATGTCACCGACCCTCTGAAGCGGGCGCAATTAGACGTTATCAGACACGGCTACTGCACGGCTGATGGAGCATCGTTCCACACTATATGTATGGTCCAGAGACCCTTTATCAGACTGACACTGTCTGAAGGTTTCATCCTCTTGTGTATGGTGCAATGAAGCTTGATAACACGCCGGCTAGGACAGCCGGACTGAGGTTTGTATGGGCCCGAATACCCTCACAATCCACCAGCCCACCTCTTTCTCCTTGAAATGGATCCATTCTGTGGGCACTTTCCATGGTGCTTGCGCCAGCTAGAAGATTGAATGCTACCAGCAACGTCATTAGGTTACAGCAGGTCATGATAAGATTTTTCAATCATAACCAGACATACTGCGTGGGTGGGTATGGTACCTTTGTGGTGACGGACGGGGTGTAAGATGAATCAGAGCCAAACGAACATGACTAAACTGCCACTCTCAACTAAACGTGTCCCTACATTTCCCGAAGATATATATATAAATGTATCAGAAGGCTCGTCATAGATAAAAATTCCACCTTTTCCCAAGCTCTAAGAACCCTAAGAACCGCAGTGAGCCTTCGTATCCCAGCATATCAAAATGCCTATGTTCGAGGAGTCCGATTTTGGTGTCGAGACACCCACGAGCCCTACCCAACTCAACGTCCCTTACGACAAATTGTCCGTAGGATCTCATGAGCATCACAACCTTGCCATCCCCGGAGACCATGGGGAGGGGCCTATCGAGATTCCTGCAACTGTATCATCGATCTCACAAGTCGGGAAATACATGCACAACTTGAGCATCTCACCATCTCAGAAAGACCGAAGGTCTTCTCGAAACTCCTTTGGCGCCTCACTACCTATTCCGCGGTCCAAGCGACGATCCAGGTTATCATCGGTTCATTATGCCGAAGATACCACCGGTCGGCCAACAAGGCCTGGCATGCCTGCAATTCAGCCGACTCGCGCGATCTTAGCCAGTCAAATCCAGAGTATTGAATCCAAGAAAGTGTTAAAAGCCAAGAACATGGCTTTCGCCTTCGACATTGACGGTGTGCTTGTCCACGGTGACTTGCTCATCCCCGAGGGCAAGCGTGCGCTCGATATTCTCAACGGCGACAACGAGCTTGGCATTAAGATACCGCACATCTTCCTGACCAATGGAAGCGGCAAGCCCGAGAAAGCACGCTGCGACCAGCTGTCCAAGATCTTGCAGAACCCTGTAAACATTGAGCAATTCATCCAGTCTCACACGCCCATGAGCGCACTAGCTTCGTACTACGAGTCAGTCCTCGTCGTAGGTGGTGTTGGCTACCGATGCCGCGAGGTCGCTGAGCAGTACGGATTCAAAGACGTCATCGTTCCCAACGACATCGTCGCCTGGGACCCCACCATTGCACCCTACCGCGAATTCACCGAATATGAGAAGGCCATGTCACGACCACGGGACTTCAGCAAGCACAATATCGATGCTATCCTCGTATTTTCAGACTCGAGAGACTATGCCACCGACATACAGATCATCATGGATCTATTGCTCTCGCAGAATGGCCGGCTCAAGACCAAGGCCAAGGACCCCGAGTCTCAGCGCATCCCCATCTACTTCTCGCAAGGCGACCTGCTCTGCCCGACGGAGCACTGGACACCCCGCATGTCGCAGGGCGCGTTCCGCGTCGGCCTCGAAGCCATGTACAAGGCCATGACGGGCGTCGACCTCGAGCGCGTGGTGTACGGCAAGCCGGAGCTGGCGACGTACAAGTACGCGGACGAAGTCATGGCGTCGTGGATGGAGCAGATCCACGGCGAGGAGAAGCTGCCGGAGAACATCTACATGATCGGCGACAACCCGGCGTCGGACATCATCGGCGGCAACATGTACGGGTGGAACACGTGCCTCGTGCGCACGGGCGTCTTCCAGGGCGGCGACAACGACGAGAACAACCCGGCCAACTTCGGCGTCTTCCCCAACGTCCTCGAGGCCGTCCAGACGGCGCTGCGCAAGGAGCTCGGCGACGACTTCAAGATGCACTTCGACGAGACGGTCAACCCCGTTCTTCACGGCAGCGCGGCCGATGCGGCTGCTATCATATAGAGGACACGAATTTTGGACGAATTGACGATATCCACGATCAGAAACCATTGACATGGTAAAACTTGACGGCGTTTTTTTCTTTCTCTTTTCTTTTCCAGTATAGGGCAATGCAATTCTAGGCAAGGCATTGGATTTTGGATCTGGGATCTTGGGCTTTTCCTACCTCTGCTCTCATGATGATAGACCAATAGAGACATTCTTATCTGTTACTCACCAGTCGCTTCATCTTCACTCTTTCTCTTCATGGACGCTACATAGTATAGTAAGTTGTTTGGATCCCTATCTTCAAATTAGCGGAAACAGAACAGTATCAACTTGTGTAATGTTGTGAGCAAACTTATTGAGCTTGGTATTAAATACATGGTAACAGGTACCTTACAGTATCGGTACATGACCCCCAATATACGCTCGGTCCCCCATCTTTTAAGGCTTAACCACTCTCCAACAGGCAATTCGGGGTGTTCCCACTAAGCCTAAAATAGACATGCTCATTTCTTTTTTGGGCGTGGTCAAATCATAACGAACCACGATAGGTCGCATGCAGGTCCGTCCCGCGCCTTTTTCCCTTCGTTCTCTCGATGTCAATTCAATTCAATTCAACTCGAATTCACAGTCGAGCAGAGCCAGACCGCGACTTTGCTCGTCGGTCGAGTCGTAGACTCCCTCAAGAGCCAGCTTGCTCACAATTCGAGCCACCAAATACATCCCCGCTGGGCGCGCGACATGTCATTCTCACATTAGCTATCGGCCATTGTCCCTCACTCACTCATTTGAGACTATTTAGCAGTATTTTGAGACAAGCCGTCTCAGCCACTCATTGAATCAATCAAATCATGCGCCCTGCCACTCGTTATGTTCTTCTGTCGCTTCTGACAGCCTCGCGCTCTTTGGCAACTCCTTTCGCCCAAGTCGTCGCTCGATCTGATACCAGCGGGGCTGTGTGGGCGACGCCTCATGACAGCTATTCCTCTTCAGTCGGCGTGCTCGGTTGCAAGGTGAATACAGATCGCATCGCCTACTGGCCCGGGTCCGTAGATTGCAATAACATCTGCGTGTCGTTGAGCTATGACGACCGCTCTGTCAAGCTACTTCGCGTCGACTCGTCTCAGGGTGCTCACGATGTCAGCTACGATGCCTGGAACTATCTCGTCACCGGATACTCGGCGACTGAAAAGCCTTCGTCGGGTGGCGCTATCGCTATGAACTATGAATATTTAGACCCTTCGTCATGCTCTAGTCTAATCCACACAGACGGCCACAAGCTGCCTCTCAGCGCGTCGAATAGTATCAACTTCCTCGCAAGCTGTCTTGAGCAGTCCGACAGCTGGGTCGCCAAGAATTATGTCTTATACAACATTCAGGATCCCATTTGTTCCTGGGGCCATGACGAGAAATGCACTCTGGATTGGCCCAATGCCAATCAACCGACTTGCGCCCATACTTTGGGCGACCCCGTCGCCTTGACGTCGGACCCTGTTTATAATATCCGATACCCTTCGGGTGAAAAAGTACTTGCATCTTCTGGACAAGTGGTCAGCGCGGGTGGAGACCCTGGAGAGCCTGTAGATTCAGGGGCTGGAAAGTCTATACCGAGATTATTTGAGATGCCAGTCGTGGCAGCCATGATGGGCCTGGTGACTTATCAGTTATTGGCTCTAACATAGCCAGACCAGCGGCAACTATCGACTACTCCAGTACGGTATACGATCTGAACGATTAAAATTTGACTTAGCTTTGGATTTCGGAGGGACTTGTGTGTTACGATTTTGACGAGTGTGGGTTTGGATCAGTTGGATACCCCTAAATACCGTTGTGTTGCTTGGGAGCGATGAATATTTGCTATGGATACCCTATTACGTTAATGTTTTCATGTACAGGCACGAACTAAGAATTCCAGTGATTCTTAGTATACCTATTCACCATCATGTCTAATGCCTGCAACATATCGTATGCATATTCAATATCAAAATATCAATCTTACGGATTCTCTGATTTAGCAATCTCCTTCGTCGAGTCTAGGGCCTAGAGAACCTCATCTAGAAGCAGTTTCCTTCTAGGTTGTCTGGGCTCAATGTGACGCTGCCCGACTTCAGTGTTTCTATATTCACACGAACCGTAATAGACGAAGGGGTAGCAAGATTGCTCTTTTACGGCTAATTTTATGGCTAATTCAGGGGTTCAAGTAGGTTTTCGCTTCCTTCTAGCTCAAATAAACATACACAAGGTCCGTGTCTGTCTACAAACGCTAGCCCAAAGGCTAAGACTGGTTTACCTATCGCCCTCCACCTCCTCAGTTGTGGTTTCCTGACACCTGGTCAGAAATAGGGATCATCCGTGGCGTGTCTATCACGCAGAGATACCCCGAACAGCACGACTTATCCTGCGCATGAATTGTTAGCTATAGACGACGCACAATGGGCCTGCCAACGCTATGCTGCTTACCTTTTAATTCCCTCTCTTAGAGTCTCCTCGTCGAGGGAGAATACAAGACGAAATCTGCCAGGTCGAAGAGCTCGGAACTCTTTGCCGGGTGACAGCGACACACCAGCTTGCACCAGCCGCTCTAATAGCAACCTCTCTGCCAACCAGCCATCTCCGTTTGCTTCCTTCAGGGGAAGAGCGGAGCTCAAATCCACCCAAATGAAGAGCCCAGCATTCCTACCGTGTTGACAGATATTTAGCTTTGTCCACCATAGAACCGAAGAAGAAAACAAGCAGCCGCCGGCCAGGCAAATGTCTAGTAAGTACGTACCCTTCTTTGTAGAAATCAATAGAAGCTTCGGAAAGGAGTGACTCGGCCAGCTGTCGATTGTGCCATAGGCTAGCCCGTGCCTTCTTGAGATACGATCGGACGTAGGCTTGGTCCCCGAGAAAGCTTGCCGCGATGTACATGGAATACTGAGACGGCGAAGCGAACCGACAGACGGCGCGGACGGCATGGTTGAACTCGCTATTCTGCGAGATCACGCATCCCAGACGCGTCCCGGGGAGGCTGAAGTCCTGCAAAGTGTGTTAAGACGCAGCTAGCGTAAGGAAATTTCGGGGGATGTGACAGACCTTGGACATCCCGTAGAGAACATGGACCTGCTTGGGATCAATGATCCCCGCAAGGTCGATGGATAGGACAGAAGTGAACGCCTCGGACTTTCTATCGCTTCTCTCGTACACGGAGAGCGCGTAGATCTCGTCGCTGATCAGATGGATTCCCTTCCGGGCGCAGAGCTGCAAGAGCCCGACGAGGGTTTCGCGAGGATAGCAGCGCCCTGCCCACGGTCTCAGAACCCCTCTCTATTTCCAGGCGGTGGGGGATTTCGGACTCACCGAGAGGGTTGTGGGGATTGCAGATCATCAGGGCCCTGATATTCCTGCCGCGGGCTTTCGCTGCTTCGAAGGCGGCGTCGAAGGCAGCCACGCATGCTAGCGAGAACTGGTCCGCGTCGCCTACCGAGACACCCTCCAGGTCCACGCTGTAGCAAAGTCAGAATTGCTAGAGGGACGGATTAATGAATGCGCTTCTTACCCAGTCCGCAAACAGAGATCGATAGAGAACGCTCCGTACACCGGGTTGGCTAGCATGATCGCTTCGTTGGCTTCCGGGTTGCAGGTCACCAGCGCACAGGCCTCGTTGAGATACGTCACACCAGCCGCAAAGGTGATTTCGTCGGCATCAATGGTGCGCGCGGCCGCGAAATGCTCGTTGAGATGGTTCGCCATGGCCTTTCGGAGCTGCAGAGTACCCGTGTAGCCCTCGCCATACCGACAGACCGACGGGTCGAAGCTCTTTTGTAGCGTTCACGTTAGCGATGGCATTGGATACCCCTGATCACCAGGACGTCGTCGACTCACGAGACTGTTGATATACTCCGTCACCTCAGGCTGCATGACCACCTAAAACAACCGTCAGCACCCACAGCCGGCGCCTCATATTTTCTTCTTCTCAAACTCATATCATTACATTTTCTGCCTGGTCGAGCCCGACGACGCCTTCGGGATTCGTCACCGGATTGTAGCGATTTAGTGCGCCGTGGGCATAGGCGGATTTTGCCCAGCGTTCTCCTCTTGCAGACAACATGGTGGCGGAGCACAGGTTGTTTATGACTCGGAGTCAGGGAGGTAAGAATATCACTAGAGCTTTTGAAGTATCGCGATCATCAATCGCTATGCCAAGGCCCGGCACTTCTTGGATCTCTATTAGAGGCGGGTGTATACAGTCCTATATATTGCGCGTATGCGCTAGTTTGGCTAGTGGCCGAGGTGCTTGAGTAGGTATATATTTGAGTCACTGCTATTTCGACTCATCGCGAAATTCCACAGCTATGAATCTCTAAGCAGACTCGACGCGTCGTCGTGTCACAGCATTACTCATCCGAATTCCACAGAGAGATCGAGTAGACCGTCGTTGAGCTTTGCCGGTTACCGCGGCTCTAGCCATGTATTCACTTGCTGGTTTGGTATTAGACACAAACACTTGTTGCCACTACTGGTATAAGCTCTCAGCTAGAGTCCTAGGCCCGGCGTACAATCGGGTGGCCGTCCCGCCCCGGACCGGAATATGACCACGATGAGTCATACCGATGGTTGCGCCCTTTTAATTACATTATTCACGAATTTAGATTAAGTACATATGGGCTTGGAGTTTGTGATTGATGATGAATAGTATCTGTGATAGAGATAGAGTTGTCTATCTTGTCAAATATTGCCCGGTTCAGAACTTAACGACTAATAAATTTTGACTCTAAAGTACTCTTCATAAAGATAATTTAGGTTATGCGCATATGATTCTATTTAACGTTCTTACTGGTAGCAATATGATTTGTGTTAGACATTGGGAGTAAGGGTTCGCTGGCCGAGAGTGTTAAGTCCTTCAGCTCTAGATCCTTATAGCTTCGAGGCATCTACTAGTCCTCCCGTCGATCCTCATTAGCACTATGTTTCCTCTCATTACTCTATTAATAAGCGTCTTGTAGTTCTAAACCAACACAGCAATAATGACATCCCTCTAATGAAACCTAAGGCAAAACAAATTAACGCAAAAGAGACTCTTAAATTTAGTTCTTTTGCCTTTTGCCCCTACTTGTTTGTAAAGGTGCATTGTAGTTAGTATTGCTTAAGGAATTAATAATGTTGTTTGTATCAATTCTTGGCCTAGTTACCTATTATGTAATAACTTATCAAATCACATACTTAAGCCGTTTTACTTTGTTTCATTTAGTCCTTAAAAATATTATTTACTCTCCGCTATAATCTCATCCCTTGAATTAATAGTTTTGACTTTTTCTAAAAATACTCAATTGTGTTCAGCTTGTATCATATAATCTTAGGTCAAGGACTATATGCTCCACCCCTTCACGCCAACACTTTTCTCTATCTAGATAGATGGACAAAAAGACAGGACTAGCACGTGGTGAAAGTGCACACACATATGTGTGTTGCACCAAAAATAATACGCCCCAGGCGGGGGTCGAACCCGCAGCCTTCGGATGCCGTCATATGTCGAAGACTATAAAAGTCCGACGCTCTAACCAATTGAGCTACCAGGGCGTTATTTCCACGAATCATGGTTGATTCGGGTGGCTAAGATTTTACATACTCGACAGCCCGTGAGGTGAAATAATCCTACCCGGAGTTATGGGAGTGCCTCTTATGTAATTTCTATATCAGATTACGTCATCTAATTACTAACAATTAGACGTGTTTTTTGCCATGGACCTGTTTGATAACGAGGGGCTTTTTTCGGCGGCCGAGAACCGTGTGGTTTGCTCGGTTCCGTGTCGGGCATTCTAATTGTGGGCAATGGTCATAGTAATAGTTAATCTGCCGTCTCGGCTCCGAATGCCTACGTGACCTCTCTATACACGAACTGTACACGAACTATATAAGTTGTCATGCACACTGCTTTTGTCTTGGTATTTATGTTTGATATACTGGTACTGCCTGTCGATTTCGTATAATTTTGGGAATCATACTTTCGAGTAGCTCCAGAACAGTTCATAGAGAACTCACAGGATCGTAACTATTCAGCCTAAGTGTTGACTATTTGCGGCTGCCGTTCGGCTCCCGTTCGAACTTGTAGGTATGTGTTTACAGCATCAGATGTTCATAACCAATATTTCAAGAGCTTATTTAGGATCAGCCGTTTTGCTTGTTCTTTATTTCAACTCTGCGTGGCACCAATGCCCTACTGCCTACAACATCAATTTCGGGGGCGATTGCCGAGGCCCGAGACGACTTCTCAGGAGCTGTAACCCAAGTGTGCAGAGATATTATAAATAGGTACCGGGTAGTCGATAAGAAAAGTTGGAGATTCTTGCTAAACAAGATCCAAAACGTGCAATATATGGATATTTCACACAAATCACATGCCTTGGCATGAGGAATGAACTGTCAGATATTAAGTAATCGGCAAATGCACAAGGAGAACAGATGCCGTTCGTCATACTGTAAGTAAGTGCAGGGAAGATTACTGTATGTATATGAGCGGCACGACGATTGGAGTTAGGCAAGGTAGTACCCATTGACGGAAAGGAGCCGATCACGGCTGATCGTAGACCGGGTATCGACCGGGGTAAGTATAGCTCCCTGTCCCGGATATAAAGATTTAGTTGATGTTGTTAGTTATTAGTATAGATAGAAAATCTCTACCGGTAGCGACCTAAATATACCCAACCATTTCTTCTCATTATCCGTATACCTCGAGAAGAAGCAGAATATTTTTGGTTTCACTCCCTTACCGTCACAATGGGTCAAGAATCACCAAGCGTGCAGAAAATACTGGCGGCCGACGCCACACTCCGCTTACACTTCCCAGACGTCACCCACTCGAAGGCGGGCGACTTCCTCACCATTCCACAAGCCACGCCGACGCCGACTCTATCTATCGCGGCGAGCGCGCTGAAGTCCGAGCCCGGCACCAAATATCTCGTCATCTCCCTCGACCTGGACCCCCCGTTCCCCTCTTGGCCCTTCCTCGGGCCCTTACTGCACGGCGTGCACTTCGACCTTGTGGCTGGCGCCCCCGGCGACGACGGCTTCGCCCCGCTCCAGGGCGGTTCGGAGTGGATAGTGCCATGGCTAGCCCCGGGACCTCCCAAGCCCAGCTCAGCACATCGCTACGTGTTCCTGGCGTTTGAACAGCCGACGGGACTCGATGCCGCCAAGTTCAGGAGCTCACTTAAACTAGCCGAGTCGGTGAAGTTGACGGCTAGGCTGTGGTGGAACGAGGCCGATGCTGAGAAGAAGCTGGGGCTTGGCGACGTTTTGGCTGGGAATTATTTCCTCTCACACGCTTAGACGGACGATGATTGGAAATTGTTAGGCAGTGGTTCTCCATTGATGCAAGGAGGGATTTTCAAAGGCAGGAATTTCGGGGTGGGAATGTCTGTGTTTCTCGTCGAGTGCGCTACTGCGAGGTTGATACCAGGATGTTGTTGTTATGCTGTTCGTTATCTCCAGGGCTAATACTGCCTATGATGCGAGTCTGAATTTGTCATCAGGTACCTAATCAGGTTATTGAATACTAACAGTTACCAACGCCTTATACGTATCCGGCAGAAAGTGGCCCGAGCATTACTAATCTTCAACAAGGCTAGCGCCGCTGTGGATCGTTGAAAGCATTTTCGAACTTGGAAGTTAAAGTCGATATTGATGCTATGTATTTTACCCAAAGGTGTTAGGCAAAATCGTACGATATCCCGGTCAGCAGTTCACTCAATCAGAAGGTATTCGAAACACGTTCCACAACTATACCATACGATATCAATAGAGCGAGAGACTGGTCCAAATACATGCACTATCTACTTACTTCTGGACTGGTGCCAAGCGAGTCAATGGGACTTAGTCCAGAGTCACGACTTACTTATGTAAGTTGAGCATCAATCTTCCATACTAAGTTGCAATGTGGCAAAGGTGTTCTATCATAATTATGTTTATGACAGCTGCCACAAGTTACCGTATTGAACAGTCCTTGCTAGTTATTTACACAAGAATGCCATAAGTTCCATTGCACTATGTCATGCTTCACAAGCACCCACTGGCATGCTTATTAATATATGCTAAAACGATGTTTTGAGGTAGGTAAGTCTATACATCTAATGGAGTGTAGACTAAAGTAAAATACGTAGTAGACGCTCCAATAATTGGCTAAAATGCAATTTTCCAACATATATTTTATATGTCTTCTATAGAACTTATTTAACACATTTTTAACCGCCAATACCGGTATACCTTGATGGGGATGGAGCCCTGCGTATACTATATAAATAATGCACCGCAGTACTTAGTATCATGAGAGATAACGCTGCAGGAACTGCGCCAGGTCCACAACACTTTGCTCATACGGAATCCAATCCCTGCCAGTAGCTGATACGGCCTTGCTGGAGTCAAATCCAGCAACGTCAACCTTAGGCTTATAATCAGGCGAGTATCCTTGCCCAGGCTGTCCTCCCTGTATGTTTAGAGAGGGCATATGTTTTCCCAATATATCGGCAATAGCCTGCCCACCGCCAACAGCTGAAGAGCACAGAAAACGTTGTCCATCGGCCTTTTCTGGATTCCGAGCTGACCATAGCAACATTCGTGCCACGTCTCGTATGTCGATTGTATCGTTATAGAACATCATGGGACCGGGAATTTCCTCCCCTGCTACGACCTTCCAAAAGTCGGTATTAGAATACGGGATATCTTTAGGTGTTTCCCACGGAATTAGTGGTTGCCCAATAAAATATCTATCAACGCAAGCATTAATTAGCATGACCCAATATATCCGGGGCATTGGATATCCTTACGTAGCCTGGAGAGTCGTCATCCCAAACGAAGGCCGGTGATCGTCCTTGAACTTCCAGAAATACTTCTCCGCGGCTGTCTTGCTGGCAAGATATGCCTGAAGACCGCCCGCTTTATCGCCTTCCCGGGCAACAATCTCTTCGGATGCAGTATTCCAGTCCTTCTCCGTATACAGCCGGTTCTCCATCGGGACGTCGAACAAGGCCGCTGCTGACGACATGAATACTACGCTTTTCATAGTACGGCTCGTTTTCACTGCTGCGCTCAGAACGCTCGCAGTGCTCTCCACCACCATCCGAATCACCTCCGGAGGAGGAAGTGTCCATACCTCGGCTACGGGCGAAGCGAGGTGGAAAATCGCACAGCATCCTAAGAGACCAGCGGTTAGCATCTACTTTTGTAGGACGCAGATTACCGCCATACCATCAGCAGCGGACTCAAGAGAGTCAGTTCGACATATATCCGATATCTGTACCACCTCGATATCATCTGCAGAATAACCGAGGGCGCAGAGAGCAGTCTTCACTTTCTCGCCAGCTAACAGGTTTCGGACGGTCCCGCGGACTCGGTATCCTTCTCGCAATAACAGCTCGGCAGTTCGACCGGCCAGATACCCGTTGAATCCTGTGATTAGGATGGTACCCTTGGAAGATTCACCGTTGGTCGACATTTTGGGTTACGGGATCACGCTTTGATCCAGATGAAGTGTCACAGATCGCAGCGAGAGTCTGGCATTTAAGTAGAACCCGAGGGATGGACTCCGCGCTGTTTGTTTGCCCCGACGAATACAATGACCCGAAGCCCTTACATAGTACGCTCCGCACAGAGAAATTACCAGCTGACGAAGTAGGCAGTGTAGCTGCGACTGCTTACTTGCCCATGAGGAGTAATACCCTGCAACGTGATGCAAAAGAACTTTCGTGAGTGGCGCCATCGTTGTTTTAAGATGTTTTAGAAGAATTGTCCATCGTCGTATAGTGGCAAATCCCATTGAACATGTTAGCGTAGAGTTCAAAAGTCCATGGAGGAGAAAGAATCGTCCCAAGATTTCAACGGGTGTTGTTGAGAGAAAAGGCTCTAGACACCACTGGACCCTGCAAGCTCCAGTGTATCTGCATTGTACTTTTACAAAAGTCCAGAGACGGTAGGCTAAGCGTAGCATATCGGTGGCTATAGCCGAGGCGGATTAAATACTACTAGGGGTTAAGGCCGTGGAGCTGAGTCACCTTTCCGAGTAGCGTGACGTCGATTCAGGGTGCTCAGCAATTATAGTCTAAGGACGGTGGTGAGGTTTTTGGTTCCATCGTTACACTTGATAGGCTGTTGTCCAAGCCACCATCTCCATCGTAAGCAACGGCTCAGACCCGACATTACCTGCATAGGGCTGCTTCGATGTTGTAACGCCATGGTTCCGGCGAATGGGTTTCTTTGATAGCTTGCATTTTATCGTCGTGTTTTCGCGACAAGTCGTTTGACTTTTTTTTTAACGTTAACTTGAATCCTGCTTCCTGCGGCGGCCATTAGGTGCCAGTGTACCGGAATTGATACTAACTGCATAGAGACTGGCATCGGAAATGAACCACCCTAATGGTAGCGTGGCATGTCTAGTTCATGCCATGTATACGTAAGTTTATCAAGGGCCTTTCGACTACCCCTGTCGCTATTTTAAACTTATCCTATGTACTACACAATGAACTACGCATACAGAATTGGTGTATTAGCCATTGTTTACGTAGTGATAACCCACTACTAGGCCATATAGTTCCTGATCTAGCATTCCAAGAGTCTCTATGAGCGGGACACATGCAAGGAGACCAGAAAGACCAAGTATGTAACCCATGCTAGGATGTCTGCAGACGTGGCCAACTTTACGCATACGCAGTAGGTTTGATAAGCAGAGTCCTTGGCATATAACAGCTGCAACAGTCTCTCACAAATATGCAAGATTCATAACTGGTGAGCATATTTGCATCCTATCATTCCACATAGAGTTCGTAGACTGAGAAATAGTCGACTGATTTTCCATGTCCGGTTCTTTTGCATAGCTGGCTAACAACCCTATTGCTGTCTAGTATGCCATCGCAATAGAGCCTCTTCGATAGGAATGAGAGATAGTTAGGTATGCTGGTAGCTTAGAATAAACTCAGACGAAATCCTTGCTTACCGCCCCCAAAGCCTTGCAGATTTTGGTGCTACTGCTCCCACATGCCAACATGCTAGCGTAACTCATTGTGGTAATAGAACGACATTGACGAATTAATATTACGGATTCCAGTTTCAAGCCTTAGATATCAATCAGTTGGGGAGGTGGGGGTTGGGAGATTTTCTGTGGAAGTAAATGTAGACTGGTGGATAATTAGGACCAGGAAGTACCATAGTAAAGCTTCAAATGTTATTCGACAAATTACGATAAGCAAAGCACCCCTTCAACTGTGTCCCACGATACGCAGTATGCCATCTGCAATCATGACTAGAAGATCAGGGTATCCTCGCCTCATCATTGCATCGGAGACACGCCACCATCACAGCATACAGGAAAAGTGCTCACTGCATGCATTGATGGCCTCGAGAATCTCCTAGCGCAACAAGGGACCGGGATTTACCAAAGTACGAGTCGAAGCAGTTGTGAGACGAGTAAGGTATCCTCACCAAGACGTGGCCTTCTCTAATCAGTGATAAAGTCACCCTGGCACATTTATTATCGTGAGTCTGAGGTAAAAGTCTAGGAGGACCTAAGTTACCACCCAGACAGAAGTTTCTACAGTGGCTATAGCTATTACTTAGGTCTTTGTGGATAGGTCGGGCAACTCGCAGTTCTCAGGGGCTGCTTGGACTTCCTTCTGAGAGATGCTATTGGCTGCTTACCTTCAGTAGCCACGTATGACTAAAACGCTTATTGATAATTACAAAATAGAATAGGGACGCCTCAGACAAGTATTTACAGCCACTGGGAGTCCTGGTTTTCTTATTTATCCGTCTGTGTAAATTTCACCTTGGTCATAGGAAGTATAGTGCTATCTGTTACATATACAGTGGAGGCAGAATGGCGTCCATGGCTTCCTTCCGTGTAGTTGGTCGCCGTCTGTTCTAAGAGTTATTATGTAAGCGATTCTCTATCCATGATCCAGATGTAAGATAGCCATAGAATAACTAATTCTAATATCAGTGATATAGTATATTCTTGCTAAACTTGAGGCTCTTATTGGCTCTCACTCAACCTTGAAGGCAGTGAGCTCACCGACATTATCGTAGCTTTATATCATCCAACTCATCGATGCATCATGTTACTAAAGCATTTTTAATTCTCCTTTAGGCGCGAGCAACGCGAACTCATACATTGCATAACTTAAAGTAAAAAATTTGACCCTATTGATCTCACAAGATAACCAACATGGAGGCATTTTTCGCTTCCCCTATAGATGTTGGTGATAATTCAGATGCTCATGTTAATGAGAGGTAAGACCTTTTAATTTCTCCATAAAGGCTCTGTTTTGTCATAAAACTCATAGCCATGCTTATTCTTCCCACCTTGAGTTTCGTAAGTTAAGTGAAGCAGACTCAGAGCTTCAGCAACGTCAGCCACAATCCTATTATCCAGCTACTTATGCTAGAACACTGACTGTACATTATTCGGTTAGTTTCGTCATTTAAAAATGCTCTTTATCCCCCCGTGATATGATTCTAGCAAGGGAAATTTGGATAACTGCAGCCTATACACTTAATAGCCTAAACATAATGCTTACTCCTACTATCTCTCTCAAACACGATGGGGGGAAATACTGATCTCGGTAATCCCCAGTTAAATTCGATTATCAATAATGGCAAAACAAAAAGACAAATCCCGAGACAAATAATGCAAACCAATCACGGAAAACCTATCGTACTAGATAAGCACCTAGAAAACCGGAAACATGCCTTGTTAATGGCGGCTGCCTAATCGTTCGCTCGAGCGTGATCTACTCTGTACTCTCAAAAAATCCTGGAAGAGCCCTAAGACACGAAAGCCTGCGATGCACTTCTTGGCAACCGGCTGATCAGAACCAAGAACAGAACCCCCAAGAAATAACCGAAGTCGCCTACGTATGTAGTACGCAAGCATGTGAATGCAATCGCTACCAGCCAGTCAACTCCGCAGAACGCAAGCGAAACAAGCCGCGGATATCCCATCCATCCCATCCTGCAGCAACTGCAGCACTGCAGGTGATAAGTGCAGCGCCCACATGTCCTTTGGTTCGCAGATACGGGGGCCAACTGACGGGGTCCGGGGAACGGGGACAGGCAGTTTACCTAAGTATACTACATTACTTACCTATTTATGAGCACGGGACGAGGCCGTATCCGGTTACAGATAAAAGCTCAGTTCGGTAGCGTAAACAAATCACAAGACCACGGACCCAAAAAAAACAAAAACAAAAAAGAAACAAGGCTGATCCCAGCCGCAGCTGCAGCTGTCGTAGGGAGAGTCGGGATTTCTACTTATAGTATACTTTATACTACGTACATACATTATCACATTATCTCTTGCCGAGGACATGACAGGATCCTCTCTAGGCTACACTTTAAATCTGATACCAAACAAAACAAACCAACCCGCGACTGACTTCAGCGACGCGCAACGAACGCGCTTTTTCTGTTATCGTGCCAATACCTATAATCCAGGGATGGCGGTATCTTATTTATCTTACATGGATACACTCGAGGGCAGCTAATGAGTGGCTTGATCTCGCCCTTTGAGACTAGAACTCGTCTACCTATTAGTCCGTCTCCCACGAATGATACAGAAGTAAGCGCGTTGTTGTGTTGTTCTTCCAACAACCTGCGCAAGGGATGATATTAACCCCACTGACGCGACAGACAGGAGGAGTAATGCCCGAGAGCTAGAGGCGAAACCTCCGATATCCTGGAAAAAAGCAAAGCAATCAACCCCAGCTTGTCGATAAGCTACTAAGTAGGTACGCAATGATCATGCTTCAGTGGCAAGATGCAGAGCTTCTGGCAAGTTCGCAAAGATTACATAGGTAGATGGGGAGATAATAGGGTAGCAGCACTTGGCAATTGGTTGGTTGGGGGGTGAGGGTGCTGCATTCTCCAAAATACCTGCTTACGCGGTGTTGGCGTGGCTGCAAGTAGACAAAATGATGCAAGACGATACTCAGTCACGGGGGCACCAGAATTGGTTCGTAATAGCTAGATAGTGGTGATGGTAATGTAGAATGGGTTATAATAGAGAAGTTATGTTTTTGTCTTGTTGTGTACATACAACTCTTAGCCGAGAGCAAAGGGATTTGTAGAGCGGGCACCTGCCAAGAAGATAGAAGAGAGTATATAGTCATAATTTAAAATCAAGAAAGACTGATGATTTCTATTCCTAAGGTATAAGTATCTTTTCCGGGATTAGGAGACTATCAAGGCCTCATATTATGGATTGGAATTTACTCATTCTAGATAACTCGTCTAGAGAACTGAATTTGAGAAAGCTGCTCAATTTCTGCGCCTAATAGTACACTAATCTATATACACTTGCTCTTGGTTGTGTCACTATTCTGCATGTGAATATGGATCTAGTTCATGGCATTGGATGTCATGGAAAGTATATCATTGGCGTCAAAGAAATCAGTTCATTCATTACCTCCTAGACTCCAATTGAATGACCCTCAAGCAATTTGAAAACCGATGGGATAACACTTGGTAAAACCGCGATAGTCAACAAAAAGAGCAACCTACTAGCCGTTGCTTGGTCTAATAGTTCCCATGCTCCGGAGACTCCGCCGTATCCTCGCTCTATATCCCTGACACTGGTAGATACCACAACCTAGGGTGAAGTGTTTCGTATAATGCTGCTAGAAAAGAAAATCGTGGAAATCGTCATTATGCATACAGCCAGAAGGCCTCCGTTGATTAGTTATTCGAATTTCCAGCATGCAAGCTGTTTTATTCGGTTATTTCGAGGTTTCTGGCCATCATAGAATCTCTTTGAGTTGTTGCCTTTGTCGAGGTGTCAAAGAAGTGGGAAACTTGACATTGTACTTGATAACAAAATTCCCACGTTCGTTCTGCTTTTTCGAAATGGGCATTCCCAGGCCTGGGTATGAATCTGACATACCGGGTCCTGTCGGACCAGCCTTCTCGATATTGATTTGTTTTCCATCGATGGTTGTTACGGTCCGCTTCCATCCAGTCAACGCCTCTTTGAGTTCCAGGTCGATTGTGTGAACGATATCGTCACCGTCGCGAACGAATAACGGATGTGGCTTCTGTGACGATCATTAGCCCTCTCTTCATAATCACAACTTTCAAGACGAAAGTATACGCTTATAACTTACCTCTTCAACGATGAAATGTAAGTCTTGTTTGCCACCCTCTTCTTGGTCGCCAACACCCTTGAACTTGATCTTGCTGCCTTTCTTCAAACCAGGCTTGATCGGAACTTCTAATACCTGATCGCTAGTTGTTCTTTTGCCACTCTCATCAAATGTCTTGCGCTTAATCTTCATCTTCTTCGTGATTCCGTTGAACAACTCCTCTAAAGTGAGCGGCAAGGCACGCTCCACCGTCGTGACCTCAGGTGCAGCATCTCTCGTCGCGCCGCCGCCGCTGCTTCGGTATGGGTCCCCGCCTGCGTAACCACGCATCCGGCTTGATCTACCTCCAGAAGGTCGAGGTATGCCACCATTGAAGATGGAGGCAAAGGCGGCGTCTTCATCGTCTCCGACGCTAGCTCCACCCCCGCGCATAAACTCAGCAAAGATGTTCTCGGGATTACTGAAATTAAAGGGGTTACCGCCACCGCTGGTTGTAAAGTGGAAAGACCGGGCACCAGCGGGTATACCACCGCTACCGAAGTCAAAGCCTTGGAATCCGCCGGGCATTCCACCCTGCCCGCTAGCGAAGGGGTTCTCTCCTGGTGGCGGGGCAGTGCCACCGCGAAGCAGATACTCTAGCCCATATTGATCGTAGATCTTGCGCTTTTCGGGATCAGAAAGAATTTCGTAGGCTTGAGAGCATTCTTTGAATTTTTCGGCCGCGTTTGGGTTATCCTTGTTCTTGTCTGGATGGTATTTTAATGCAGCTTTACTGTAAGCGGGTTAGTCTATAAAGTACAATCAGGTGGTACACAGCCTGTGCGACATAGACTAATATTTGGGAGAGGATCAACACTTACCGGTATGCCTTTTTGATCTCATCCTGTGATGCATCAGGCTTGACGTTGAGCTGGTCATAGAGTTTCGTCTCCTTCACCATGGTGGTATGGGTGGTAGAGGTAGAATGGTAAGAGTACGAGTAATGGTTGTACAAGTAGAGGATGAAAGGGAGGGACGGTAGGTCTGAATATAGGTGGATGTAAGACTATGTTGACAGGTTATGTTGGTCTTTCAGTGATGTTTGTGATTGGTGAATCAGCACCAAATTTTGTTAGTTGGATGTTGGTATGTCCGAAAAGCGAAAAAGCAAAGGTTAATCTGGTGAAGTTAAAACAACAGGCGATGACGGAGGCCTGAGGAGAAAGTCGGACGCTGTATTGCGTAGAAATCACTATAGGGTTGGGCCTCTGGCTAGCTATTGTGCACAGCCGAATTCCCTGGCGGAGGCTGTCTTTGGTAGAAGTTTCGCGAAGGGTCGGGAGAGTGGGAGGCACAAAGAAATGCGCTGATGGTGGTAGTAGATGGTAGATGCGGAGGAGAGAGGGCGAGTGAGCAGAAGGATTAGACAACAAGTGACGTTATTACACTGTGGTGAATCCGGTAGTGATCACCGCACGGATTTTAACGGTTGAGTAGAGAGTGGAGGGGAACGGGAGATGGAGGATGGAGAACGTAGAACACAGAACACAGAACACAGAACACAGAACACAGAACACAGAACACAGAACACAGATGATTGATATGATGGATAGGATCCCTCAAGGATACGGTAGGATGGTGTCAATGTGAAGGGTTGAACGATTCCGCAACCAAAGAGGACGAGGCCTGGTGTCTCACTCTGCCCGTCGTCTTTGTTCCTTTTGAACTGCAATCCTTTCGAGCTGGAATGTTGCTGGACAAGAGAGGGAGGGATGGGTCGATAGGCTAACGGGGCCTGTTAGCAGAAACGATTAGCCAAACCAAGGCGGTCAAAGAACATGCGCCGGTTGTTGCTCGGGAGGGACAGCAAGTAGAGTAGAGTGGAAAGCTTGGAAAGTTGGAGAATTAACCAGGCTAACCTGGACAGACGGGACGGACTGGGCGATGACGCCCAATCGAGGTGGGGTCGCGGGGTAGCACCGTAGGGAGTACGTACCTGGGAGCATGTACCTACCTACGCGGTAGCGAGTGAGCGAGTGAGCGGCGAGGCAAGGGAGACTTGCCGGAGGTGGGTCTCACTAGATACCTACTACGTATGTACATATGGCTGGTGCTGCTGGGTGGGAAGCTATCACCTGGGCTGTTTGCACGGTACAGGTGATACCTACCTGTGCAATTGTGCAATCAGGCGACCGGTGGGCCAGATACACGGGAACCTCTGCTGAACGGTACCTAGGTAGGTAGGTAGATTTTCTGGTGAAAGCTGGCCTAAACCCGAGAAGAGCAAGGTGCTGTGTCTGCGGCTTTGTCTGTTTCAGCGAACCCTTGCACACTAGACAGACCAGGTAGGTACTCCAAACTAAGTACCTAGGTAAGTGGAATGTTCTCGAAGCTTCTATATAAAGTTGCTGTTCATACCTAGTACCGTACCTACCTAGGTACAGTTTGATAACACTGCATCATGACGACAGCAGCCACCGTTCAATCATAACAGAGGTATGCATCTCGATATCAGCCCCCACCAAATGTTTTGAGTGTATATCTATGTAGTGTTCTACCGATCAACATCATGTATACAACGGCATTCATTGTCATGGGAGCCGTTGATTTGAGTAAAAGCTGCTCGCTGTCTTCTCGCCTCTGATAGTCTGTCTATCTACATGTTGCTCTGAGTAGTTTGTGAGCAAGGCCTAATATTCTGGCATCTCTGTATGATTCTCATGCTACAATGCCTCGTTAGACTGTGGGTATCATTTTGCATAAGACGGGGTGAAACCGGTTTGAATCCCAAGCACACCTATCTATCTCCATTTCAACCGAACCAGGTCCCGAAATCACGAATTCATCCTTAGCTTTTACGTCCCATGACTAGGTGGGAATCCAGTTCGCTGGGTAGACTTTCGGGAGCAAGCGTCGTGCCTCGGTGCGCTTCATCTGCCACGGGGTCTTCGATGGTGGTAGATCCACTTCATCACCATGTACGTCGCCGCTGCGATGCCCGGCCAGAGCAGCCAGAGTAACCGAAATACCCCAGGCTTCTAGCCACCCCTAGTTTCATGCTCGGTATCCAAGTCCATCAAATCGATGGGATTTTGCGTCGAATTTCCTGCTCGAGCTAGAAACGGAGTCATACCTCCTTTCCGCTCGCTCATTTCCGGGATCTTGTAAGTTGTGGTAGTACTCGCGTTCGAGTCCTTAGCATCATCATAGCTATCAACTTCTAAGCGGGTATCTTCTTCCATCTCTCCGCGCCCTAGCGCCTCGTACCCGTGAGTCTGGCATTTGGCAAGTGACTCAACTACATCACCAAGCTTAGAGGGCCCAGAGCCGCTGTGCAGGCCCACAGCTTTAGCGGTGTCGTCGTCGAGAACTGGGTGAGGATCGTCGAACGTAAGCTCAACATCAGCTAGATCACTTCGAATACTCCCGTTTGTAGCAACGGATGAAGCAACACTATGTTTTCGTTTGGCTCTAGTTCCATATGGAATCTGGGACAACGCCTCGGCAGTTATGCCTATTTGTGGTTGATCCTGCATTTGTACCTCCTGATCTTGGTCCTTCGTATCACGTGAATTTTCTTCCTGCACTAGTTCTTGCTGAAATGAACGATTATCAGCTTTGACAAACATCTACTAGCGCGTTAGCCATTCCCTTTATATTTATTGAGTTAAAACTGGAGAGAATTTTACGCACACGAAGAGTATCAGAGAGTGGAATTGGCTCCTGATTCAACGCTAGCTCTGAAGCATACACCAGAATTGGATTCTTCGACTCGGTTCCCGCTGCTTGTAAGACGTCGTCAAGCGTCACCTTCTTTAGGGACAGTTAGTAAGGCTGTTCATTCATTATGTTATCGCATATGCCTACCTCGGACTTGATGGGCGATGCATCGCTCTTAACGTATCCAACTTTCCACCATTGGTCCTTGGTCACTGAATTTGCTTCAGAGTTGAACGGGTCTTCTACGTCTCGGACACAGACGTAGGCCACTTCGGTCGTAGTAGCCACTCCACGCAGTAAATATTTCGTAGATGGATTCCAATACTCGGGGCGGTAAGCGTCACCATGTGAGCGGAATACGAAAAGGTCGTCATCTGCTTCATGCTCTTGGCAAGTAAGTCGTTTGCGGACTACATCAAGATAGCGGTTCAACTCCTGCTTTTTCTCTTGACATTCTGTGCTTAATTAGTCTTGGGCCTCGTCCTAGTGAAATACATCTCTGGCTAATCCTGGACTTACCAGTTACTGCTCGGCCGGCTTCTTCGATCGTGTCCTCACAGGCTTGTATAATGTGCTCCCATCTCTTCTGATCGGCAACTTCTTTCTCGGTAAAGACCGAGGGTCCAGACCATGTGTGGATGAGGCGGAGGTCGTCCATACTGTATGGTGTCCCTTTCTGCCATTGATCTTCATATTGACGCCACTGTGCATCCTTCTTTTGCCGTTCAAGGAGTTGTTCAGCAAAGTTCTTCAACTTTGTGCAGCACTCGCGAACATCATGTCTGTATTTGAAACCCTGGAGATTGAAGCAACAGAGCTGGCCTGTGCAATTGACTCGTTCTTCTTCAACCCAGGCTAACTTTCTAAGTGCGTCTTTAATCTCACGAATTTGAGTCTGGAAATGTAGGGCAAGTTCTCTGCGGCTATTCATGTAACGGTCGGCATAGAAAACTGCGGGTATCTCGCAAGGTTTTGAAAAGCCCACCCCCCCGAAACGCACGGTAAGAACTTCAGCGGGTTTTAACAAAACCGCGGTTTTGGCGTCATGCGGAAAAGGGTAGTCCAATGCCAAAGCACTAGACCAGAGGAGATGGTCTAATGCGTCGTACATGGTATCGACACGCGAATAGCTCTCGAAATCTAGTACAATATCCAGGAAGATGAACGAAGTGATGTTCTCTTCTTCCTCGGATTGTCCGCTAGGCTCGGATTCACCAGGTGACGGTGGCGTTACGGACATTATTTTACCAGTCGTGATCATATGTTCTATGCCGCAGTCGGGATTATCGGTGCTTGCATCTTGCAATGCGTGGAACAGCCTGTCTTCAACATCCGGCATCCATGAACCATAACTCTCATCGATCGCCTTGGTCTCTGCGAGACTGTCGGCGCTCGCATAACTTCGTTCCGATTTATCTAAAAACGCTATCAGGCGATGTAGCTCGTCAATGAAATCCGGATGTGTGTCTTCGCCCCAAACCTCTTCTCCCCTTGCCATCTTTGCGAGCACATCCTGTCTTAATATTGGTTTGCCTTTCCACCATTCAGTATTATGACCGTACGCGGGGGGTGGTTTACCGCAACGGAGAAGAAAATTCCTGGCAAGCGGTATCTTGCTATAGATGGAGAGAATGGCCCCAAGTCGATGGCTTTTTGATTGTCGTAGAAAGGCTGGCGCATCTGCATCTCTTTTCCGATTGGAGGGTGGAGGATCGGTTGTTTCAGCCTCCACCGTTGCCTTCGTCGGCACCATCGCCCACATCTCAGATTCATATTCAGAGCGGTTGGCGGGGCCGAAGTGTTTCGAGCTTGTCTCGTGGTCAAGAACGCCAACTTCTTGTGGGGTTACGCCCGACTCGGCAGCGGACTCAGCAATCGCTCGGGCAAGATCAGCATCCTCCTGGGTAGTATCGGTGGGACCTTATGCGCCAAAGATCAGTACTGGTTGTGAACGCAAGCAGGATAGATACCTGCAAGTCTATAAGCCTACCCAGCGGTGATCGATTGTTCGTTCGTGAGGGAGGGCGTGTAGGAGCTGCGCTGTTGAGATGGCTGACGGAAGGGAGCTCGTCGGCACCCTGGATATTGAAGGCTATAGAGTAGTATAAGCAAGGAGTTAGATGGAAGGGGAACTAAACCGCTGACAAATCCCTGTGTCGTTAACCTCGCCCTCGCGATCTGTATTGAAAGGCGACTCATCCCACCTGTACTGCAAGATATAATTAGTCTTGGCCTTGCCGAACCGACTAGCAAGTTTCGAGAGGTACCTTCGTGCTCGTGGGATTGTCTAGAAATTCGTTCGTCGCGGTTTCAACATTATTGCCATTTGCCTATATGCACAGTGAGCGATATGTCAGCAATCACGATCATGATGTTTGAGCTGCGGTGTAAGGGGACTAAGGTAGGTTGATACCTTTAGACGATTGATGGCTTCAGCGCGTGGTATTCCAAACATGTCATGTAGCAACATGACGTCGAGTTCTGAAGGCTCGGACACATACGCCATTGTGAAGACACAGAAGTCCAGGAATAAGGAGGCAATAGGTGTGGTTTGATGAACATGGGAAATAATCCGATCGCCAGTTTAAGGCGAGTCTGCGGAAATGAGAGTCAATAAAGATGCACTGAAGCTCGTTAGCTCAGTGTCGATGTGGTAGGTGTAGGCATGTTCTCCGTACTCCGAAGCAATCATTCAACTGCCCAGAGGATGGGCGAAGTCAAGCCACGTCAGCGATGTTGGTGCAGAGTGGGCAAACCAGGGTGAAGGTGGTTCACGATGACGATAAACGATACCTAAACGCCAAGTAGGAGGTGGTATTGAGAGGCAGCAAGAGCTATCGATATGGATCCCTGCTGATGTATACTACTAAGTACATACGCAGTAGGCACCTAGCGTAATCTGAGTTGTGGACCAATGGGAATAAGGACTGAGAAAATGGGATATAATTAGCTAAGACGGAGGGAGCCTCTCTACTTAAACAGGTACCGACCATAGGCTATTAGACGCTCCTATGCGTAGAGCATTACGTACATGTACACCATATTTGAGTATCTTAGTTAGGCAGGTCCATGGAAATTACTCTCAAGCAATATACCTGCATTAGGTAGACGGCGTACTAATATTTTATCAATGCCGTGCGTCAAGTTGCACTCGACCACACAGAGTCACAAGAGCGTTCTCATTCTAAAGAGGAAGCAGGTATCGGGCTCTATGCTTTTTGAAGTCCCGGTGTTATGAAACGCTCACCTACACAAATACACTGGTGCAATGCCCCGCTATTCCTGAGACGGCTGTCTTTCACTGAAGTTCCTGGGCTGAACATTCTTTTGCGATGACAATATCGTTGTCGGGTGAAATTTGTGTGAATGTAGTTATTCAGCTACCTAACTAACCTCTTTTGGCTATAAATCTCCCAGCGTCTCATCATCCCTCGGTCAACCCGTTACGAAGGAGCCGAGGACGTAGTTCGAAAAAGGAATATACTGTAACTGGGCAATAGCCAATCCGAGGGTCAGAAGCAAAATCAAAGTTCTGTGAAAGCATGCCACTCCGTTTATCTAGTCGAAGAGATCCAGACGCCATGATCCGATGCTATGCAAGAGTATGTATGCCGTTAGGAGGAAATTTTGGTGATTGGGGGAAGGGGGGGGTAACCTGGACGCCATGTCCTTTCGCGTGCTTTTGCGCAGGAACGGCATTCGTTCTTTGGAAGAAACTCGAATGCGAAATAAGTCAAAATGCGAATCTTCCTTTGACGGCGCTAAGCTGTAACGTCCTTATGGTCGGGAAAGGCCGTAGAAGTCTTTGTTGACACGAGCCTACTTTCAGCCAGGGGAGTCAGAAGGATAGGCGCCTGAAGGCCTGGACTCTTCCTAGCTTACACTAGACGATGATTCAGACATCGTCGTCGTCACTTTGCCCCTCTTCCTCGCCATCTTCGTCGAAATCAGCCGGCTCATCGTCTCCCGTGTCGCTGCCACCGAAATCAAGTTCCTCGTCGCTCTCGTCCCAAAAAGCAGCATCATCATCGGTTGACTTGGGTGGCGGTGGTGGTTCGAGGGTCGTGGGCATTTCAAATCCCTCGGGTATATCGTGTTTTGACTTGTCGACAATTTCCCTGGCCTTCCTATTGTAGACATCGCGCTTGTCCCGATACATCACACTGGCGTCTACATTTGCCGGGGAGTTGATTTCGGGATCGTCCAAGAGGAGGAGAACGGACCGAAGAACTGATTCGACACCCTGGAGAGGAGACCAGCGTTCGCTCGCTTGCTCGCCTGATGTAATATCTTCGCCGGGCGTGTGAAGGATGGAAATACATAGTTTCCCGTCGGGATAGATGTTTGGGTGGTAGATGGGAATTAGAAATCGAAATGTAGGCGGCTGATAGGGATACTCTTCCGTGAAAGTCATCTCGGCCTATGGGTATAGATCAGAAATGTTAGATAGTCACAGAACGAGAATCTAACAGAGGGCGAAGCACGAGTCCTAAGAGGCAAAGCCTACTCACCTTGAAGTATCCGCCATTGAAGGCACTGTCAGAATTCACGACAATAAGGCCAAGGCGCCAGCGAAGAATATTTCCATTCACAAGCTACAAGTAGTGCCATGGCATGAGTGATTGCGGCCGATGCCGGAGGGATAGCAGTGTCACTTACATCAATGTTGACCCATCTCTCTTTGGACAAATCCTGCATCTCCATCATAAGCCGATGCTTAGCACCTCCTGCCAGCCTCGACGACGCCATTATCCGGTGTTCCTGCAGAGGTGAGAGGGGATGTGGTGGGAGGCTGGTAACGGTAAGTGGTGGCGGCCTTGTGGATGCCGAATCGGAGCTTGCTCGAATTGAGGTTGATGTTCTGTACGAATCAGAGGTGCCGGTCGACGCAGAGACGCATGGAGATGGTCCAGGTAGGCGGACGTGAGCGAAGGTTGGGTGTGTGAGGGTGTAGATGGCGGACGAAGTGTTTCGGGTAGGAGAGAGTCCAGCTGTACGAATGAACTAAATGAACATGGAGGGATGGAGGGTTGGGGGTGTTCTCCTTTTAGTTGGAGACGCCTGCTTTGGGCACGCTACATGTACATGCAATAAGGCCCCAACCGCACTTGGCCCCGTTGCATAACACGCATACATAACACCACTTCTTAATGTGTTAATGGTACCTACATTGTAGGAAGACGGGGCGAATCTTCAGGTGGCGCGTGACCCGAAGCGCTGACCCAGGCGTCAGGGCCAGGGAAAAGGGAAAGCGGGATGAATGGACGCGGGACCTGGCCCTTGCTGGAGACCCGTACTGACGGAATGTTCTCTGTAATAAACCGGCGCCAAGCGCTCTCGGCTCGCACGAAGACAAGTCGGACCATAGAATCTACCCAGGTACACTACACTATCTGGTCCCTGTTGGTTCGCTTGCTTGCGGAAGTCGGTAAAGGGAGTACCCTTCTACCTGAAGTACCACCACTACACACTACCTAGGTAGGTACCTCCATTGACTGAGTGAACGACGCCAGAGCAAAGACCAGTGAGCTGGGGCCAGGGCTACGACTTTGTACATTGAGTGCATTTAAGTTAAGTGGCGACAAGGCATCAAGATACCAATGCATCTCTGCTACGAGGGGTACTTTGGGTGTGATCTGTGCTGAAAGATTGCATACACTTGTTTGTGGTATAAGCAACGAAGGCGTCTACATGGACAGGCAGAGAGTAGTTAGCTCGTCTCATAATCCCCAAAGGTTGGAAAAGTTTTTTCACATCGTGCTGACAGGGCAAGACATAACGTGTAGACTACATATTACCCGTACAGCAACGTAGGTGCATGATGATGAGTTGGCTCACTCACCACCCTCCCGAGGATGTGTATGTACCTATGAGGAGGGTTGGAATCATAGTAAGAAATGTACGTAGAGGCGGTATAGCCTTAAGCATGTACCAACCACATTTAACCAGTTGCCTACCTAGTGGCTAGTAAGTCAGCGACCCATTATTGCCGGTGTGAAGCATCGAACTGAAGAAAATGAGACGACTATGCGATAGGTAATAGTAGACGTTGTATTGTGGAAGGTATGTCATTATTAGCTTCTGTACCTAACTTAAGGTTAGGTACGTACCTTACGACAACTCCCCATGCCGCTTGAAACGGCTCCTGGGTACAGTATTCTGTAAATGACCGATCTCAATACAGCCGACCGCTTTTCTCGTCATGTGGGTGTGATGCCCGACTTTCCTCTTTCTTCCTATAAAATGGGTAGACTACGGTACCTAATCTGGGGAACGCACCAATACCATTCTAGGCCTATTACTGCTAGGTATTATTATCATGTGTGCGTACCTGTATACCTACATAGGTACTTGTATAGGTACCTAGGTAGGTATGTGAGTAGTATGCTGAATTTATACTACACATGGTAAAAACCTGCCTACCTACCTACTGTATATTTGTTCGGAACCAATAAAATGAAGGTGTCAAGGTCCTTCTCACTATCGAATTGAGCCAACCAGGACTTCAGCACGGTCTTATATCTATCTACTGCCTACTGCGTATGGTATTACCTACCTTCGCCTAATACCTGGTCAAGGCCAGGGTCGGGGTCGGGATCGGGGTCGGGGTCTGGAGCAGCGTGCATGTGACATTGAAGAGGTTGAATGGGCTCATAGGCAGACAGCGGAAATTTCAACAGCGTTGAGCGAGATATTAGGTGAGATCTATAGATACGCTCTGCTGGAAGTATATGTTATTGTAGTTCTAGGCTAAGCTGATGTGTACGTTCCCAGTTGCAACTGGTGGCTTTGTTCCCATGATTAGAACAAGGTGGTGGTACTACCTACATGTAGGTATGTAGGTATGTAAATTCCAGGTACCTATGTAGGTATGTACCTCGCCTTTGGTGCCCAGTACTACGTGTAAGTACCGTCCCATCAGCGGGCGGTCTACGCTAGGTACTGTGCACTATAAGTTTATACCTGGGTGGGGCGGCGGAACAGGATGTCCCTAGACTCCCTACATTAGGTAGACTCCCTACCTACCTGTTGTTGCTGCCGGGTGACAAGGCAAGGCCACCTGCCCCCATCTTTCGTCTTTGCCGTCTACCTATCTGGGTTTCCGAATTCTCAACCTCCCATTCACCTGCAACCTACAACCACATTCCCTCCCGACCGACGACCGCACACCACCCTTCGTCCCCGATATCCAACGCCGACTGATCGCCGCATCGCGTCGGGCGCCTTCGTCGACTCCAGAGGAATTCATTATTTCGATACGATTGTCTGCGGCAGGTGATTGATTGCGGAGGTGTATGCTAGGCGGACTCGGGGGAACTTCGACCAGGGCAACTCGGTCGGTGGTCTGGCGCGCCATTTGCCACCATCACCAGCGCCGCTTGACCCTCGACAACACTCCTCCCGAAATCTGAACCCGTGCCGCTCCTGCCCTCATTTATCAAGCGCATAGCCTGGCACTGCACATCTGCCGCTTTTCTCCGGTGCCACCGCTGCCCCGATCTCCTCGCCATTACTGCAGCCTCTCAACACCGTTACCGCCGATCGGCATTCGTTCCTTGTGATCTTTGTCCACTTCCACGGCATCGGATCCCCTCTTCTTCTAATCCCAGCCGCTCGCATCCAGTATTCACACGCCTTTTCATCTCAATGGCAGCCATGTCCTTTAACCCCCAGACACCCCAGAGCCCTTCCCAGTTCTCTCCCAGTGTGACAGATCAGGGACCGAGCATGAATACCTCGATGACTTCCATCGCGGCCTCGTTGCCTACAGTGAGCATATTTTCGTCATCTTATTCTACCTGGAACCTGGAACCGATGACTTCTCCTTGTATCAACTTCTTCTCTTCGCCCGCTGCGACTCCCCTCAGCCTTTGCTGGGACATCGCTGATTTGATTATAGCCAGCGCATAGCGTAAACGGCTCCAATCTGCTCCTCGACAGTTCTCACGATGCAACCATGATGGATGTGTCTTCAAATAAGCGAAAATATTCATTCGACGACACGGGAGCCCACGAGCACAAGAAAGTTCATCTTGAAGACCCACGCAAAATAGGTATTCAAGACCTACACTTGGATGTTGGCGAAAAGTACCTTCTCTGCAGAACTCGTAAGGCTTCTCTAATGTCTCAAGAGTCTCTACCACCCTAGTTCAGGGTCTACCTTTTTAATATAGATGTCCTCGTCATCTTTCAGTGGTCTAAGTAACCGGCACTTTCGTAGTACCCTTGTTGACACACTATCTCTTATATAGCCCATTCTATATCTTCGCCGCGCATGTCGGAAGATTTGTTCGAGAAGTTTGGCTTGACAGGTATTGCCGCCGAAGTTGCTCGTACGAAACCAAACGGAGAAAAGAATGCGCTACGGAAGACATACAAGGGCCAGATCAAGACGTTGGGCCTCAGTGGCCATTTCGATGTCGTTAAGAAAGAGCCATCAGCATTCATGGAGCTGTTAATGATTGCCGAGGAGGATTGGCAGAATCGTGTGGTATCCGGGAAGGACATCGAGAAGGGTTTTACACCAGTCCACCAGTCCAACTTGACGAAAGCGACGACACTGGCAAAGGGACAAATACCAAAGGGGCTATGGGATAGTTCTGTCTTGGGAGATTTAGCACCCGGGCATGCCTCAAAAAAGGCGAATTCCGATCAAGTCCCACGAGCGACAGCTCCAAACACTCCCGCATTATCCGCCATCGGCGCTACTCAGAAATCAAATAAGTCACTGGCACCCCAATTGGACCGCGCTCGTCGACTTGGCAAGAAAAGAAGCTACCAAGATAGCAGCTTCGAGGGCTATGGCGAAGGATATGATGACGATACCGGCGGCTATTCTACGGGCGACGGTGATGATCGGTCGTCCAAGCTGAAGAGGAGAAAACAGGTGCATTCGTTAGATCATCCGTCTTCTAGAAACCTCTTGGCTGATCGGTTATGACAGAACCCTAACGGCCCATTACTGAGCGGGCGGATATAAACATGATACCCAGGCCAAAAAGGGGGCGGTGATGCATAGTTGATTCGGGGGTGTAAAAATATTTTGGAAAGTTGCCAGTAAAGCTATTGGGTCAAATTTCTCAAGACAGCTTCATGGTTCTTCACTGTTAACTGCATAGTTCATGATTTTAGCATGGCGTCGGGCGTTGTACAGGAGATTTACATATTCACATTGAGTGGTCAACAGCCAGTTTTCGGCGTTGCCTTGCCTTAAGGCACGGCCCAGATGAGGGAGTCACAAAGTTCACTGGCGGCGGCACAGCATAACATGCCTTCAGCCAAGCAATACAAAAAATTTAGTGAAATACTAAAGTTACTTGAATTTGGGTATTCATTCATGATGCAAAACTCTTCATATATACATACATATATCGCGACGGTCATGATGACGAAATCGGGCGTGTAAATGATTATTGAGGGCTGCCAAATCTTATGCCGCCATATCACATAATGACCTCAGGCGATGCCACCAGTCGCTTTGACACTCGAACTCAATGCCGCCGCCTTTGAATATGGCGCGGAGAAGGTCCCATTCCGACTCGTCAAAGTGTTCAAAAGTGGCTCGATCTTCATCCGGCCTCGGGTCCGGCGGACCACCGGATATCGAGACCGTCTGTAGATTGGGGAAGCCTCCGTCTATGGCGTACTGAGCAAACAATCTGATGTCCTCGAATAAATCCCGCGAGACGTTCACCAGAGTCAGCGCCACCAGCGAATCCGGCAGCTTCTCCACAAATATGCCGTGGTTTGGGGTGTCTGGGTCATTGGGGAGGTCCGCACTACTCGACAGGGCGCCAGGATTAAGAGTGACGGTCTCAAGAACCGGAAAATCGCGCAGGGATTCGATACCCTGGTGTTGCTCTCGGGGACTATCCCTAGAAAAATGGAAAATCTCGAGCTGTCTCAAACTCTGTTTGGCAGGCTCAAGAGCAACGACAATCTCGGCGGGGAGCCTATCCATGGCCCAGTGCGGTCCGAAAGAGATGTAGGTGAAGCTTTCTAGATGGCGGCAGTATTTGCAGAGGAACAAGCCTTCGCGGTGGAACCTGCTCTCAATAATGCGTAGTCTCTTCAGATTCCCGAGGTCGAGGTCGTAGTCGGCCGTGATGCTGTAGCATCTCTTGAGGGAGAGACTCTCCAGATTTGGCGAATACCGGATGATATCCTGAACATCGGCGAAGTTGAAGCGCCGTGATATGCTCTCTTCCTCGATCCTGAGCTCGGCAAGTGACCAGAGGCGGTTCGAAGGGATTTTGGCCCAGATGGAGAGACATTCGTTGAAGCCCTCGGATGAACTCGGAACCTTGAATTCAAGAGTCTTCAGGTTAGGGAGCGAGCACACCAAAAGCTGGTGCGCGAAGCTGCTCCGGCTTGATACGCCCCACAGCGCGGCGGAACTCATCCGGATGTTAGAGACGGGCACCCTGAGACGACGGGCGACATCGCCGACCAAGGCGGAATCGAATTGAGAATACTGCCTGAAGAGATCTTCGCGGTCATAATGTTTGGTGAATGCTGACGTTGTGCAACTCCTGATAGATGATCAGTCACGGCGGGCTAAAAAAAAGTCGTTTAGATATATGACACGTGAGCATATGAGAATGGGGTTAACCTGTCAGTACACACGAGTGAAAAGATGGGCGGAGATAAGCGGCATTGGATAATGATAAGTCAACCAAGTGTTTAAAAGGGGGGAAATAGGCATACATCTCAGTGACAGCTTTCGCGAGGTGCTGGTTATTAGAAACAGTCCGGATGAACGCCGAGAGGCTCTGGTAGTGCGTCGGTCTCCCATCATTCAAGTTAAAGGTTTCGAACTTCTTATAGAGGAGCGGTATGCCCAGCTCCCAAAGAAATCTGCAGGTGCGTGACAAGCGCGACAAGGTCCTGTTGTCATGGATATCTTCATAAATCATTTGCCAGATCTCGGTGGGAAGGTCCATGGCTACAATTGCACTGGCTGGAGGGTGATGGTGGTGGCTGGCGGTTGAGAGAGAGAGATACGGCGGCTAATAGGCCGGTAAGTAAGCACCGGAAGCTGACAGACGAGCGGCCAACACCGCAAGCAGCGGTTGATTTCTAGCTGTAAGACACGTGGGTAGAGAGAGATGGCACGGATTCGCTAGCTCGATCAGAAGCGCATGGTCCTGTTCTCCTCGTGCCTGGTGCCTGAAGGCGTAGGTGGCCGCCCCTCCAAGCAATTGAGAGATTGTGGTTGTAGGTAGTGTAGGTGGTGTCTGTGTGTTTGACAGTCGGCATGAAGCCGACGACATGGCCAGCCATCAGGGGTGACGTTGACCCTGACTGGTCGGCCTTTGCCAAAGAAGGATCGCCTCCGAGCTCAGCGTTGTCTGCATGTACTAGGTATCGTGTACTTCGAGCATTACATGTAAGCAGTGCTCAAGGGGTACTTGAGTAAGCCCCATGCAACGGTACACTGTACCCAATTCGTCATACATATTCGTGCCTATATTTATACATGTCTAGCTACTTATGTAGCTTAGGTAGTGCTAAAGCAACGAGACCCCACCCTAACATTAGTGATTGACAGGCACTACACATCTTATCAGATGTGCTCTAAGTAGGTACATCTGTACTGTCGTACTCGGGTCTCATCTCGTTTCTACCTACATGCAATTCGCGCTGCCTTCAATCATCTGCTAAAACTTACAACTGTGCTATGAAAGGGTCCAACTAGATATGTCTCTACCGTAGACCGTCACGCTATAGGCGGTTTCTAGATTAGGTACCTACTAGCCATCGAATGGCAAGCGTTTGTCCTCCACACGCCTCCACCAAGTCGTGGGGATCAGCCGGCTTCAGCCTGGACACATTTTCATGGCTGCCTGCCTAGACAGGTAGGCCTTGGTAGCTATTCATCCACGTCGCCTTATGGAACGTCCTCAACTATGAGTTCTGCCGCTTCAGACTTCAAGGGCCTCACCGGGCCGCCCCAATACAATAGCGGACACCAAAGTCCAACAACAAATACCCCGTTCGGAGGCCTCTATAATGATCCCCGCACGTCGTCAACCCAGTCCTTGACGCCCTCTCTACCACCATACGAGGAGATAGAGAGACGCAAGCTGCTAGTCATTTATATACATGGTTTTATGGGAAATGACACTTCTTTTCAGTCGTTCCCAGCTCATGTCCACACATACCTAAAACTAAGTCTCTCCGAAAGTCATGTCGTCCACTCCAAGATCTATCCGAGGTACAAGACCTACAAGTCTATTGATGTTGCTCGTGATAACTTCAGTAAATGGCTCGAGCCTCTTGAATCGTCCAAGACAGATATCATCCTCGTTGGACATTCGATGGGTGGTTTGTTGGCTGCCGATGTTGTTCTGAAGGCGAGTGGCCCAATACCCATGCTATTGAGTCCCAAGGCTAACAGTTCGATATAGCCGTCCACACAACATAGTTATTTCAAGCATCGTATCCTTGGTGTAGTGAATTTGGATGCTCCGTTGCTTGGCATGCACCCGGGCATCATCGTATCCGGAATATCTAGTTTGTTCAGAAAGAATGAAACGCCAAAGGTGCCAGGAGAGCCGTCAACACAGTCCGCACTTAGTCCCGGTTCTACCGGCCTCCCATCACCAAGTCTCTCAGCATACTCCGTGCCGTCAACTATATCTGAGACGCTACCCTCCCCACCACCGCCACCTGCGCCCTTCTTGCGTCCTTCCTTGACTCGGGATTCGAATTTCAACCCAAACTTTGTAAATGACGTTCGCATCGAAGAGAGGACGTGGTGGAAGAACGTAGTACATTTCGTGAAAAAGCATAACTCCGAGGGTTTAATCGATGCCGCCGCCAATCATGTCATGTCGCACATGGAGTTTGGCGGTACTATGTTCGATATCAATTCTCTCAAAACCCGCTACGAGAGCATCCGAAGGTTAGAAGATGTGGACGACTTAAATCAGACTAGCCTCTCTCCGCCTCGAGTGCGCTTCATCCAATACTATACTATCTGTAACGGATATCCAAAGAAGCCAAAGGATGTGACTTCCGAAGGAGGAGACGCACAATCAGCACCGATTCATGTCAATTCTGAGAAAAAGCTCTTATCGCCACACCTATCGGCTGATGGTCCTAGTCTGGAACCTCAAAGTGAGATATTCGAACAAGACCCCAGGCCTTTAAGCTTATCAAATAGTGAGCGATCAAGCTTAGAGGTTCTTAGTCCGGAGCCTATGCTTGACGAGCCACCAGAATTACTAGCGAGAGATGGTTCAGTGGATATGAATAAGACAATTAATGCTCAACCAGAAGACCACCACTTAGAGGCTATGCAAGCGAACCGCCAAGACAGTATTCCATCTCCTACGGAGAAATATCTAATCGAAGACAAGGTCTTAACAGGGGATGTAACACAGGCTATGACTACCTTAGACCTAGGCCTTCCTGCGGTGCCAGATTTACCACCAAAACCGGACGTGCCGAATCTAGAGAATTACGCCGATAAAGACGCACGGAAGTTGGCAGAAAAGGAGGCGAAGCGGGCACAAAAGGCCTATGCACAAGCCGTGAAAGACCGCGAAAGGGCAATCAGGGAACGTGAGAAGATAATTGAGAAGCGGAGAAAGAAACTGATACAGGAATCTGAAAAGCAAGAAAAGGAAGAGAAGAAGAGACGTAAGAAGGAAGAAGCTGCTGCTGCTGCTGCCGCCGTTGCTGCTACCGTTGCCGCTGCCGTTGCCGCCGCCACAACGTCTTCCACGACGCCAGCAAAATTGGAGGTCTCATCATCTACATCGAATCAAGAAAGTAACGAGAAAATCTCGGCGCTTAGTGACGAAACGTCGCAGCCTACACCCCCCGCGGACCTGACACCCTGGGAGACAGTGGCGAAGAAAGACAACGAAACAGCGAAAGTTCAGAGCAAGAACAAAGAAAAGGAAGAGAAGAAGCGGAAATTTTGTAACGTCCCCAAATCTCAGGGCCGGGTCGATCCTAAGTGGATAAGCGTCTTTATGAAGGATATGGATCAGGTGGCGGCGCATACAGGCCTCTTCTTCGCAGGCGAACACTACGAGAGCCTGGTGGTTGATGTTGGGAACATCATCGTCGAGTGGGTCCATACAGATATGACCAAGCAGGCCATCGTCTTAGGGCTAGATTGATGCTGTTGTTTGGGAGGGGGGGCGTTAGAGACAGCAAGATTGTGTTACCGGTTACCAAGGGTTGTTATCAAACTGGTTTAGGAAAGGAGGAATGGGTAATTTGGATGTGGCATATAGAGGAATACGCGACGAGATGATGAGCATGCTAGCATATCCAACGTTGAATAATAAGTGCGCTTCAAATTTTCTTTTTGGGCTTTGCAGGTCTATATCACACTGCATCAGTCCAGCGAGAACAACAAACTATGCATACCTTGGGGGGTGCGTATTATAAGGTGCGCGGCCCAAATACTGTAGGCATGCGGCCATCTTTCTAGAAGTCGGGTACAGCTATCCTTATGAGATAGACTCTTGGTACCATCCCATAGGCCCCTTTAACACCTCAGGTAAACCATTTTAGTTTAGTCACGCCAACCACACGGCTAAGGATCACGTCGAGCATTGCTCACAGTCGAGAATTTATCTCGCGGTAGTAGACACCCAAAGCATAGGAGGCAGGTCCCCATATATTGTCATGACCGAGTATCACCTACGGTGAAATCACTCCCTTCTCCTGCCATTCTCCGGCATGGCCGCTGTGTGACGAGTAGGTCCATAAAAACATAAAAGGAACAGAGAGGATTGGTGAACAAGGGCAGCGTCGGAGCACTGACTATACGCAATGCAGTGCGACGCTTGTGAGAGGGGTGTCCGCCTCGTCGTAGATGTCACACACGCCACTGACTTACGCCCAGCTCCCGAGCTTCTATACCTAGTGGATGGACAACCCAGGAAGTATCGGCATGATGGCCCTCACGGTCCCGAGATGTTACGAAGATCACCTTGTCACGGGTCTAACGGCAGATCAGGATTAATAGCCGACTCAAAATAAGTGCTCTCTAGAAAAGCTTCTAGACACGATCTTAAAACAAGAAAGCATCTTCGTGTCGTACCGCGACATCGCGCTATCGTAGACGACGATTCGACTACATTGCCCCCGCCACTCAGCCCTCAGCCACTAGCCCATAAGATAGCTATTCACACTCTGCAGGGTCGCACGACTAGGATTCGCCTCGGGACACACCAACATAATACGGCCCAGCTTCACTTTGATCAGGCTCTTGTTGACTGCGAAGTCTGCGGTCCGCGGCCTGTAGTTCCCCTCATCGTCGAAGAACTGACACAAAAGTGCGAGGACAACGCCTATTGATAGGTCCTTGCCAGTCTCGCAAGCAATTAAGATCCGTTGCTGGCTAGAGGCTGAAATTTCCTCGGAACCCTGTATTTCTCCCTTTAAATATGCATCGACGAAATCACATATAGCCGCCAGCGCAACCCGCAGATTGCGGCTCGCGAGCTTCTGCTTGCCGATGCCCACTTCCATCAGTGCAGGACCCTTAACCCACGAGTTCCGGTCCGTAGTCTTCGGCACGAACGTGACGATGCATGTCGATGGGGGTTGCGCAGGCACAGGTAACTGGCTGACGAATAGGTAGGGCGTAATCCGAACAGGGGTCTTCGCTGCCGGGCCTACTGTCTGATTTGCCACGAGTGACCGGACAAGGTCAGGCAGATCAGACTCCGGCGTTGAGAGAAGCGTCGCGACGTTGTTCCAGAAGAGGGGCGCGGTGAGGCCGAGAGCCCAGTTCTCGGTGTCGTCGCCGGCGCCCTGGATATACCCGCCCTCGCTCATCTCTCCGCCCGGGACGCGTCGCGAGCTCGTGCAGCAGATGACGGGGTGGAAATCATCAAAGACATGCTCGGTCGGGACGAGCTGGGACTCCTGCGTCACCCATACGGGGCGTAATGGCTTGGATACATGCTGACGGAGAGTCGCGACGTCGATGTCCAGAGCCTTCAGCGCCGCAACGTGCTCCGGGATCCTAGCCTCGGCCTGGGCGTGCTCTGAGCGCGAAACGACGTTCGGCGGCGTGTGGAGCTGGTGAAGCTGCGCAGCAGCCGCGGGGAACAGCACGCGGTTGAGAACACAGCACCATATCGGCACAGTCTTGCTCAGGGCATCGGGCATCTGCTTGCCCCTCCTCGTCGAATCGACGATGATGCAGCCATCGTGCCGGCCGATGACGGCGAGGAGATGGAGATTGAGACGTCTGGAGCTGAAATTCCACTGTCCCGCATGGCCGTCTGTGCTCTTGAAGTACGCCGACCCAGCCTTGTCGTCTAGGTCGATGTACCAGCTCCCGCACCTCTCGTTCGCGATGAGCGGGCGGCCAAACACGTCGGCGACCTCGTTGACGAATTCCGCATCCTCTTTTATGGAGCGCAGGCGGTTGGATATAGACAAATTCGCCCTCTTGAGGTCGGTCAGGATGCGCGAGAACTTATGATTTGCTTGTGGCGAGAAAATGAGATCAGACTCGGTCGCCATGAAAGTCGCGAAAGATGACGAGTATATCTACTAGTTATGTGATTGTTTATTAGCCAGGTCGTAACCTACCTACCAAGCATATTGCACTGGGCCTTACAGCTGTCCACCAGGTGTGGTGTGGATTAAAAGATTTCCGCTAACATTTGTATACTACTACAGGTAGTAACCAGTGAGCTCCCAGTACATAAAATTCTGCCGCAGGCGTTGTGCAGACAGGTCTTTAATTACAACTCGAAAATCTAGATTCAACTTTCTCTTGTCTTATAAGCCCATTCCCATATAACTTTATATTGCTAACTGGCTTTTCCCCTTCTGCCTTGTCGTTGGAGTTTGCGTATTGCTTTTCGGTATTTGAGTGCGGATGAATTACGAAAAACGGAGCATCCTTATATCTTGATTTTTACTCCTGGGAATCATGTGCAGTGAGGGCTGGGAGATATATTGTAGTGCTTCGCTATAGCTACTCGTAATGTATCTTCGTAGTAGCCGGAACAAGTTGCATGCTAAAGATCGAATATTCGCGTGGTTTTCCTAATATTGCTTCGGAGTTGCGGTGGTGGTGTAAAGTGAATGGTCATGCAGACTCCTTAAATGCATGCTTTTTTTCCCATCTTTCGAATTTTTCATATAGGAGTTTCGGATTGATTGTATCAGGGGGAAATAACTACATATAGAGTTAGCTTACTAATCTCTAACTTGGAGAAGTTGCTCTCATTCCTTGTACATTCTGCTTATTTATAAGCCTATATTCCTGATAGCCTTCACCTATTCTTACTGTCTGTTTCCTAACGACATCAACATCGTTATCATCAGCAGATTACTTCTGCCTTTACCATTACCGAATACTCGGCTTCCTTCTTCAGGAGACTTGGCGTGACCATTAAGTCCACCTCTCCGTGGCCTCCAAGCTTCACCTTCATATCCATCAAGTCTCCCACAAACGGAAATCCGTGTCTGAGATTACTTCCAGGCTCCTTGTACATCAGAACAACGAAATGAGACCGGTCGAACATAGCACTAAGTTTTGCAGCCGTCTCGACGATGTCACGTAGTGAAGCTTCGAGAGCAACAGGGGTTTTGTTTGCCACAAGAGGCGAGATCGCCCCCAGTATCTTTGTTACTAGTTCGTCGATGAGACCAGTGTCGATTGAATACGCCTTGTGAACCAAGGCTGCAGTGCGAATACGCCAGTCTTGGAATTCTGCATCCGGTAATTTTCTGGATAGGGCTCCCGCCACCTCTCCAACCTTGTTGCTAACGTCGCGTCCAAATGCACGGCAGAATACCTCGAAGTATCGCAGGAGGTATCTCCAAATAAGCGCGCAGAAGAGATAGGAGGTCACGTTCTCCGTACTCGCGTAGGTCTTCCAGTGCGGCGAGAGCAGCTTGAATTCGTCTTTGTACTTGTCCGACACAAGGTTTGTCGGAAAGGTCTTGCTGAGAAGTTCAAGTGATAGAGCGCCGATCTGGTCCCGGAGTTGGTTCCATCGTAACACAACTTCATCGTCGCTCAACTCGAGAGTGGGTGTCGGGCTTAATTTGGCAAGCTTGGCTGCAAGCTCCTGGCATCTTTTGTTCTTCTCAGCAACGTCATTAGTCATTTGTTCGAACCGCTGCTCAGCCTGCTTCATTTGTGAGCGTTTTATAGTCACTGTTTCATTCCCATCCGCGTCCTGCTGGTCTTTTAACGCGAACGTAGTTTCTGTGCCCTTGCCTGTCGGAGAAACCTTGGGGCTGCTGGGGCTGCGGCGTGCTAGTGCTACTGGCTTACTAGAATCACCGCCAGCAGTAGGTGGCGTCCCTCGGAGTCCCTGATTCTCCGATTCAAGGCGTGCAATCCTGGATTCATAAGCTGACTTCTCCTCTGACCATGATTTCTGTTCTGTGCGAAGCTGGCGGTATTTCTTCTCTCGTTCGGCGAGTGCACCCTGTACTTCGGCGAGCTGGGTTCGGAGAGATTCCATTTTGGAGACCACTGACAGGCCTGATGAGCAGGGAAATGAGCAGGGAGATGAGCAGGGAGATGCCGGGGGAGATGACGGGGAAGATGTAGATTGGTGGTGTTGGTGTAGATAACTGCTGTCTCGTAGAAACCGGGGAAATGCTTATGATCCGATCCAAAACACAACCATCAATGAATATTCGTGCCCGGCAGTATATTTTATCTGGTGTTCATAAGACACGGTTCGGTTATCTTAGCCTGCTTCTTTGTTGCCACCGCTGCAGCCTTTTCCACAAGCAGCAGCCTTTATTGTTTGGATCACACGGTGGAATGGAGAGACTAGGCGGCCAGGCTGGGCGCACAGCAGCTTACCCACTCGTACGCTGTAATACGTGAGTCTTCCTGTTTTGAGTTTCCAATAGTTGTCTCTGACGCCTTTTGTCACTGTCACGGCCAACAGCCTGTGCTTCTGTGCAATCCCATTCTGCTGTAATCCATTTGGCTCTGACTCACTTACATGATCCCACCAGCCCCAAAAGCAGTCTCCAACCTTCGGGTGCCACTGTCGCAGGTCTTCGCAGAAATATCAAGAAAGGGGGGATGAATAAAAATAATTGGCTGAATTCTGCTCAGTAGGTAGAAGGTTGAGGAGCTGGCTTGGATCTACCTAGGCAAGAAGGTAGCAACCAGCTAAAAATGGGGCATAGGACTGAATAGCGGGTTATGACTATAACAAGCTATATGAATAACCTGAGAATATGCGAATACAGGTGTGAAATTCTCGTAAGATTTAGATAAGACTATCTCGTCACCTCAAGCAGAGCTTAAGATAAATCGAGAACATCTTATAGAAAAACATGCCAGACAGCACAAGCACTACGGGCAATGCAACTAAAATAACATTTTGCAGTCACCACATCAAATACAGTTGATCTTAAATAGCGACATGAGGCTTGGTTAGCAGGTGAACTTGTCGGATTCCCGCTGCCGGCGCAATCGCAAGACTAGCATTTCTCGAAACCGTTCCCGCGAACGCTATACAGTAGCTCCCCCATTCTGCTACCATAGAGAAGGTTGTGGTGCTACTTTCTATATAGGCCATTGATGACGTACTCATTAACAAATAGAGTAGAAATTTATGTGTCCTGCAGAGCTTGAATTTGCTTTGGGCCAGGGCCGAGAAGCTGTGTGTCGACTTTTCTACACAGTATAGAGAGATATAGAATAGTGGTTCGTTTTGCACGCTTCATAAGCTACTGGACTTGGGGGCTGTCGTGGCCAAGAGGAAGTTGAAGGTCGCCTGATGTTACCTATTGCCCATCATCTGTCGCCCGACTGGCCAAGTCTAGCCCCCGTCTAGATATCTTCAGCCGCGGAGATACATCAATCCTCACGGCCTCGATGATCCAAGGGGTGGTCGTGGTAGGTGTCCTAGTGACCTCAGTGGTCTAGCCGACACTGGATGCTGCGATGATGAGATGTTCGTAGGTGCTAGTGGCTCCTGTCCACAAGGTACTTTCAGGATCAAAGTGGCTGGCCCCAGAGAGTAGGATTGGGCTCGATTCAGATCTCTTCATCATCCTTGCTATCGAAGAGGAAGATTCCGGCCAGCTAGGATGGCTATCCTCATTGATAGTGTCTCAATCCGCAGGAAGCCAATGCAAGGATCGTGGAAAGGGGCGCTCTGTCCCCAAGGTTACTCTGTTCTTGCGATGGCCCGTTGTGACGTAGAATAATGGGCAACGACTGGTGGCAGCCGACTTTCACAAATCCCGAAGACGAGAATGATGACCTTGAGCAGCAAATCCCTAAGGACGAGAGTGCTTTCTATCCCCTTTGCCGACTACTGATAGCACGTTCCCGCAAACCCAACGATGGAACCTGTCGCGGTCCCCTTGCCAGCGGAGAGTACGGTATTATGCTACTACAAGGGTGTCAAAGGCCGATTGTATACGGGTTGCTTCTGTAGGTAGTTGGAGAAGACTGGGGTGTTGGGCAAGAGCTTCTTTTACGCATGGGAGCCTCGTTCAATGTGATCAGAGGTCAGGCCATCATGATCGAACGATCGACCTGTCGGTAGAAGTTGGCGACTTGTGTGAATGGGTATTGATGTTGGCCGATTATCTCTACTACTTTGATGTGCCGGCTGATAGCGACAGCTATGGCGGCGTTAACAGTAAATAGGGCGGCTTCATGAAGAATAACTGTACCCTTTGGCGGCTTGACCCGAATCACCAGTCTGGCGCTATTTGTTTATAGACTGCTAGACATCTAAGTGGTACTAGTACTTCGTCAAACGATAACCTAATTGAATAAGTGCTTCTTCCATTTTTATACTAACACCCTCATAACTCAGAAACTCCCATAACCGTGCCTATCGTTCTTACGCATCACGCTATACTACTACTAAATCAACACATATCCGAAAATTAATACAGTATAGTTAGTACTATTTACTACCTACATAGAGACGAGAAACTATCTAGACTATAATTTCTCGGATATAGATTAGTACGCTCATCACCACGTTCATTGATCAAGACTAATTTCCGTAAAGAACAGACTAACTTGAAAAACAACATACAGTATGATATAGAAAACAGATCAGTTATTGCACTCATTGCTGCATATTTATTTTATTTTAAAGTTCAGCAGCGGGAATTCCGCCATTCTAGACTCGAAGCCCATCTTGCGCCCTACCATAACTACAACATAGCTGATGTCAGCCAGCCGAATATATGCGGCCCTTGATGGCGCCTCCCCACAAGTTAGCTTCTATCGCCGATGCAAGAGCCCCAGGATTTGGCAATGGATACCCCAGACTCATATGTTGCCATCTAACCCCCTTGCTGTTGTCATCCGGCTCTAACACGGGGTTTGGACAATTTCCCAAACACCACCCTCACCGTAATGCCGCGCTGCCGTCGCTACCAAGCCGGGAACTCGTATATAAGCCGCCCAAAAGCTTAATCATACCACATGCAGGTAAGCTTACTTTGGACCGCGAACTAGACTTTATGAGAAGCCTTTAACCCGTGCCATTGCTTTTTTCATTAGGTAATTTCAATTGATGTTCATAACCTCCTACGTCATCAAGGTAAGAGTGTTTCGGTGTGTGTGTGTGTTAACTTGACTTGACATAGTCGCCATCAAGGGCCAATATACAAAGAATAGTTTGGATATTGCTTCAGAACAGCTATTCGGGGCTGCTACCAACAGCCTTATGAACCTCGAGAGTCTTACAGTTTATAACTAGTCCAAATTAGACCAATAATGCTTACTCATCTAATACAACACAAGATTGAATTGGGATCGAGACGTCAGAAGATCGTCCGCTATAAGCTTCATGATTATGTGTGCCCGAGGAAGTTATTCCCATGGTCTGCGGGAGACACGGAACGTCATGCTATTGCAACTGCTGACTGGTCTCACCGTACTCACCGGTGAAGAACGTCAACCACTGCCCGGCCGATACTCGGACTGTGTTGAAGGAGGAGGACCTGGAGGGACCTAGTTATGCCTGGGTTGTAACGGTTCACTCTTTCGATCGTATGGTTCATTAGAAAACCACGGTTCGCAAGTAACGGCAAGAGATGGCGAGACGGCCAAACCACGGGTTTAACGCCAGCACGTCCATCCCGCACGTCCACGAAGGATAGGATACCCACAGCCCGTGTAACGACCTCACTATCTCGAATCCAGACAGACTTAGAGGTAGGGCCAAGAGCATTTCAGCGTGGCCTAGACGAGTATATAAAGACGGCATCATCCCCTCGAGCTTCGTCCTTCATCCCAAACATCTCCCACCAAGCTTAACAGTCTACTCAGCACGAGCAAACACTCAACAGCAAACATGCAGTTCACCACAGTCACAGCCTTCTTCGGCATGCTCCTCGCCTCTGCCCCGGCCCTCGCCAGCCCCGTCGACGCAGTCGACCAGGTCGTCGCTCGCCAGACCCCCGTGGGCACCTGCGGCTCGCAGTTCGGCGCGCCCATCACGGCCTTCCCCATCGGCGAGGCTTGCAACGGCGATGGATTTGCCTGCGACCCTAGCTGCACTGACATCGTAAGGAAATCAATCCCCCCCCCCTTGAGACGAAATTCAGAGGTTGATGATGACTGACATTCGTTATCTTCCCCTCAGATCCAATGCGCCAACGGCGTCTTCGTCGTCATCGCCTCCTGCGGCAGCCCCATCTGCGCTGGTAACCACAACGGCGGTGCCGTCTGCGGCTAAGCGGTGAGTTCGGAATCATCAGATAGATAGATAGATATTCAGGCATCCACCAGAGATGTCTAACCAATTCATAACTATAACTGACAAGTATGATAGTTTAGCGAAAACATTCCTTTCCGCCTCGCTAGCCTTCCTTAGCCCAACACGTCAGTCTGGGAGACAGCGATACTCAAGGTTAGCAGGGCGGATAGCTTGACACACCGATGGATAGCGACGATGGGCTCTTAAAGGGGGCAGAGGAGAATCGCTGGGCGATCTTTTTCTTTGCGGGTTTCTTACTCACATTATCAAGAGAACGCACAAGGATGTAGAAGCAAATTCCCTAGGAACAGATAGCTGCATGCAATTCAACTCTAAACCCATTCTTCGATGTTCTTTGGTGTCAATTAGGTGTCAATTGCTGCCTTATTTGGTCTTGCACTCACGTTGATAGGTTTGCCTATACCTGTCGTATCTAGAGACGACCTGAGATTGAGCACTATGAGGTAATTTGATTGATTTGATTAGAGTGCACGTGTGAAAGTGGTTGGAATCGTGAATAAGAAATAGTTGAGGTAAAATTACAATCACTGCTAGGCTTGTGAGTAAGGGTAATATCAATATCATGAATATTTACAAGAGAATATGGCAGACAAGACGTATCGTATACCGTAGAAGAGCATGAGGCACCGATAGGTAACTAGTCGGTCGGGAGCGTGTCGTTGGAGGGAATAGTATTCAATAGTAGAAAAAGTAATTATTGAAAAAAGTAATTTTGGCCAACGAGGGAATCGAACCCCCAGTGCCTAACGATGCGGAGTAGGGATATTAAGTTCGCTAGGTAAGGATACTAAGAGGTAGAGATGCTTCGCTAGACCGTACCAACTCGGCCATTAGATTTTAGAAATGTCAATGCTTACTTCTATATAAATAGTTGTATACTACTGTTGGTGTAAAGTTTAGGCTGGGGTCTAATTGGGTTCTTATTCATCCCTCTCCCACGTATAGAGGACAATGTCAGAGCTTGCCCTACACCAGATATGTGATGACCAGTCCATCTAGGAATTACGGTTAGGAACGCACAATAGAAACCTATAACTTCACTCCATCATAGACTCAGGGGCTGCTTTCGGTTCATACTTACTACTATTATTAACTTATTGGTGTCTATACTTGGATGTCGTGATCACCTTCCCTTACTCCTCTTGGGCAAATATCTAACTTGCGCAGGACAATTGGTATGGTCGCCCCTGAAGCTATCCCGTGCTGGGACGAACTCGCCGCTCTGCAGGCTGCCCTTTACAAACCACACGTACCAAGCTTCATGTAGCACGCCGTGTCGGGAACACTTGAGTATAACGCGGCTACCGCTATAATCTTCAAGGGCGGCCTGAACGTCGGCTAGCGCGTACGTTTTGGAAGAATCCGGTTCTATCCCAACCCGTTGGAGCGCATGGTATGTGTCCAGAATTCGGAAGAGTCCGAAGGCACGGACGAAGTAGTCGACCACTTCTAAACCTGCAGTGTACGCTTCACCGTAACAAGATGGTGCGAGTGTATTGATGCACGTTCCGTGCTTATTGTACTCATGGGCCCAAAGGTGCTCGTTTGTGCCGCTATTCTCTATTAGTAGTGAAACTCGAGATGATATTGTCGTATTTCCTTTCCACCACAGCTCGTTTCTCCTCCAGAGCTATTATAACTTGGGTAATAAATACCCCTGTGATAATACAGTGCTCTACAGGAGGTATGGGGTAAATGGTGAAGACGTTAGGAAACTTACTAGTTAGCAACCCAATAGCGATTCATGAATCCAATAAGCTCGCCCTGATCGTAATGTTCAAGGACGGCCGTAATGTTGTTGAACCTAGGTGTCATCCCACAGTATTGGTCATAAGAGCCATCGCAGAGATCCGGCCTATTCCCACAGCGTCAGCACTTGGTCATCCCCATCCTCTACGTTATTTCCTGTCATAATGGCACACGATAACAGAACTTACCAAAGCCCGTGAAGAGTCCAGTCTTCTTCGCCCCCGCCAACATGTATTTCCTCGTCCCAAAACTGTGTAAGCAACAACCGGCCGCCGGGGTGAATAAAGCAACACGAATCGGCGGACGACTGGTTATTGCAGCTCACGGGCCCATCGAGCGGGCACGAGGGCGCGCCGCTGAGAGGATCGTAGGGCGTTATGCCGTCAAAATTGGGTTGTTCGTCATAGTCCGTTTCGTGTGCAAAGTTCGGAGGCGGTTGGGAGGAACTGGTGTGGCCGAGTTCGAATATCGAGGGGACGATGGAGTTGGGGATATCGTACGAGAGGCCACCGAGAAGTGGTATCTGCGAAACGAGGTTGTTCGCGTAAGTGAAAAGAGAGCGCAACGATATCGTCGGCGCCATGGCGACTACTATGTTGACGTGTCTTTGGGATCTAGCTCTGTTGGGAGGATGCTAGTCTGAAATGGAGCGAAGATCCAGGGGCCGTCAAGGACTTCATCGCCTCGGGGTATTATATAGATGGAAACATGAGTTTACAGTAAACCTTGAGCTGACGTGGTTCGCGCCTGGGATGATGAGACGGTTATCAGCAGCTGACCTCCCCAAGGCAAGCTATATGAGTCCACCACAGGCAGTATCTAGTGAGTATAGGTTTGGCATGTGACGTCGTTTCAGTACGGGCTAGTGGAGTATAAGTAGATAGCGGAAGTTCCCATGTACCCTGTAGAAGTGGAGAAGCTCTACCGCGCATAGAAAAACCTAGGTACAATGATCACCTACCTAATTCAATATAACATCTATTAAGACTACATGCACATCCTATTGGCACGTACAAACTGACACGGAACAGGGATATGTAGAAAGAGACGCAAGGTGGAATATGGAATATGTCGATGAAAAAAAACAAGAACAAGTATAGGACAGAATGGTCTGGAAATATGAAATGGGTATCTTTTATTATTATTTAATGTATAGGTCTATATACCATGAGCCGTTCCAGCTGTTACCTTTCGTACGAGTGTTCTCGCTCCATCTACCTCGGGAAATCTCCAATCAAGACTTTCTGATTCCGGGCATCTTCAGGATGAATCCCAGACGCCAAGAGCTCCGGTACGGTAGCTATGGGGAAGTTGTATTTATACGCGAAATCTCGCTCCTCTGGCGCGGACCGCGGTCGTTGTGGTGTCGCTGTCGAAGACATCGACGACGATGGGTTGGAGGGGGTATTCGAGTGCGCCGTCGACGACGGTGACAGCGCTTTAAGCATCGCAGACGAACTGACACGGTCTAGCTCTCGCGCCTTTTTAAAAGTTGACAAGGGAACGTCCTGCGGGTCCCGTCCTTGCTTCTGAATCGCAAATACGAGCTGCTGGACCCGTCGGTCCTTTTTCCGTCTGTCTACCTCCACACACGCCCGCACGAATAATACGAAGCGCAGAGCCCTGTCGTGCAGTTCATCGTTAGCTCACGATGAACATACTAACATTCGGCACTAGCCCAGCGAGCGCATAGACAGCAATGTTGTGAGATATTTGGTTTAAGTGAGAATAGGGGGGACGTACCCCACGAAGCTTAAGAAGCTGAACTGGGTGAGTGCCAGATACACCCAAGTGGTCAACTCCAACTCTCTCAGTTCCCACGCGGGCGCTCCCAGTTGGTCCCAGTCGGCGTTGAACGCCTGCGCCGCGATCGTGAAGATGCTACCCAGCCACAGAATCAACTCGATGCCGACGTGGGCCCCCGGATGGACGCCTTTGGCCGTACTCTCCCGCACGATGATAACGATGAATTCGACTATGTCCCATAGTATGAAGCCCGCTAGCTATAATTACCACCACCGTCAGTATCGACGTAGATGGTGGGTTTGCGGATTGAAGGCAGAGTTGATATCGCGGGAAGAGTGACGAGGTAGCCTGATGTAGACGCCGCAAGACTTACCAGAGGATAAGCAACTGCTGGCCAGTAATGCAGGCTGTTGGATGAGTAGTCGATGATAATCAGTTCCGCCACGTCGGTCACGCTTAATGCTAAGCAAATCGACCGCAACACCACTTTAATGATATCCCATTTTCTCTGGTTTCCTACGGTGGGCAAATCTGGTAGTTTTTCTCGGCCCTTCTTTTGCTTCTTCTGCTTCTTCGTCGAATCACTCATAATGCATGTGAATATTGGATCGCATGAATCTTAATCGTCGAGGTTTGTTTATGTTCCTGGAGACCCAGTAGCTTCGGTCGCTTCGGCACCGGATAGTGTCGACGGGCGAATTCGGGGCGTTCAGTTCGTCGGCTTCATTCGTTGTCGCGATCGGAGCGCCGTCTTCACGGCTCATCGACTTAGATGACTATTCGATTTGCGCCCAGCTAGAAATCTTCGATCTGAGCCATCCAATCTCCCTAGTCTTACAGTTGAATTGTCGTGGCCTCTCCTGCAAAATGAACTGCTTTCTCTTAATTGTCTGTATCACGGTGTTGCAGCAGAATCACTATTTCGCGCGTCGACAGTTTACGATCTCTCTTCGGGGTATGTATACGGCGTGTACTTTCGTCGGGAGGTTTCTTGGGTAATGGAGAAATCTAGATTAATAATTGTGGCAAGTCGTGAAGCTGAAAAGAGAAATACCTAATCCTACTCCAACACTCCGTCAATGCGACTAGAGTGGGTAGCATCCTTCCCCATAGCCTCAAATCGGATTAGGGGTGCTATGCTTAATGATCTCGCCAAGACGGTTGAGCCACATCCTATGCCGAGCAATTTGTCATCCGGTATGATGTAACGCATAGCCATCTTTTCATTCATTCGAGAATGTTGCAAATAAATAACAGCCCTTCCAGGATTGTAGTAACAAGCTTGAGGCACACGTGGCGGCGCAGTTAGTTCGATAGAACTTCAACACTAGGCCGATCTAAGCAGTCGCTCTGACAAAAAGATTGATTGCTGGTCTTGTCTTTTGCAGAGCTAGAGTCTAGTAAATTTACCTGATTATCAAAGAGCTACGGTCAATTCCTTGGGAGCCTATTTAGTATCAGACTTTTCTGTGTATGTGGAGGATTGACGATAAGCTTGAGTAAGATCTGATTATTTTGGAGGTGAGTCCTCTCTCAATAAGCTGCAAAAAAGGAGCCATGAATGAGGTTATATCCAATGGCATCTAACTAAGTTGTGAAGGGCATACAAACACACACGAGCAATACTGGAAGAGACGCAGCATAGGGTTGTGAATAAAAAAAAAGTTGTAATCAAGACAGAAGACTACAGTCTATCGGTTGTCCATCTCAGTCTCTATCCCACCCACAGAGTATAGTATACAAGACTGAAAGCAAGCATATCGTCTAAGAAGCCATACAGGTATCAAATGCTTGGTACCAATGTTCCAACGCCATGCTCACTGCCAAAGCCACTGAATTCTATACCAGAACGCCGAACTATGCGAAATAGGTACTAAACCTCTAGTGAAACAAAAACTCTACGTCGTCTATACGACCTCCCAGTCCACTACAACACTCAGGGTCAGTAATTTCTATTTTGAGCGTGCTCTGTAAGTGCCTCGAGAACGCGGGGAACTTCAAAATCATTCTGTAGCTTTAACAACGGGAATTGGAATGACTCTGAGAATCACTCACTAGCATCAACCATGAACTCCCAGTCGTCTGAATCCGTAGTCCAATCGGCAGTGCTCACAGGCTGATTCTGGTCGACTCCCGGATTTCGTTGTCGTACAAATTCCTCGGTGACGAAATATGCTTGCTCAAGCGCTAACAGGATGGTCTGTAAAATCTCCTTAAGATTGTAGGCCTCAAGTGGCGCCGGCATGAAGCGGCCGGGGTCGGCGTCGTCGGCATTCTTCCATCGATTTCTAAGTTCCTTTGCACGGGCAAGCTGCTTGCGTACTACTGGCTGTCCCAATGTCTCGTGAAGGGGATTGGCGGCATTATCAAGCGCCAACAGCACGTTCTCGTGATACCGATGCGGCTGAGAACGGTCGCGAAAGGCTTCCTGATTATCCTGGGAGGCATTCCTAACTCCGTAGCCATTGCCGTTGGGATCCGATTGAGCGTATATGACAACATCATAAACGCCCATGAGATGAACAAGGGCTCGTTCGATGAGCATGTAGAATTCGTGGAAATCGAGTTTGAAATGAATCTCATTGGCGTCGATTTCCTGCTGTGGCTTGCCAACCCGATCTATGGCTATTCCATAGCCGGCCTCCAGAAATGGTATCTTCCATTTTAAACGGGATACTATCTTCAAGAATCGTGACAATTGCTGTTCAGGTGACGAAGGTGGCTCATTTTGGCTGGAAGATGTGTTGGCGCGGCGTCGCGAGAACGAAGAGTCGAATTGCTCATTGCCAGTGGCAGTGGCAGTGGTAGTAGGAGGAGGACGTGGCCAAGATGTCACGCCCGACGCCCAGCGAGACGCTGACAGTCCTTTAGGTTTAGTGAGTGACATCTAGTTAGTATTTGCTGAGTTTTGCGGATGAGTATGTGGTATGCTGGTAATGCGACCGGTGCAAGGAGGGAAACTCATATTTTCCTCCCGTGTAGGATAGCATTAACAATGGCGATCCTTCAAAAATGCAAGTTTGAATTAGAGATTTGGTGAAGCCCAGGACGATAAAGGAATACCTTAGCAAGACAAAAAGAGATGTCATTCCATGGTTGATGTTCAATGTGCGGATGGTTGAGTTAAAGTCGATTAAGGTAGGGCAAATACTCAAGTAGTTGGTGTTTAAGACCACGCCACGTTTAGTACCTTCCCTTCAATGTTTCCTTTATCCTCGCGTACACTGATTGTGTCATGTAAACCTATGGCTGTTACTGTAACAACTTGAATGCTACTGTCTCTTGAAACTAGAAGTAGGTGGTGTACCATGTAGGTACTACCTCTTGTCGGTTTGAGGCACGTCCGAAAATAGATCTCCACTGACCATTGGTCAGTGACCAATAGCATAGGACCTAGGCCTAGCTAAATAGACGCCCCACTTCAGCTAGGTACTTGACGCGAAGGTGAGTCTACGGGCACTTCGGGATTGAGCATTCCAGGTTACCACTGCTAGTCAGTCAATCTGTAGTATATACATACCTATTACTTCATCAATAACCCAGGAATAAGAAAGCCCAACTCTCTTCAGCATCTACGAAGAGCTTCTTTAAATGATTAAAATACTCGAGGGGAAAGACTAAGTGGAACAACTTGAAGCATGTCGCTCTATCACATATCATACCTGTCGGTTCAAGACTTCACGCTATTGAGGAAGGATGACATGCCATGCCTCAGAGAACCTAAAACCTGACGGGGCAGGACCTACATGAAAAAAGAGTGATTCCAAGGCAGGAAGTCCATGATGATGTTGAGAGCCAAACTGGAAGGTAAGTATGTAGGTCGTCACCGGGTACTTGAAGAAAAGAGGATCCGAAGCCTCGTCATAAACACACCAGGAGGCAGAGAGCCTAACCTTTCCACACACACACCAGCTTGTGTCTACGTCGCCTCACTTCTCCAGTCTCCATGATCAGCCTACCACCGATTCCATCATTGGGTTGAGCTTGTGACGAGCCCGCCAGAATCACCTCTTTCCAAAGAAGCAACTCTCATCGTACCCACGACACATTCTCCTGTAATAATTTCATTTATACCAGCTGGCAATCCGCGCCCTCTCCATTATTTATTGTCACCCATAGCCATCATGTGGCCCAAGTTCACATTCAGTTTCCTCATTACCGCAGCCGTAACTACTATCCTCGGCGCCATAGTCACAGCCACGACAGCCGCCACGCTCGCCGAGCCCGAGGCCCTCGTCGCCGTGCTCCATAACTTCACTTCCCAGGGCCTGTGCCACTGTGGGCAGCAGGGCTACAGCCTAGCGGTAGATGAGGGCGCGACGGGTCGTTGTCTCTCCCTGCCGCAAGACTTCCAGCCTCTGACCGTTGACACCGTAGGAGATTGGAATGGTACGCTGCCGAGACCACGAGCATTGTTGGCCAGGCTATAGATTCATCCTATACTGATTCAATTGCAATCTCTGTAGTTTTCGTCTTCGACACGACGGACTGCTCGGACAAGGGTGGATGGCTGATTCCGCATACGGCCGGGAACCCCGAGGTCTGTAACTATAATTTTGGCAACGTGAGGTCATACGCTGTCCTGGGACCCAACCAAACCAATTTCAACGTTGGGGGCCGACGTGGAAAGATCGACCAATTCTGCAGCAAAGAAAAGTAGTTTGCTAATGGCTGGTCTGTATCATTTCTTTTCGTTGAGGCCACCCTGAGAGACTAGGTACCTAATGCTCGACTATTCCTCGTGTCAGACCAGTATCCTTCTATCCAATTTATTAGCATAGGTGGCTGCGGTGGGAACGGTCTTCAGTATAAGGGGTTCTGCACCATTATCCAACTCCTGCAAGCCTTTAGTGCGAAGTGGTGAGGGGGTTTTGTGGTCAAAAAAAGTCCCCAATATTAACATGATATATCCAGTCCGATGGACAAGAGAAAATGATATTTAATATAGCCTAGACTAGCTAGGTATTATCATTTCTCTGACTTCTTCCTGACCAAATAATTCTCCAACAGCCCTCCTGTGGTCACTAGCCAGCTGTTGCGCTTTCAGATCCTCAAATGCCATGCTCCAGATCCGTCCCGCCTCAACGGAAGTTGTACCCGTGGCACTGATTCTTCCTAGATGCTGAGCGAGCATCGGATAGGCACTGACCCTCGCAAGACCATGTTCCCACGCGTAATCCTTGGGGAGCATATCGCCCCTCCCAGCCCTCCCAGGTTTAGTTGTAGCTGCCATAAGGAAGTCAGACAGTGCTTGTGCATGTTCCCTATTGAACACCAAAGCCTGGCTGCAGCACCCGAACCATTCCTCGTACACACCTGGCGGAGAGCCAAGGAGTGAGGCTTTGCCAGATGCGAAGAACAGCCATACCAAGAGTGGGACTGCGACCCCGCAAGTCACCAGGAGGACCCAACTGTCAAGATGCCGCGCCAAGGACCGAGGGAGAACGAATCGGCGCGCTAATAGTATAAATACGAGCAGGGGGATGCTGACAGCGAGCGAAATGAGGTGAGCATTGTTGCTTCTAAAGCCATAGCCGCCTCCCCAGCCAGAGCTTCGCTCTTGGTTGAACATGCGCAAGTAAAGCCAACTATTTGGGCCGCCCGGCTCGACTCGACCGCGCGCAGGGTTGTGACGCCTTGGGTCCTTCATCATCTCCTCCACTGTATGTAGGCTCTTCAGCGTCCGCGCCGCCCAGCCATCTGCAAGGATGATATCGTCCTCAAACAATGCGATGTACGGCGCGTCGGTGGTCTGGACACACTGGCGAAGTGCGTAGGCGTAGTCGTACACCGTTTTCCTCTCGATCATGCTTTTATCATTACGATTCCTGAACCACGACTGGAGCAGAGCCATTTGTCTTTCCTTGTCCTTGTCCGAGAGACTCCCAGGATACGTGACTATGTCGTCGGCGATATCAGCAGCAGCTAGTTTCGCGTAGCTCGCGTGCTGCGCTTCGGGGTCCGGCACGTCGGCGAAGAATAGCTTGAGGTGGATAGCGTTCCGCTCGGCGCGCGACATATTAGCAAAGAACGAGCCCACCGCGGTCTCGACGTACTGCCTCCCTGGCAGGTCGCGGGCGATGGTCAGGAACACGGCGCACATCTCCGGCCTTGGCCCGGCCTTGGGGAGCCAAGAGCGGACTGTGTGGGGATCTGACTCGAGCGCATCGAGGAATGCTTCGGCCTCGGCCTGTCGCGTCGCTGAGTAGAATCGGTCGAAGCCATGTTCCTCGGAGAAGAAGATGGATAACGGGTCGCGATAGAAGTTGAAGTATCCGTACGTCACGTAGACGGCCACGATGGTCAGTAGCAGTGCTAAAGTCCGGAAACCTGGTTGGCGGAACAGGTTCATTATGAATGAAGGCCTAGAGGAAATTGTTTATTAGGTAGCATCGTGTTTCTGGACATCCTCAACTCTATTGGAAACGTAAGTAGGTACCATAATCGGTTATCAATTCAAGAAACATGTACGAACAAACAAACGCCTGGGGAAGCTACCTAAGGTAGGTTAGGTGCCTAAGTCGGGGCGACGGGAATAAGGTTATCGGCACCTGTGCAAAAAACCATTAGCGCTGTGCTGTCCAGCTTGCTCCTGTAAATAGCTCACCAAGTCCCAAGTCCCAAGTCCCAAGTCCCAAGTGTACCATATTAATTTGTGTAGAATTATTTCAATAGTTCCTAATAAACTCAACCGTTTCTCATATTCGAAATTTTTACCCAGTTGTATGCACACGAGGCGTCCATCGTCTTCTAAACTACCGGGCAAGGTAAACAGTGACGACGTTTCCTCCGTTAGTGTTCCTGAGTGAACTATCTAGATGTTGAGTTGGGTTCGATCCCCTACATTTAGTATTACATTTGTATTAGGTAAGTTCGTACCCAGGTATATAGATAAGGACGTATCATTCCATCTACAACATCAATTATTAGACTTTACTTTTAGTAATGCTTGTAACAAAGGAAATTCAACCGAGTGTGGAAAAGTACGAAGCATCGTGTGTGTATATATAGGGACTTTGTAAAGACTTCGCGACGTCAGGTAACTAGGTATATAACTATAACTACCTACCTACCTAGGTAGTTTATACCTTATTACTAATATCTACCTACTATAGGTCCTCAACTATTCCACGCGAAAGGTGTCACGTTTATCACGAAGGCATCGGAAGAGATAATGGTTCGTTTTTACTTAGATGTATTCATAGGTGTCTACCTACCTACCTAAGGTCCAACTATATAACGAGTGACAGAAAACGTTACTTTAATTTGGGGGGGGCGGGGGGGGGCGGGGGGGGGGGCGGGGGGGGGGGGGGGGGGGGGGGGGGGGGGGGGGTGGGGGGGGAGGGCGGG
>MU400551.1:0-52472 GCA_022578965.1 Xylaria sp. FL1777 | reverse complement strand
TTTTTTTTTTTTTTTTTTTTTTTTTTATTTTGTTTTTAAAAACAAACAATATTTAAAAATAAAAAACTTGTTAAATAAAAATTTTTTTTAATTTACCCCCCCCCCCCCCCCCCCCCGCGGACCCGACTGAGATTCCAAAAGTCTAGTACGCCTCGACGGCAGCCTGCTGCTCGACGGCGACAGCGACGGGCTCGTCGTCCTCCTCGACCATGCCGCCGAGGATCATGGAGGAGGGGGCGAGGGCCTGGAGCTCGGGGGGGCTGGTGAAGGCGAAGAACTTCTCGTCGTGCCACTGGCCGGCGGTGATCTCGCGGCCCTCGGAGTCGGTGAAGAGGGTGTCGTTCTCGGCGCGCAGGAAGTAGGCGATGGAGTAGCGGTGCTGGGAGTAGTCGTGGGGCACGACGCGGTGGATGCACGACTGCATGGTGTGGCCCGAGGCGAAGCGCAGCGAGTCGCCGACGTTGACGATGGCGGTGCCGGGGCGCGGCTCGACGAAGCCGAACTCGCGCGCCCCCGGCGGCCGCACCTGCATCCCCCACTCCTCGCTGAACAGCAGCGTCAGCGAGCTGATGTCCGTGTGCTTCTGGTGCCCGATGTTGCTGTCCTTGCGCGGGTCCGACGGGATGTAGTGCATCATGGCCAGCGTGCTCGTCGACGGCCGGTCGTTGCGGTGCGTGTTCTCGAACCGCGCCGCCCCCGTCAGCCCGCAGCCCGTCGAGAGCGCCGACAGGATCGCCTTGGTCACGATGTTGGAGCCCGCGATCGCGTTCTCCAGCACCTTCATGTCCGGGCTGTTCTTGATGACGTCCGGGATGTGGGGGCTGTCCTTCTGGATCTCGTCACGAGAGACCTGTCATGGGGATCGAGTCAGAACAAATACCCGGATACAGTTTAGATCGGTTTCTAGGTAACGTAGACTCACCTTGATCATCTCGTAACCATCCTTGGTGTTCGCTAGGACACCAGTGCGAGAGCCGATGGGCTCGTAGCTGTTCGTTCATGTTAAACCAAATCTAGGACATCTCTTTGTGTCTGAAAGGAGCTCACCCTAGGTGTGGCGCGACCAGACCGTATTGATTCTTAGCCTCGATGGGAGACTCGAAGAAGCGGTGCATAAGCTTCAGAGTCTCCTGCTGGTCTTCAAGGAATCGGCGGCCGTCGATCCCCTGCAGGTCGATGTAGAAGTACCCTTCACTCTGGCAGCAGCGGACCAGTCTCTCGAGCTCATCGGGCTCCTGAGAGAGAAGTTTGCTGAAGTCGAAGGTTTGCATGGGGTAGATTGGAACCTTCTTCCCATTCCAATCAACCGTGCGTAGGGGTTCGGTAGCGATAGCCATGGTGTCTAGATTTTCTAAAAGACGTTGTACTACTTGAAGATACACGATGATGTCAAACTAATCCCAGGGAATGACCAACGTTGAGATATTTCAACTGCTATCACCTTGCGAAGAAGCTTGGATTGCGTCTATTATATACCTGCGTGGGCTATCTACATAGATAAAACAGCTGCATGAAGCCGTATAGTAGTCGGAAGATTGTCCTCCACGGATTAGAGAATGGTTGATATAGGGTAGATTTGTCCCCTTTTACCCTACGCTGCCGCGTATTTATCCACGAGCACCTCTCACAGTGTCACCTTGCCCAACGCCACGGACCTACCTTTTCGCCTACCACCCTCTGGCTCGACTGGCCGTGTAATGGTAATCTGGCTGAAGTAGCATAGACGAATTCAGACTGGTATAACCGCCCACCGTACCACCACCTCTTGGCAAGCGATCGTGACATCAATTGAATACAGTACCAAGGCCGGCAGATGTATTCTCGACTTGAGATTTTTAAAGACCACTCCTAGGATGAGGCAACTATCTAGCTCATTGCCTCCGCACCTAGCAAGTGACTTCCGAGATGATGGATAGCAAACTCTCACCTAACCCAGGTGTTCAAGAGGATATGGGTATATTTGCTCTCCCACCCCTCTCTCAGGTGGTACCGATGAGGTGTCCCGACGTGGTACTATAGTAGATCATCACACACGATCAATTTGGAAGCAAAGGGGTATACCGAGATATCAGCTGATCAAGTCTTTATCGCCGTCGCTAGTGCTTAGCACAGTCCAGTTTTGGCACACCGAATAATACTATCGGTACCCAGGTTACATAACTACTTCTTGCTCATCAACTGTTGCCATAGGTTAATGCCAACCCCTATTACATCAAAACCAGCTCGCCGGGAGTTCGATTCCTTGTCTGGCACATTGGTGAATATGCGTGAGAAAACATGGCCACCGGTGCACGGATTTCTTTTTAGTTGACCTGCACGCTAATCACATGAACAGCATTCAAGAATCACAGATGATGAAAGATGTGGGTACTGCACTGTTGCAGCTTGCAGATGATATTGCTGGTTTGAGGCCAAGAAACCAGTTACAAGTACATATACTTCAACGCCTAACTGAACCTCAACGAAAAACAACCGCGAAAGATCGACCGAGAAATTGAGCTCTCCGACTCCGCCACGCAGAACCGCCATCCGAGATGTCCAACCCAGGTGCCTTAACAAAACACTTCTCGGAGTATGGGAAAAGATTCATTGCATCCATTCATTCCTTCATATACATGGCCAAAGCATCGTGGGCCAGGGTCTAACTGACGAACCGTGAAGTATTGTCCCTATCGCAAGTGACCATCAGTCCTCGTATCTCACACGGTACGAGCAGTTATCTGGCTTCCTGGTCAAGTCGACCTTTTTGGTCCCCTGGTGCTTTCTTTTCCTTCTTGGGCTTGAAGACAAACTCTCCCATTATTTGGATGTGGTCTGCAGGAAAGTGGTAGTTGGGAAATCCAGGTACACGCTTTAGGTACTCAGCATCTGGAGGTCCGAGAAGCTCCACTACATCCAGAGTGTTCGTTGAGTACCAGATGTAATCAAGGACACCTGAGAACGATGGGGTGTAATTGGTGAACGTTAATTCGTCTGGCGTCCCAAAGAGATGTGCGTATGAGTTCCTCAAGCTAAAAGGGTGCTCGATGCCATCTCGTGTAAAATTTCCGTATGAATGCCCCTTCAAATCTGGGTGGTCCGGTGGTATCCGACCCTTCTCGAGAAGTTCATACACTGAACTGTCAGGCATCGAGTTGTAATCGCCACATACAAGCAATGGAATATCCGTATTATTACGGTATTCTTGGCTAGGCAGGGGCTCGGGGAACTCCTCGACTTGACTGCCCTCTACAGCCGACTTTGTGAGTTGTTTCTCTTCAATTGGTATTGGCGGACGTCGAGTGTAGCGCTCAGACTGTTTGGTGACCAGTTCCATCAAAATACCCGTCTGCACTGCCTTAACGTCTGGCAGATATGATTCCCAGCAGAGATGAGCATTGACAACAATGAAACGGTTGCCTGTCAGTCGTGACTCAAAAAAGCAGTATAGTGCAATGGTATCTTTAGGCATAACTCGGTTGAAAACGTCATCTGCTGCTTTCATGTCTGGCCGATTGATGGCCGTTTGCCGGAAGTCAACAAGCTGCTTGTCTAGCAGGATATATTTATCGCTTTTGTAGAATATGGAACATCCATCCACAGCTTGCTGGTCCTTGCCTGTCATGTGCTTGACGCGAGTCTTGGGGTAGAAGACGCCCCTGTAACCCTTCTTGCCCAGTTCAGGACTGAAGAAATTGTCAAATGCATCCATAGCAGTCTCTTGCAAGCAGAGAACGTCAGCATCTCTCTCATGAAACTCTTGCATAATACTGTCTCGGCGGTACTCCCATATTAGAGCACTTGCAGGTGTATACCCATATAAAACGCTCGAGGTATACTTGTCGCATAGTGTATTCCAGGACAACACTCGGATGCGTTCCTTATCAGGCCCTACATCCTCTTGGATTGTAATTGGTACACGTGGAGCGGGAGGCATAGGAACTAATAAACGTTAGTCAGCGTTGACTACTCTTACAGCAAAGCATAGCGAGAGCCAGTGTTAAAAGTAGACGTACCAGGAGCGTTCTCCTTGAGATAGTTGATGAACTCTTTGGTACCCTCCTCCATGATCTTTGTCTTGATATCGTTATCCAATGGATTACCATGTATGCCCAGTAATTCCAGAAAATGGAGAGCGCCTAATTCATAGGGGATATCTCGAATCAGGTTGTTGAAAAGCAATAGCTGGCGCAAGGGCGTACACATGCCCAACTCAGGCGGCAAGTGGGTAAGCTGATTGTGAGAGACATCAAGTAAACGTAAGGAGCGGAGTTGCCCTATTGCTGGAGGGAGTGAGGTTAAGTGATTAGAGGAGAGGTAGACCTCGGTAAGAAACTGATATTGATCGAAGAGAGGCGCAGATACATTCTTGAGTCCTTGGCCGCTCATATCAATCATTAGCCAATCTTGTCTGTCCAGAGCCTTGTCGAAATTCACAGGCCGACCCCTATCCTCCAATTCGCCCTCGACCGACTCATTAGTGTTGGTGTTAGTGAGCGGGCCAATGCCTTTGTTCTCTGATGCCTTTGTTCTTGCGTAGTAGTGCTGCTGGTGCTGTTCGGCCATGGTCTGATTTGCTTGTTCAGCTGCCTTAAAGGCCTTTAGCTGCTCATTCCAGTGCTCGGCATATTGCTGCTGGCCTTGCGCACTGCGAGACGTAGTCACCGTGCCATTCTGGTGGTTACTGGGGGTGAACGGGCTAACATTTGGTCCAAGACCAGCAGAGAAGCCAGAGTGGTTGATCGAGCCAGGGGTTGTGTTATGGCTTGTGTGATCCTGTTGTAGATTTTGGTGATGTTGGGGATGGGTGTGATGTTGATGTGCCCCCTGCGGCTGGACGTATGTATTGTACATCATTTGGGGCATTCCTCGCCCGCCGGCAACGCCATTTAGGCGTGAGTTATGTCCCTGCTGATGATTTGGTCCGTACATACCGTCAGACTGATAATGTAGGAATCCAGGTTGATGACTGAATTGCACAGCGGCAACACGCAAGAGTCTGAAAATCGGAGAATGTTTCTTTTGCTTTTATGGTCCTCAGGGGTTGGAGTGTGTCTATAAATACGTGTAAAGGTTCGTCGTAAAGGTGTAAGTCCATCTGCAAAGACAGTAGTGTTTGGTGCCAACAGGAGGAATGTCTCGAGAGTGACAGATCACAATGAGATTCGTTCGCGAGGGACGGATTCAGTAAGGCAGCGTGAGTGGGAGGGAGCGTAGTAGAACGAATCGTCGAGTGGCATCCATGTATTCAGGGGTAGGAAATCTATTGGAGTGCTGCATGAGTACTGTATGAAGAACAACTATTATCGATCAGTGCCAAATTTCATGGGACTAGACACCGCGATGTAGGGGATATTGCAAAGCGACAACGGAGAGGGAGAGGATCGTTTGGTAACAGCGTACGTGTCCGTCTGTGCGCGAGAGTGAGGGAGGTCTTGTTGGTCACGTTCGTAATTGGGAATGTTGTCGTTGAAGGCTTATTAAAGGTTTGTTGGAGGTTCGCTGGAGGTTTGCCCAATTGTAAGTCTATAATGCCACTTCTACTATGTATAACGTGACTGGCCTTGATTACGAGAAAGGCTGGGCAACTCTGGGAGTTAAGAAAAGGAATATCACAACGTACGTGACAGGAACAGTGACACTATCGTGGGTTTCAGCAACAGCAGCCGAGACTTCGAGCAGTAAACCAAGGCCAATGATGTTTGCGGTTCAACAGTGAATTTCACCTTCATCGCCACAGTCAGCCCAGCCGTCCAAAGCGTTCAGCTCGTCATTGCCCATTGCCCACAAGAGGAGCCAAGTACGGGACGACGGGGATGATATCAGACGCCACCGACCCCGCCAAGGTTGGCAGGTCGTGGAGATGCGTGCCGGCCGGCACAAGTCACAAGTGCGATGTGGGAGACTCACCAACCGTGATAGCTCGGAGAGGGAGCAAAGGGAGCGGCAGGCAGGGTCACTGCAAATGCAACGTGCCGAACGACTGCACGAGAACAGTCCTGCAGCTTGTGCGGTGGTGTGTGCTTGGTTGGTGGGTTGGCTGGCTGGTTGGCTGGCTGGCTGGTTGCTTGGTTCGTTCTTTTGTCCGTTGCCGGTCGATAAGGTAGAAGAGAAGAGCGGGAAAGTTCAGGACAAGTTCGCCGTTGACACCAGGAAACCTTGACTGTCACATACTCTAGATGATATGGAGGGTCGCAGCAAAACTCTGGATCATGGTCGAGGTGTTGTGCTCTCTCAAACTCATCCTGGGTACGTGGTCTGAAAGCTTTGGTAGGTATTGTTGAACCTCCAAGCTCCCATTGATCATGGATACCTAGGCTGGTTAGTCAGTATCCGCCAGCCTCGTTATCACGTGATTTGTTACATCCACCTCGATAGTACCTACCTAGGTAAGTACTGTAGGTAGATTATTGCGCTAAGGCCCGTATTGAAGTACCTGGGTTTGGGTTCATTCACCCAATTTATGCTGGCTGTTCAGCACCACTAGGTACCTACTTTACACTGGTATGCTACATATATGTACATGTACTCTGATTCTAGGTACTTCTCTACCTACTAGTATGTAGGTACATATAGCTTACACTACCTTATGTACCTACCTAGGGTACCTAGGATGTCGATATTGAAACATTCAATGCTGTGTAACGACATTCAATTGATTGAATGGATACCAGCCATACATAGGTAATGATTCCCCTGCAATACTGCGGCCCTGGAATCTGATGTAGAAGAGATTTCAGATTGAAACTTGAGGGAATGATCTATTTACATCTTTGTCAACAAACAAAGAGAATTCTGAACCTTGTCACTACCAACATAGTTAATTCCACATGTTTATGAGGCTAACTATGGAAAATAGTATTCTGTTGGAATATGATAACAACCGACTAGAGTTCATATAGTTATCACATCCTGTAGCCCCCGGATTTGCAGGGGATAATATTGAGCCACCGGCGCATCAGATTACCAGAATAAAGGCACACTTCATGGCGCTACATGTGCGAATACCTACAGTCGCTGAGACAACGGGAACCTAAGACATGATACAAATGTTTCTAGTACTCCGTACTTTGTCAAAAGAAGGCCTCCTGAATCGGAACGTTCACACTATCCAACCTCTTATCGCTCAGAATCCATGAGATGTAATAGCATACGTTGTTTTTCTAGGTAGCTAATTCGCCTTGAGTTTTGCCCATAGACCCATCTTAGACACATAGTCCGATGCTGACTACTTCTCACACCTAAAAGCCCCAGAGGCGTCCAATGCTATGAATACGTGGCTGATGATTGCTACTCCATGACAAATCGGCCCATTGGGTTAATCAAATAGGAGCTTTGCAATAGCAATCTGTTAGAGGTTGTTGTCCTGAAGTGAGCAGATGGCCTGTACGTAATCACATAATGCATGAGCACCACATCTCCACAATACGTTTGTATCTGTAATTTACGGAAGAGCATGGATTACATTTAGTTTCATTTCATACAATATATTGAGGTATCAGCATCTTGGGTCGTGTAAGTGGCCCATCTCAGGCATCTCCATAGGGCTGGAACTTCCAATCAAGCATGTATTAGTCAGAGATGAATGCAATATTTCAGTTCTGAGATCACGTCCGGCCTTGTAAAGTTCTTAGATATAGTAGTAATTCGAGGCGAGAGCTGTAGCAAATTGTCGCATTCGCCTATACGATAATCTAACAAGATTAACAGACTGCCTTAATTGAAGAATAATACGGTCGGCAAAACAGCAATCTAAACGATGAGTTCGTATACGACCCTTTTAGAAACAAAGGCATCACGCCTTACAAACGAACATTACCATGTAGATTGTTGCTAGGAGCAGCGGGCCTTGCCTTCTACCATCTACCTAGGTAGGTAGATAATTTTAAGAAGATTATAGCTACATATTTCGTTCGTCATTAGTAAAAACAATGTGAATCGATCCAGGTGATTCACATTGCTACTACTCTAAGGAACCCGTTCCTTTCGAATAGATAATGAATACACAACTCATAATATAATTTCAAAGGATACCATAATACATCGCAACAAGCAGTAATTACATTTATATCTGACATTGATGAGTACAGAATCATCTTTGACGGAAACTAGGACATGACCTTCTCGAACCCATCCATAGTGTCGAGCGCCTTTCGGATATCTTTGGCGTAGTTGGGGATTCCGCCAGCGTAACAGACTGGCTCCCTCACCTTGCCTGGAATCGAGCCACCCATGAAGGTTGACCGGGCCGTTGGGAATAGAGTGCGGTTATTTATTGCAAGGATGTGATCCTTCCATGCCTTGACAGCTTCAGGCTTTGGGTTGATGTACTTGATCTTGTTCGCCTCCATCTTCGTAATACAGTCTGCGATCCAGCGGCCTTGTAATTCGACTGACGTGGGCCCATTACTCATAAGAGTTGGGCCATGCAGGCCGTAGATGTGGAACATGTTGGGATAACCTCCCACGGTGGTTCCCAGGTATGTTTCAGCTCCCTTCTTCCATTCCTCCTCTAACTTCGTTCGGTCAATGCTCTCGAGTCCAATCTGTGTCATGACTAGCAAAGAAGAATTGGTCAGCTGCTATTGTACTCTTACACGCTTTCATGAAGATATAAATAATACCTCCTGTGACGATGTCCTATGCACAAGTTAGCACCCACCGCCATAAAGATAGTCGTATCAAAGGGTAGATATACAAATCCAGTTGCAACTGCGATCACATCAAAATCGTAGTGAGTTCCATCTTCTAGGACGATTCCGGTCTCGTCGAACTCTTTGATGGCATTTTTATCGATATCGACGACATCCACGCTCGGGCGATTAAATTGCTCGTAGTAATTGAACTCAAGGCAAGGACGCTTCACCCCGAAGAAGTGAGGCATCTCCAACGGGGCAAGGATGTCTCGCTTCCGAGGATCCCCAATGCGGTCACGAGTCTTCTTGGCCCAGAACTTGTAGGACTCCCTGTTGGCATCCGCATCGAGGAGGTTATCCTTGTATATGGCAAGCCAGAATCGGAATCCGCCGTCAGCCCACATCTTCTCGTACACCTGCTCACGCTCCTCTGGGGTATCATCGAATGTGTTCCTCTCAACCCAGTCATAGAAAAAGCCGCAATGGGTCGTCTCGCGATATCTGAATAGTTCAGGGTACCACACCTTGGCCCTCTCCTGTTCTTCCACTGTGAGTTCTCGCTTCCGCATGGGGACGGCCAAGTTAGGTGTGCGCTGGAACACCTTGAGTTCGCTGGCGACGGGACCCCATGCCTGGACGATCTGGACTCCTGAAGCACCCGTGCCAATGACAGCGCAACGCTTGCCCTTGACATCGATTTTCTCTTCCGGCCAGAAAGATGAGTGGTGAACTACACCCTTGAATTTGTCCATGCCTGGCCAAGGGGGAACATATCTGTTGGCCGCCTATCGCGTCGAGTTAGTAGGTAGTTTAAAGTCCATGGGTTGGATTGTTTTAAGGGGCTTCCTTAGCTCAGCCACAATACAAAAGGGGTTGACAAAAGCATGGGGGTAATGGGATGCATACAAACCCAGTTCCAAGGACGAGATACTTAGCCTTAGCAGTCCGACCATCAGACGTCTTTATTATCCATCGTCCTAGACTAGTATCGAAATGAGCCCCTGCGACAACAGTGTTAAAAGCGCAGTCCTTTTTGATACTAATCACCTTATCAACGTGGTTGAAGTAGGCTCGGAGTTCTGCATAGTTAGGATAGTTGGACTTCCAATTCCACGTCTTCCAAACCTCTGGCCAAGAGAACTGGTACTCAGGAACCTCTGAGTCGACACCTGCCCCAGGGTAACAATTCCATCGCCAGGTACCTCCAAGGTCGTTTCCTGCCTCGTAAATAACGGCCTTGTGTCCACGTTCACGGAGCGTCTTTAGCATAAAGACTCCAGCTATTTGTTCACGATCATTTTTGTTAGAGACTCCTTAGTTATAGTGGCTAATGGGAAACATCGTTCTACTTACCGAATCCAGCCCCCACGATGAGGGAATCAACCTCGAGATCCGCTGCGTAGGGTCCAGTCTTCTCCACGTGGGCTTTCGAATAGTCAGAAAGCTCAGTGTTGAACTTCTTGGTATGAGAGGGGATTTGTTCGCCCATATTCTATGATTTATTTGGAGCTGTGATCGATGATAAGAAACGTCTAGTAAAGAATGAATCTTCACAACCCTGAGGGCTTTTAACTGGAGGGATCAATGTTGATATAGACTGAACGAGTTAGGACGCATTGAAACGTATTTGAGATATTTCACCATTCTTATATTCGAATCAGGGCAAAATTATCTTCCACTGAGTATTCCCAAGGGCTATCGCCTATTGCCGACCCCGTCGCCACAGAGTCACCACGTCAGCCTAGAATGTCCTTCAAGAATCAAATCACAGCTATTTCCGACCTATAACAAGGGTAGAGTAGCATCAAATGCATCCCTACGATGCACGTATGCAAAGAGATATAGCTGAAAACCCCAACTCTGGGAGAGGACTATGCGGGGGTTGATACTCCAACTCCGAAACCCCGGAGTCGGGGGCGGACGCGGAGCCGATCGTGCTCCTACGCTAACGACACTGCGCACAGTTCTAACCCAGAACAGCACCCTTGTATTCGAACCTAGACGCATGGAAGGAGACGTGGAGGTAGGCAGCTGATCGCCTGGTCTAGGTATATGCTTGAAGCACATCCTAGTGCTAAGAACCCAAGAACCATACATCGTAGTTATCTATCTGTCTTGGCTGTACTACAGACTGCGGGGTTGTCAACCAGGGAGGTCAACCGGGGAGGGGTTTGCGGTTCCGGCTCACTGGAGTTCTACGTATAACTGCAGAAGAAGGATTCGAGGGCCCGCTCTGCGCGTGCGGAGTCGTAATGTCGCATTACGGTACATGGATAAAGAGTAAGCTCGCCTTCCCCAGGATGCCCAGATAGGAACATGCATATCAGGACTCGAGAGACTGACTAATAGCACGACAGAAACCAATATGGCCCTTACTGCAGAGACTATCACCAAGCTTCGCGGCATCGTCGACACATCATGCGCTGATGCGAAGACGGGAATTCCGGGAGCTACGGTGGTGGTTGTAGGTAAAGATGGAAACGATCTGTTTGCTCATTCCTCCGGAAAGCGAGGCATCGTCTCCAACGAACCCATGACCTTGGACAACATTTTCTGGATTGCGTCAAGCACTAAGATGCTCGTGGGCTTGGCTTGTATGCAGCTCGTGGAAAAGGGTATTTTGAAACTAGATGACGGGGAGCATCTCGAGAATCTCTGTCCAGAGCTCAGGACTTTGCAGGTCCTTCGAGCCGATGGGACGCTTGAGAAGAAGAATAAGACCATTACTTTGCGAATGCTCTTGACTCACACGGCTGGGTTTGGCTATACATTCTTCAACGAGAGACTCCGAGACTGGACATTTCCTGCCGGCGGTGATGAGTTTTCAAGCCGTTTCGAGGATATGCTGATGCCCCTGCTGTTCCAACCCGGCGAGGGTTGGGAATATGGCGTAAGTAGTCATAATAGTGGCCCGCGCATCGTGATTACGGTGTCTATATGCAATATTCTCATGAGATACTAACTTTGCGTAGATTAATATTGATTGGGCTGGAATTGCCCTAGAACGAGCAACCGGACTTAGGCTTAACGACTATCTCCAAAAGCACATTTTTCAACCTCTTGGGTTAAAAAACATGTCGATGCTTCCCACCCAAGAAATGAAAGCCAAACTGGCTTATATGCATGCTAAAGAACAAGACGGAACACTGAGACCACGAGATCATCTTCTCAGAATGCCACTGGTGGTCAGTCATGACAATGAGGCACAGCTGGCAGCCATCTTTCAGAGCGGGGGAGCAGGAATGTTTGCAAAACCTCAGGAATACTGTAGTAAGTTGGGCCTTTACGAGTTCTTCACGTTTAATCAAGTGCTCGACAGATAATCATTAGCCGCTACTGACGTTGTCTTCTCTACTCTCTAGAGGTTCTTTCTGTGCTGCTCAACGATGGAACGTGCCCTCGTACTGGTACACAACTGCTTCGCAAAGAGACAGTCGATGAGATGTTCAAGAACTCGATACCAGAGTTCCCTAATTTCGGCCGTCAGGTCAGTCCGCCGCAGTGCTTCATTCCCCCTTTCAACATGTTTCAGGAGCACGAGTTGCCCAATTAAGGGACTTCTACTTCTATTACGACTGCGAAATACTGACAACCCCTTTTCCTTTTTTACCATAATGATAATGACTGACACCAGACTTTTTAATTAGGGCATACCTGCTGCGAAGCCGGACCTAACCAATCCTTTACCCGACTTATATCACGTCTCGGGAAATCCACCCCAAGGCTGGGGGCTCACGTTCATGCTGACTAACGGCGGCGCAACCGGTCGCTCAACAGGTACGGGTTACTGGGCTGGTCTGTCAAATGTATGGTGGTGGTGTGACCGCGAAAATGGGGTCGCAGGAATTGTATGCACTCAAATATTACCGTTTGCCAATCCTCAAGTGCTAGGCATGTGGGTGGGAGTTGAAGCTGAGGTGTATAAAGCGCTGAGCCAAGACAAGTTAAAGAAATGAGTATTGGGATCGGGGCTCGTATAATACAAACCCAAGGAAATGAATAGCTATATGGAATTACATATCCGGCTTTCTTCTCAAGTGAGCCCCTCAGTCTGGGGGCCTTTATTTCCGTATCGAATCAAGCACCAAAAGTCAGGAAAACCGATCAACCCTTGAGCACATTGGCATTACTCACGTGCGTAAAAAGAGAAAGTCCCATCAAACCGACTCGGGAACGCGGATATCTCTGATTCTCCAAAACCATCACCTTTTTCAATGATACCTCCACTCTTAGCTACATAAGCTTTACCTAGACTAGTATTAGCCGAACGCGTCTGTCGTCATACTACTATGAAGAATCCATTTCTAGATTCTTGTCCCGAGGTGTACTGCATGTAGCTCTCAAAGGTGGACATAAATCGGTGTTGGTGATGAAAGTCTTGGCCCTTAGTCAATATGTTTGTAATGTGACAAGGTAGGTATTAATATTGTCGAGTAATTAGCACAGCATTTACTCCGAGGGTTAATATACACCCGGTCCTCTGTACATTCCTACAGGTTGTGTAGATAGAGCAGTCTTAGTGATGAAGTTGAGTGGCCATGGCCGCATAGCTCCTTTAGATGCAATGCGGGGTCTTACCAATTCATTTATACTTCTTATCCATAGATGAAGAATCAGACTTCTCTTTTCGTAGCTCTCATCAACATAGGTACTCTGTACATGGCTAGATAATCAAGACATTTAAACTCCTTCGTTAAAGGTGTCCAGTTAAACAACCATAGTAACTTGGATATAATAAGCCTCATCTCCATCCAGACAATGTTGCGCCCTATGCAGGTCCGTGGGCCGATGCCTGACGGAGACCACTTCATTAGTATCTTGTTCATTGGAATACCGAGAGTCCGAGTCGAAACAGAGGACTTACCAAATGGAATAAAAGCTTCTAGATCACCGCCCAGATCCAAAATCCATCGCTCCGGCTTGAAAGATGCCGAGTCATGGAAGTATTGAGGAGTGCGGAAAATGCAATAGCGCATGGCGCCCATATCACAGCCAGCGGGTACAGGATATCCACAGACGACGAGGGGATAGTCGGCCCGTCGCCACATAGCCCCTGGCAGCACTGGTGTGATGCGCATCGCCTCGTTCGCCAGATGGGATCTTCTACCTGACTGTGTGGCTGTTGATGCTGTCGAAGGTCTTAAAGGCCTGGAGGATTTCCTGGCAAAATTTCTCCATGATATCGGGGTGCTGACCGAGATGAAACATGATCATGGTCAAGGCCGTAGCCACCATATCTTCGCCCCCTTAATCTCGATCAACATGTCACTTGTTAGCCTTGCTGTTCCATGCCATAGGGATTATTAGTAGAGAAGGAAGACATACCTGCTACAAGGGCGGTGGCTTCGCCAGGACGCTATTGCTAAAGCCAGGTGCCAAGATACGGCGTTTGCGACGATGCTCGGCTGGGTCATAAACGGTGCTGACATTGTTACCAGTGAACCCAATCACGCGCAGCACGTCAGAGCGACCAGGGAGGTCCTTGAAGGCCTGCGCATCATTGTATATGAGCCGGTTCGGTGACACGCGGAGAACATCCTAAACTGACATGTAGAGCACTATATTGACATTATGCTCTACCTCTGACTACATCGAGCCTGGCCGTTCAGTTGAGTAAAGCCCACGCCATCTCTCCGCGTCTGATTTTCTCAAACGCTCGCAGAAATTTCTAAACGGAAATGTTGGGACAATGGAGAAGCCCTCTCCATTACTTCTACACTGGGGATTCCATGCATTTCAATATTACTACATTGCCTATCAGCAAGATGGACGACCGGAGAACGAAAAAGCAGTAGAAGATCTCGAGAAGACATTCCACACCGTGGAAGGAAGATGGAAGCTGGCAAGTATGGTGTTTTACCCTGTGCATCATAACGACAGCTTATTCAAGGCTCTTTAGGTATCTATACAGCTTTTTTGAATGCGTCTCAAGAAGAACAAGCAATGAAAGAGTCCTGAAGGAGCTGGAATGCTGGATTTATCTGTATGATCAAGCTCAATAAACGACATCCGCCTCGTGACCAAATAGGAGGTTTTAATGAACTTTTGTCCCGAGGAGCGTTCTACTTACCGTAACTCCGCTCAGAAGCTCTTCAATATGTATATCAGATGGTCATTTAAAGCTATCTGCATCTTCTCGGTTGGAGCCTCATTCATATTATCGTTGACCATAAACCTAGGACGACCAATCTGAAGAGTACTGATGGACTTATCCGACCATCACGCTCGAGGAGCACTTTGTCTCCAGTCAGGCGCTAGGCGCGATCCCCGGTTCCCAGGCAAAGCTCTACAAATCCATACCCCCCCAAGATGGCTTTCCAAGATGACAGGTATCAGCGCAGCCGGATCTCGCATCCAGGCTATGAATGCCGGCCGCATGAATATCCAAGTTTTGTCGCATTGTAGTGACTTGTCGTCTCGTGTGCCAGGGGCCACTGCCGCAGCTAATGGGGAGCTCACCATAGCTACTGAAAAAAAGTAAGCATGTTTCAGAGGCTTTGCTGCCTTGCCGATGAAGCACCCGTTGGTAGCCGCTGTGGAGCTAGAGCGATGCGTCGAGGAGCTGGGGTTTATTGGGGCTCCATCGATAGCCATCTCTGATGACGGGCGCTATTATAATGATAACAGGGCGTTGGGACGTCTTTGCCAAGGCAGAGCAGCTAGACGTATCAATCTAGACCGCCTTAACGTGACACCAGATTGTGCATGTATGCGGCTGGCATCTTTCATACTACGTAGACATTCTAGATGTATCGCCCAACGCCGGGTTTTGTGTGGCAACGGGATGGCAACAGTTATCATATTCTCTCCTGTACGCAAATCCTTCTGTCCATCACTAGATAGGGAAAGTGTAAATGCAAGCCACATCGTAGATGTAAGGATAGGGTAGGACTGTTCATTCCGAGTTGTCGGTTCGATATTTGACGTTCTTTGCTTGCTCTAGGACAGCGATAGGCTGTAATGAGATTCTACTCTGTTCTCTGTTTCACACGATAGATACTTAAGAACAGACCATGAGTAGGTGTTACTAGTGACGGTTGAAGGACTATGCTGGCCTGGTGGATAAAGTCTTCTTCTGTTCTCTTTGATAAAGGTAGAGCGAACCCACCTAAGGATGCTAGATCTCTAAGCCGCGGAGAAGGTCATCTCGAGATGACTCGCTCCATGTGAGGGCCAGACCGGCCAGGCCGATGCCTTGACATACGCATTTTGTAAGCTCGAGATCTTACGTAAAGTTCCAAGAAAGGCCAAACTGACACACTCCTAATGCTACATGGCTACAAGTATCGTACAGGTTACCTACCACGAGTCGACTCATCCGGTTTCCAGCCAATCCCAATGCAGCTCTATGCGTAGAGTGAGGCGATCCTATCAATCGACGACCTATAGACTTATAGCATCCATCTAGCATGAATCTGCCTTGTGCTGTAGTCTCGTACACATCTATTTTACTTAGCTATATGCGCTGAAGCTATGTGGAGTTCACTGCTCTAATTGTTGAAGATATCACCCTCTTTTTCACTCTTCCAGATACCTATGTACTTTTGTCCGGCCGCATCGACGATGCTTGTCCTTTCAACAACTGCATTACTACCTACACGTAAGTAAGTATCTGAAGTATACCTACATACCTCTAAGTACCTACCTACAATAGGTAGACACTCCGCTTTTCGTCTTTAGCCACAGGTAGCCACATTTTACGGTGATGATCATGTCGACCAGACCGAGGTAAGGTCTGCCTTCCTACCTGAGGTAAGTATATGTATGCTACATGCTGAAGTAGGTAGGTAGGCCCCCTGCGCTAGACTACTGTAGTGATCCATCGGAACTAAAACGGCGAGGATACCCACCTGTTCTCGAAACACCGCCTCCTCCACTCTGGCATTCCCCTATTAATGCAGTCGATAACAACCTCCCTCCATGCACCATCTCCACCATCGTTGATACCACCAACAACAACGCTGGTACCAACAGTAATGCTGACGCCGCCACCAACGCCGATGCAACCATCGCCAATGTCGACAGGTTAGACGTCATAACCGCTGCCACACCCCCACACCTGCCAATCTCGCTTGCATCTACCAAACCCTCAACGCCCACGACGGCCACGACAGCCACCTCCACGAATGCGACAATCCAATTAGCGCCGACCAGAGCAGAGCAGCAACGGAGCAGGCCAGCAGCAGAGCAGAGCAGGCCAGGGCAACGCCGGCCGTCGGTCTAGCTTCGGTGACCACCGCCCACAGCTGCTGGCGAGGTCGGTTCGGAGACGCACCACTTCGCTGGCCTGGCCAAGTCATCAATCAACCCCGGGCCCATCTCACATAATAATTCAGCCAAGCGAGCGAAGCTCATATCCACGCCCCTCGGTCGCCTTCGCTGCTGCTATCACGACTACTATTCATCATTCGCACTTCAGCCCTGCGTCGGCATTGCATCGCCTCCAACGTCACTGTCGGTAGATTCGCCGAGGCATCTGCAATACAGTCGCCATACCGATGGTACCGGCCCTTGTCAGAACCACGCGCAGCTGAATAGGCTGCCCAACTAGGACTCATTCCACCGGACGCCATCCCCTGCCGCTGTCATCTTTAGGTGAATCGCCTACAAGCACAACCAAGGGTTCTACTGTACATGGTTGCCACCGTGGCATGTCCGGGTATCCTATCTTATACCACACCACATACCCTTCTGAGCGTCCTACCTGGGGTGACATGCCGTCACCCAGGAGCAGTGGGTTTCCTAGTATGTCTGGAGTAACGACCTCGAACGAAAATCTACTGTCATCCTCGGCAGAAAGGAGTGGCACCCTCTCAACTGCTTCTAATGCTACCTCGACGACTTCGAAAGCCCATATCACACAGTTTCAAGACTCAAAGCCTTTTGTTGTTCGTAATGGTCGCACCTACATCAACGAGGCAACCTTGCCGTATCCTCTGCCCGTAGATCTTCCAGAATTGCATCGCCAATCTCTTCGCACGCTACTCATGTTCCAGTTATTCGGGGGGCCTATCCTTTCGTCAGCCTTCGCGAGCAAGCCGCCGACTCGTGTTCTGGATGTCGGCTGTGGTGCAGGCTTCTGGAGCATGATGTGTCATCGATATTTTGCACAACATGGCCATTCGTCTATTTCATTTACAGGTCTCGATGTCGTGCCGTTAGGCGGATCAGGAGCTGATGCGAATGCGAAGCCTGACAAGGAGATGCGATGGCGGTTTGTTCAACATGACATACGACAATTACCTTTTCCTTTTGCCGACGATGAATTTGACCTGATCATGGTGAAAGACATGGCATTCGCCACCTCCTTTCGTGATTCGCAACCAATTATGGAGGAGTATTTGCGCGTGTTGAAACCCGGTGGAGTATTGGAGCACTGGGAAACCGATTCTACTATTCGCATGCTTCGCCCGCACGCACCAAAGAAAACTGGAGCAAGGGTACACGACGACGATTCCTCAAGTGACGGCGGCGATGATGAGGACAACGCAGAGAGGATGGGCGCCTACGTGATGACTACCAACACACCGATAAGCGCCCCCCTCAACTCTTACTTGGTCGAGTACAATGCATGGTCGAGCAAGGCGCTGGAGGCGCGCGGTCTATCTGCCGTGCCCTGTACTCTCATTGGAGCCTATCTGTTACAGGAAGCTGAGTCCCTGACGGATGTGCAATCAAAGCGCCTAGCAGTGCCGCTGAGCGAGATTAGATGGGAGCGTGAAGGTGTTGGCGGCGTCGTAACAAAGGACGGCAAGAGCTACATCGATTCGCAGAAGGGCAAGTCTAGGGATCAAGATTGGAAAACCGAAAGTCCGATAACGGCAGCACAGTCTGCTTTGCGGAGGACGGCCCTCGAGACAACGGTCAGCTCTATCCTCGCTCTCGAGCCCTTGCTGCGGGAAGTGAGCGGCAAAAGCCAGGAAGAATGGGATACATGGGCGGGCAAGATGACAAATGATCTTTTGCGAGAGGGTGGCACGAGCTGGGGCGAATGCCTAGAAGTGGGAGTCTGGACTTCCCGGAAAAGGCATAGCAAAACATGATATTGACGAAGACGACGAAGACGACAACGAGCAACACTGCATCACATCTACTCTACAAGCCGAGCTGCTTCCTGATGCCTTTAGCATAATACCTCCAGATTCTATGAACTTGAAAGCATATACAGCAAATTCGTTACGGCAAGCTCCCACACGTTTCACCACTTCGACAAGCGCCCAAATTTTAGACTTCTTTTTCTCTCTTTTTCTTATTATTTTTTTTTTTTTACTACGCACCGTCGTATCTTTTCCTGAGCGTTCGATACCTTTTGAGATAGTATCTGCATAGCGTTTTGTTAGCAATTCTCTTTTTCAGCGCACAAGTTCAACACAAGCAAGTGAAGAAAGGACTGGCAAGGAGAGCATGCCACTCTTAAGCATAATATCCAGTGGGGGAACTGTGTGCCTCTTCCACCTTCGGGCATTGAAACTGGAGCTTTGAATGACCGCATATTTATTCGGGGATTTGGGTTTTGGGGTGTAGACGTGTCAATGCGTACGTTCATTCTACTCGGGGAATGTGTGCGGGAATGGATTGGGGTGTGCCTTGAAAATTTGGGTTACAAATGGTTTGTCATAGACAGTAGAAGTCGTGTTTAGAGGAAATCATTTTTATTTGAATGTGGACTCAACATATTTTGTGCAAACATTATGTGATGGAGAGTGAGCGGCTAGATTTCATAAGGTAGAAGGTGTGTGAGCTTAGTCGACTTACAGCGCTTCAATTTCTGTTGATAAACATATAAGTTTCTAGTTTAGCGACAAGTACTGCACAAGATGACGAGGAATCAGTAGGCGGAAGTGAGAGACGTATACCTTTCTTCACATATTCAGCCCGCTCTATCCCCTTGCGAATGTCTTCTTCGCTCCGCATCTGCGCATTCGCTATGAATGCCCGATGTAGCCGGGGTCGAAAATAGGAGAATCCCAATGGATATTCTTTGCCCAGGTGGATAAGCTCTACGTATATGTGAGTTTTCGGTACTATGGTATATATATATGATGGGGAACGAGTAAATGCTTGAGAGACAATGCTAGATCACACAGGCAAAGGTGCAGCTAAATGGACAAGCATACCTTTGTAAATGGCGATCACTTGACGCCTTAATTCTGGATTTGGGGCTGACATGATGCGTTATTCTGGTATAGGTCACATTTGTCCTGGCGGGAAGCTTGTTTGCGAATATTTGAAGAGGTAAGAGATTCTGATTGATGATGTAGGTAAGGTCAAGAAAGGTGAGGCTCAAACTTACGGAATTGGAAACCCGGCGCCGACAATGTGACGCCATGTAGATGGAATCTTATTTAATGCCCTGACCCCTGTCACCTAGCCTCGAGCTATCTGAAATAGGTAGGTAGGTTCTGTGATCAAGGCACCGAGATCACTACCTACAGATATGTAGGTACCTACCCCAGACCCGAAACCGCAACCTTAAACCCCTCCAAGCTTCCTCGGCTATGAGGGAAACTTATCTAAGCTACCCCCCATCATTATCTAGAGACGTAGAAAGCATGAAATATGTCAGACAGAAAAATCAATTGAATAATTAGAAAGAACTATAAGAGGGCGTTCCCTCAGACAAACCCAAATGCCTCCCCGACCTCGCGTGAAATCCGCAGAGAGATTCCGTGTTCCTCGGCTCCGACCCACGATACCGACTTCGCTCTTTCGCGCGCCGCTTTTGCAAGCTTCCTTCGTATCCAAAGCAACCTCAACCGCTGCCCCCACGCAAGAGCTATACGACGCCCGACCTTTACCGCCGAATCGATGGGTATCCGACGTACGCGCGAGGATCGGGAAGTGTATAAGCTTCGGTTGCAACCCGGCGCAAGTCCAGCGAGCGGCTAGCATTATCGGTACATTGGCAAGAGAATGGCGCGTACTAAGCGCCGGGAGCGAAGGATTTCTCACTGAGGGCCGGGCGGGACTTGAGGACCAACAAGTCGTGTGGGGAGAAATGGACAGTTTTGTAGGTCCCCCTGCTTCCTCGCTACATCACCACCTGTTGGGAGGTATAGTCTACATTCGGACCTAGAGGGACCAAGGCCTTCGGTACTAGCCTAGGATAATCTTGTCTCACAGGCCGTGGGAGAAGTTCCCATGCCAGAATAACCCGTGGGGTCAGTCCAGCCTGGGCAAGAACACCATGCTTAACTATTCTCATGAGAGTAGGAGCAGTGACCGATCCCAAGGCGGCTACAACGTGAGCAAGATTTGGGATAGAGAGACTTTCTTGGAGGGGAGCGAAGATGTTAACCACTAGCTGACGAGCGAGCGTATACGCCAGGGTCACGTCAATAACGCCAACTACATACGATATGCTGAGTCCGCACGTGTAAACTGGGCTGTACACTTCGCAGTAGAAGACCCTAAACACCGAGAGGCGTGGAAAGATCTGATGCGGCCGAAGACCATTGGCTTGATAATGAAGTCTATCACAGCTGAATATAAGTTTGTGAGCTCTCCCCTATTTTCAGCCACATTCTTGTCGGTTTCAACATCGGCCATTGATCTCTTCGCAGGAGAAGATATCGATATATAAACACATAGATCTTCCAGAATTCCTAGCTAATGTGGCATGTAATCTTCTCTTAGCCAATGACAGCCCCAGACACCATATCCGCATACCACAGGCTACGGATATGTCCGGAAGAGACTCAGTACGCACTCCTGAACCTTTAATTTACTATTTTAGCAGAGCTTTTGCTCTCAGTAATCCCCAAGACCTGAAGGGAAAAGGTCAAATTACAAAAACACACATCTAACGCCTGAATCCGCATAGCACATCATTAATCCTCGACTGTATCATACTCTCGCATAGACACCGCCGCATCGCAGCGCGCACTTCAGAAGATATAGCTATTTACGATTACCGAGAGGCAAAGAAGACGGTGTTCCCTGGATTTATGCTCGATGTTCTTCGGGACACGTGGCGAAGACAAGAAGAACGGGCGGATTGGGCTAGAGAAAGAATCTGGAACCTACTGAAGGAGGTTGAATGCTTGGAGAAGGAGACGTGGGACCGTAAAGACGCCGTCGAAGACTTTGGCACCGCGAGCAAGTGAAGGTGATACGAACGGGAAGTGAATTTGCATTAAGACGGCATTTAAGAGAGCGTCATACGGCGAGCATCACACAGCGAGCATTATAGATGGGCTAGGGGATAAACTTGCTATAGAGCTAGGTATGGTGTAAATCATCCCTTAAGCTGTAAAGGCTATCGTATGTATATACACCGGGATTTATATAAATATTTCTAGGCAAATCACGATAGTTTGCTTAGCATTGAATGAATACTATAGCGCTAAACAATACAACGCAAGCCTTGCTGAGTTAATTACCTATAAGCTCATCACTAGGGTGTATTCGTCTTGCCGCGTTATAGACTATAGAAGCTGTGCTCGTGTTACAGGTATTTCGAACAGTGGTGAGATAAAGGCTTCTCGTCGCATTTCCCCCGGTCCTTATCGGTTCGTCGACGTCGGACTCACTTCTGTCGCGAATCAGCACACGACAGACAGAATTAACCAACTTCAGAGTGACCTCGTGAGTCACATCAAGGCCTCCGAATGCGCAAGCATAATTGGGCATTTTCTCTTCCACAAGTGGATGGCGGGTGTAACAAGTGGATGGCGGGTGTAACTAGTGATCATTACTACCCACCTAATTGAACTACCTAGACAATGGACATCTATCTGCCTGCTACTACTTCCTGCTGGATTTTGAGCTCGGTTGGAACGGCTATTGTATAATTACCGACATAAGATATCGTTTCCGCGTGACATGTGGTTTTCTTTTCTTTTTTTATACACTGCAAACCAACAAATAGTATAATGCATTACGATGGTCAGAGTCGTAGTTTATGTAGGAACAAGCACACTTTTTACCGAGTTTGACTAGAATAATGATTACTAACCAATAACACTGCTACTCTGCCTAGAACTTGGAAGAAGCAATAAAAAAGTTCTGTGACCATCGGCATGGAAGAGAATGCAGGCAGGTGATCCTCGATGACGCCGTCTTTAAACCATGGATTTGTGCGACACCTCTTCTAGAACATTGTGTGGACAATATAGAAACAGAACGACAGAACACGAAGGATCACAGTCATAGTAGGTAGGTATTAATGTCATTCGGCCGGCATCAGCAACTCTGAAACCTGGGGAGCGTAGATCACCGACCCAGCTCCGAAGACATAACCAAGAAAAAATGTCTCACAGATTAAGTAGGTATCCCGAGTTGCGCATCGACACGGGAGTAACTATACTATACTAAGTACAGGGTAGCATCATCACGTTCTAGGTATGTACGCATGCATGCGTTGTCGTGTGGGTGTCTGTGTCTGTGTGCGCGCGCAAGGCGGCATTTCCCCGCAAATGCACCAACAGACAGATTCTGCATGACAGAGCCACCGGCAGGAGCAGCAGCAGGAGCAGCGCAACGCGTCCATCTTCTTTTGCATTGGGCCAAGGGGGAGGAAGAAGGGGGGGGGGGCCTTCACCGATCATGGTAAATGCTAATCTCCACATGCCCGATTATATGCAGGCGTGTCTTGCCGTCGAAGATGCTGTTTGGGTCGGGCTTCCCTGGTCCATCGTTACTAAGCCAAGTAAAATGTTCCCCCCCCAGCGTCCCAATTCAAGCCGCCGTCCTGGTCAGGAGATCTGCTTCCCCATTAGAGAAAGTCTGGGCGGGCGGGATGCTGTACGTAGTGTGATGACCACCAGGTATCCTTGGGGAGTACCGGTAACAGGCGTTGTTTGCGCCACCCCGGGCTGCCTGCTAACCTACCTACTGCAGGCTTGTAGGATGTAGATAGATACATAGATAAAATAAATATAGTCTCATTCCGCATGAAGTCGTACCATGTGGCTGATATAGTTACGGTACGCGGCATTTTCCAAGATAGCTCACTGGCCATCCGACATCCTCAGTGATCCCCGTCTTCCGCGTATCGGATGAAGAAGAGTTATGGATGGAGTGTATTGCGCAAACAATCGAAAGGTCGACGGGAGCATCGTTCAATGAGGGGTTCGAAGTTGATGTTAGTCGTCGAGGGTGATTGGTAGAAACGGATGTGTCTAGATGACACAATATGACCTATCATCCCGCATCGCCGGTCGTCTACTGCGTAAGAATCACTTGCAGCATTTCTACCGCGAATCGAATTTCTCCGGTTGAGGAGTTCAACGGTAAATTCCGTAATGTGTGCGCATACAGTATACTGGATGGAAGTGAATCAGCACTCGTACCGACGACGCCACCATCATTACAATGTGATAGGTGCTGTTTGGGGCTTGCTAAGCGGTGAGTGAGTGGGCGACACGGCTGGTTTCTGGATTGACCACTCAGGCCCCATAGTACAACCCGGATTGGGCATAATAGGTAATACCTACCGGTGGGCTTTATGACGGCCGCTCACGTGTTCTTCGCTGTGAGTATGTGAGTAGGATGATACCTACCCTACATGAGGTAGACTGTACGCATGTACTGCGTATTATATCAGTATCTTCACATGATACGTAATTACATCCCAGGAGGAGCAAAAATATAAAAAATAAGCCGAATTATTTCGGATTTTGAGCGGGAACTACTTGACGCTAATCGGCTGTGCTTGACCGATTTACTCTAGCGTTTATTTTTTTCTCGGCTCCTTTCTTGGTCTCTCTCTTTTTTTCCCTCTCTGTTTTTTTTTTCTCCCTCGATCTAGTGAGGGGAATGGTACGAGATTGTCACTTTCTATGTATTAACTGTCAAAAGCTTGAATTTTTATAACCGCCCAAATGCCGAGACCCACAGGGCAATCAAGCACGCTTTGCCGTTTGCTGTCTAGTCTCCCAAGCCGAGATGGGAATGGCCTGGAAGATGGTGTGCTAATGTTGCATTAAGAAGACTGTTTTGGTGATAATGGGGTGAGATGGGTGAGGTTGTTGGTTTTGAAACATCTTTGGATCCCTGCTGAATTCCATAATGACTTGGATTGGCTCTATACTCCGTACTAGTGTATACTACTCGCTCATCTATGTATACCACGATCAGTCATCAGGCTCCCAAGTAGTCATGCACGGACTTGTGGAAATATGGTGCGCCATGTATACAATACAATGGCATCTCGTCTCGCGAAAGATGGCTGTATTGATATACCATGTGACAATATGTTCAAACTGAAAATTCTGTAGATAGTCTGAATCTAGGTAGTCTAGGCGGTCACGCCAATAAAGTACGGTCAAACGAGATCGGCGTTTATATGGACGTAAAAGATGTTGCATGACTCTGCTGACTTTATAGCGTAGATAATAAATACTGTACTAGACGTGATCTGGTCGAAATGGTCCTAAATGAATAGCGGCGAATGATACACAGTGTTTACACCACTGTACTTTACCTGTCTAGATAATATATATGTATGCTTGGGTTCGTCGCTCAGCTCATGAGCGAAAACGATTGAATTTCGGACTCAAGGAGGATCCTTATAGGCCGTGAGAGGAAGTATTTGTATGAGCTTGAAGCAGGCTCTGAACCAGCAACTCTTTGAATAATTCCTAGAGGTCGGTTGCTTGACTCGAGATTCGATTCCTCAGCCCTGGACGAGTTCGGGAAGGATTATGCCAGTTTGGGGCTGACTAGGAGGAGGGGTAGTGACCGACCGGCTTGGCTGTCACAAGATAGTCACAATGCAGGGTAAAGAATGTTGAAGAATGTCACCTCGCCCCAGCAGCAATGCGATGCCGCGTTTACTGATGTACATAGACTGATGATAGGCATGCCGCTGAGTGATAGGTGCCGTAACTAGGCGTGCGCTTCTACGCTAGGTACTCTAGCATGCAAGCTTGAAGCCTGTGAGAGAACAACACCTTTTGGCAGCGGTGATTGTTACGCGGGAGATTCCACGATGTGGAGATGCGATGAGCAGGCCTCTTTGCCTTCCCGCTAATCCGTCCCTTGATTTACTGGAGAGAGGACCCATAACCGCGACTCGTGACGAAGAAGATCCTTCCTATTATCGAAGAGAATTCTACTGTGTAAAGGCGATGCCGCCGGGCGGTAGAGGCTTTGAGACTCGGACTCGCTTTCACTCGCAGAAAGCCAACAGGTAGACTTGCCCACTACAACCCTGCGACAAGCACTCTACTAGAGTATACTTCTCTAGTGAAGTAGTGCTTATCATCAGACAACAAATAGCCGTCACCTCTGTCGTAACTAAGGCGTGGGTTATCAATGGGGGCCAAGAGCCAAGATGAAGCTGAAGCAGGGGAGTGGACCAGCTCATTCTGTACCGTAATCTGTCCGCGCCCCTAATAAGTAACGCTCGTCTGCTGTCTAAAGCATCCGAAAATCAATGCACGGTATTTTATTTTTTTGGTAAGGCTTCGGTAGTGGTGGAGAATTCTTAAGGAGGTGAGGTAGGTAGGTATCGCTATTACATCGGATCTCTATCAAATATGTACTGCGTATGTTATGGAGGGCGCTGCCGTAGCAGCACACCGGACTTAAGTCCGGGGTCGTGCTGACCTACTGTAGGTACCCCATACTTCTATTCAGTAAGGTCTGCAATCCTGCTAGGTACAGCATTCCCGTTATATTTAGAATTGTGGCACAGCTACAGTAGTGTACTGTACCTACCTACACTAGGTATGTATCTTACGCCGTAGGTACCATCTTCACCACGCACCTGGCTTACCGGTAGTCCTCGTTTGTTGTAAAGCAACGTATACTACAGTACTTATTATATGGCTACCTACGTATATGCTACCGGATTATGCTGTTTCTGCGCTCCCTATGAACAATGGCTTGGTTAAGAGTCGGGTTTGGTATATAAGTGATTATGTTGTTGTGACAAGCCAAAACTGATCCGACTGGGTTGAACCATGTGGCTTCGTGCCCTTTTGGCTTCGCCCGGGCGTAGGGAAGTAAATATTGATGAGGCTGTTGCAGTGAGGCTTCTGGTATGCCAAATTGTAGCTACAATACCTACATGTAAGTATCTACCTTATGTAGGTAGTCTAGTGTAGGTTTAGATACGCGTGTACCTACCTGGTAGGGCATTCAATGCGACCAGTGACAGCCTTTTATACCTCAGGTCTACCATGGTCCATAAGTAATTTCTCCCAGCAGGTCAGCCTCTCAGCTTTTCAGAGGACGGTAAGTACAGATGTAGGTAGAGTAGACAGTGCCAATAGGTGGCTAAAGACGGACTCGGTACCTACCTGGGTACCTTGACCAATTGACTAATAATCATAGCGTAGCGCCCATCTAGCGTACCTGTAGGGTTGTCTCAGTCCTACCTACGCATAGGTACCCGTTCACTATACGACAGTACATATCAAGTCCAGGCACTGGAAAGCGCTGCAAGGTAGGATGTATACAACCTGGGTCTCGCCCCCCAAGGACAGTCTCTTCGCGGCCCACCATTCCTTCACTGTCTGCAATGGGCAGCCTATCCACTTCTGCCTCTCTACCCCTTCCGTCAAAATCCAAGCCCTTTTTACCTTGTCTTTATTTCTATCCCGCACAACATATATCCTCGTGTTCGCCATACCCGCCTGAGTCTTCGTCCGAATGCTTATGAAAGCAATCTGGCTGCCGTAGTAGCGACTTCCCCTCCCCCTTGCGAATGCGACGGGTAGGAAGCAGGGCTGATCCGTTTAAGCTTCAAGCTTATCAAGACGAGTTGACTCACGCCGACTGGTCTTGTGAAGGTTTTCGCTTGAACGCCACTGACTTAGTTGCCAACTCTAATCTCGCGAACTCGACTCTGTCCTGCTCTTTGCTGTCCTTGTCGTCGGTTGCACGGCTGACTGGCTCGGAACACGCTTCTGGGTCGGGATCAGCACCACGCGAGCGTATGCCTCGCGCTTCAGCATCGGCAAAGCGACAAACCGGTGCCTCGAACCATCGCGATACCAAGCATGATAATGGCCTTGTAGGCCCGGCAAAGCGTGTTTCTAGACAGCAGCAGCAGCAGAAAGGCCAAGCTCAGCTCGATGGCAGCATTTCCAATAAACACCCGACCCTTCAGCAACAAGCGCAATTTCCCACCGAAGATGCAGGCGTCCCGTCTGCTCCATCGACGCCACCAGCTATTGCGAATGGATTTTCAAAACACGCTGCCGAAATGCACATCGACTCCCGATCCGCCGAGTCTTTGAGGCGTTCTTCGCTCGGCGCGTACTCGGAAACATCATCAGCTGAGTCGTATAACTCAATTGCTGCCAACGTCGCGTCCGAAGACAATCATCGTCGCATTGATGTTAACGCCACCAAAAACTCAAACGTCCACCGTGACCCTGGCCCGCTTGACTTTGCCTACACGGTTCTACGACTCTGCCCTCTCCAGGATACTATCGCCATTCTCATCATCCTAATGCAGATTCCTCCTCTGGCTCTTTCCGGCATCTATGTCCTCTTCACCCTTCTTACTTTTGTGACGAGCAATGGCTTGACCTTCAGCGACGTCTTTGAATGGAACCTGGGTGCCCCCTCTCTGGCAACGATTATCTGCGTGGACGGTATTGTGCTTTTGATCTGGCTCTTTCTATGGGGTCCCATACAGCATGTCATACTCGACTTGGCGCAAATGGTCATTGCCTTGGGTCTAGGAGGTGGTTCCAATTCAAGAGATGGAGGTTCTATGAAGAATACCTTGATATGCCTCAGCATGATCCTGCTCTCTCACGTTTTGCGCCATACCAAGATGAAATACTCACCTGTTGGTTATCTCCTTGGATCGAATCGCTTCATGACACCCGATTTAGATGATCCTCTCGAAAGTCTGGATCTTTTACGGGGCTACGACAAGGTGCAATCAGGTTGGTTTGGGTGGGTTAAGAGTATCCTGGCCATACACATACTTACACAAGGTTTGGTTAAGTATATACGTGACTGGTATCTCAGGCGAGAGAGACGAGACAGTCTAGCCCAGAATGCCGCGGATCCTGAGGCTGGAAAATCGTACACGCCGGATGCCGATGGTGGCTTCTCGACGCCGGATAGTGATGCGACGTTGCAAAATTCGAATGCCTTAACCACAAAAAAGAAGAGAAAACAAAGCGCTCAAGTCAGAAATCGCCAACCTTTATGGGCAGCCTTAGCGAGCACAAAAATTGTCGTTGTCAAGGAATACGAACTTACCCATGCCGCAGCAGAATCTGCTGGGTCAAACGCTACCGACATTCATAATCTTGGAAATGCTCCGTTTAACACTCAGCCTGGGCAAATTTGGATCTCGTATGTCGGCTGCGATGAGGTGTGTTTCAACACTAGCCAATTTCCCATTCACCGATCAAATGAACACCACGAAGATAGCTCACAGAATGATTCCATAAAACCATTCTATGTGAGAGTCAACAACGCTATATGGCAACCAACTCGAATGACTCCCGTTGAGAGTTGTGAGGAGGGATCCGGCCTAGGAGTTCATTGGAGTGGGGATATATATGGTTTAACTCCCATGTCGAATTACGAGTGTGAATTTGTCTGTTCCATCACCCATGAGATCTTGTTCTCAACGAGTGTTAGGACTACTCAACTTAAATCTACAGATGCGGACGCGACGAACTCGAAAACCCCTGCTCAACGTTCACTTCGACCTGACTCTCCGATGACCACGCTGAAGACATCCATTGCTGCAAATGAGAGCAAACTGGCAGAAGAGAGAGCTCGGCAGAAAGCACTACGTAAAGAATTTCACAGGAAGGTGAATTCTATGAAAAAGGAGAACGACAAGCTTTCTACAGCTGTGCAGTCAGCGGGAACAGGCGATGACAAGCTCCGGCAGAAAATCCAGCAGAATTCTACGCAACAGAAACAAGCTGAACAAGCTACGGCTGCCTTGGAACTCGAGCTGAAAGAGTTTGAAAAAATTCCCGAGTCGTTGAAGTCATCATGGAAAAGTAGACAATCCGCCTGGACAAACGAAAAGGCTAAATTCGATGGCGCGACTGCTGCCTTGAAGAGTTTTAAGGCCTCGGTTGACGGAGCAATTAAAAACCTGGAAGATGAGAAGGTCAGTCTTCAAGCCAAGCGAAACAAGATTAGTAGCCGCATTGCCAAGGTCGATGGTGAACATGCCCGTATCACGGATGCAAATGCTCGGGGCTTAGATGAGGCAGAACGCCGCCGCCAGGCCAGGGAGACATTTCAAAATGATATTGCCCGAGTCGAGCGGGAATTTGTCTCACGCATCAATGATCTCGAGAATATGGCAGTCAATAAAGAGCAAGAAAACATGATGCTGAAGGTCCAGCTTGACTCTTTCCACACGCAGCAGGCAGCCTATGCGTACGGAACATACGAAAGCTCCGAAGGCCAAGGACAGTTTGCACCGACGGGCCCTTCCACGCACGTGCAGCCGAACGTAACTGGCACGGTTTCGTACGATGCAGCTGCTGCCTGGAATAACAGCCTTTACCAGAATTCTCTATGGGGCCCATCCCCATTGGCTTCTGCTTTCATCCCGCAGGCAGCTCCAACACCGCAACCCCAACAGCAGACAATTAAAGCGAGAGTTCGATCATCTTCCATGCTAAGCAATGTCTCTGGTTTCACTCAAAGCAGCGGGAATTTCGAGGAATGGGGCAATGCCACTAAAGGCGCAACGCAATGCTATGAGAGTGTAGGGCCTCCTCCAGGTCTTGGCTTCCTGCGCAATGCTAGACACCCCAGTGACGGTAGTGGCAGTCCCAGGAGTGGGAGCGTTGAAAGTGGAAGTGCTCGGGATCCGACTAGCCCTCCGCCGTCTTAATGGCAATCCCTTCCAGGTTCTGGCTAGGCAGCGTCTTCGTTAGGCTATGAGCAAATTTTACCAGCGCAATAAAAGCTTTGTTATCTATTCATTGATGAGTAATTATTCGGAGATCCAACGTTTGCGTATTCTATGACAAGTAATTCAAAGCATTGTTTGAGAGAGCTTACAGGGACGAGATTCCGACTACCGTTTAATAATTGAGGATGCCTGCCTCCTGATAGGGGGTGGGGGCCTACCGGTATACCGGTATATTATATAATCTTTAGAAAAGGGGGATCATTTCTAGAATACTTCCCTCTCTGTTCTGCTTATGTACTTATCATACCCAACTATCCTGTTGGGCAATCAGTGTATCAACCTAGGTAAAGAAGGTAAGAGTTCATGTCATCCAAGAATAGCATACGCCTCTCTATGATTCCTTAAAACGTCATATTATTGCATTTGTGGTTACTCATGGCAACTCTCAGCAGAGGCCAGGAAGTTCATGAAAACTCCCAGGTAGTCGGGCTGTTAACAGGCTAACCTAGCTACTTACTAGGCAGCCTCGCTAGTAATTGGCTGGTTACGAATCCAAGCTGATGACGTACGGGATTCGGGAATTCCGATAAACCAATTCCGGCTGTAGTCAGGGATAGATTTGTCGAACATTACCTTTGTCCTCGTCGCCGAGTTTTTTCTTTTGGTACGCTCCCTATTTTTATTTTACACGTAAAGAGTCGAATCAACCAGTCGCGGTGCTTGAAAAGGGTCTTTTAATTTTCAGGGGACCATTTTCCCCCCTTGCTTTATCATAGCTAGAGCCGCTTAAATTGCGCTGCTGGTGTGGCGATTTCAATCCCGACAGACTGTCGACCTCCAATTCCGTTCCATGTTCCAGAGTTCTCAACTTGTCTAATCCATCTTTTTTTTATCTTGGTAGTGGAATTTGGAGTAATCCCGTTCGAGCCTGTTGGATTCGTCTGGCTTCACGATCCTGCATAACCATGCGATAGGAGCCAGCTGTGGCCAATCCCGTTCCCATCACCTCATCGCAAATCCGTGCCTCCTAGCCCTAGATAGCCTCCACTCCGGCATGGCAGCCCAGCCATCGGCGGCATCGGCGTCGGCATTGCCATTGACGTCGGGATCATTCCCTGAACGGTCAGAAACACCAGCGCGCACGTCCGCACCCTACGGCCAAGCCTGCGTGAATTGCGCCAAGGCCAAATGCAAATGCATTCTCATCCGTCACCCCGGCTCCGGCTCAGGGCTTGACTCTCGGCCTACTTGCGAACGATGTGCTCGTCTAGGTCGAGAATGTAAGCCATCAAGCAGCGTTAGAAAACGGGGAGCGGCCGGTTCGAGGCGTGTGGTCGGCAATACCGTCTCGACTGGAGTGTCGAGCGGCACATCAGCTGCGACTAGAGCTGCCAATCTTGAACAAAAGCTCGAGGATTTGGTGGCGATACTCAAGGCTCAGACCAGTTCTACTCCTCCTACTCATGCTTCCCCTCAGCTGGATGCCAGTGAGCCCCATCAGCAGGAGAAACCCGCCCAGAACGTAAGGGGAGAGCCTGGACTTACCACGCCCTCAACGGTCGATTGGCGCTCGAATAATGTGCCCAGCAAGATTGTTTCTAGCGGTCCAACCGTGGTCACTCCGGCTTCGACCAGCTGTGCGACATACTCAACGGCCAACTCAACGCCCAGTCCGCTGCCCGCAACGGCTCATGATGTTCCCATGTCGACACCCCAGGCCGAAGAGACGCTCGCCTTTTTCCGCCGGCACTTCCTTAATTTTTTCCCCTTTGTATACCTACCACCGGACATGACGTATGTAAACCTTATATGTTCGCTATTGCCTCTATTATTTATTAGTTTTGTTATACTCAAGGTATTAGTTAAGAGTTGGTAGGATATGACTAACCCCCTTTTAGTGCTGCAAGGTTACAGCGCGAACGACCATATTTGTGGCTTAATATCAGTGCACTATGCTCTAAATCACCCACCAAGCAGGCAGCTCTCAGCCGCCAAAGTCGAGAAGAGGTCGCGCTTAAGCTTCTTGTTGCCTGTGAGAGAAACATCGACATGCTATTAGGAACTCTCTGTTTTCTCGGATGGTATGTTTGGTCGGCGCCAGCAGAAAATGATGATGACTGTGATATGAACTATGACAAATTCACTAACGTGTATTTACGTCCAGGACCATGCATTTATGCTTCAAGCCAGGTCTATGCGCCACAATGAGTTTGGCTACATCGATCGTTACCGATCTTCGTCTCGATAAACCGGTATGCATTTAAAAATCTGCTATCTACTCGTTTCGCGTCTTGGAAGATTGTTGCTCCCTTTGTACTCAGGAACAATGTAATACTCCTTATCATTTACATGAAGCACTAACCCCTGATGTTGGATAGACCCATGAAGACGACCCACGCATGTTGAACTGTTTCAAATCGCCCGATTATGTCAAGAATTATCATTCTACTGTTCGGACGATGGAGGAAAGAAGAGCCACGCTAGCCTGTTATGTTTTCTGCTTAAGGTAATATTCGTTGTTCTCCCCCTATTCTGAGTGCGTCTCAACAGCCAGACTTGTGGTATGTCCAGTATTGACGAATTTCTACTTTAGCGGCTCTTCGTTTTTGAGATGCTCGTCTATGCGCTGGACACCCCACATGGAAGATAGTCTCAAGGTTCTAGCTGCTAATCCTGAATGGGAGGGCGACCTAATCCTCGTTTTGATGGTTCGTGTAACGAGACTGGCAGAGAACATCCTTCAAGCTCAGGCGACATGGCTCTCGGATTGCGATGGTCATGGCGCTTCAAAGCCACCAGTCAATATCTATATAAAATACTTCCACCAGAGTCTCCAAACGATTAAGGACCAGCTACCAGTGTCACTAAAAGATAACCGTGAGATTAAGCCTTATGACTGCAAGTTTTGCCACGATCACGGTATGCTGATTGATCTTTCATTTATAGGGTTAGCAACATCTCTCATATTGTGCGCCGACATGCTTATTGCGGAACTACCATTTTCAAACTGGAATCACCTGGTGGAATCGCACATAGACCCGAACACGCGGCCACCTTCTCGGCATATGGACATTGCCCGCGTCGAGGCGTGTTTCGTAACCCTACAAACGAGCAAAGCATTCTTTGAACATTTCCTCACCTTCGACGAGTCCGATCTTGTGGGCTTCTCCTTTCCCGTCCTACTAAACTTCTTCCGCGCCGCGCAGATCTTGTACCGGCTACGCGTAATGGACGACCCCCTCTGGGACCGCTCCGCCGTTACCAATAGCGTTGATATTTTGGGAGCCTTGGATACCCTCGCCGGCCGCTTCGACCAGGTGCCAAACATGTGCGGTTTCCAGACCGAGACAGATGCGGAGGGAAATGAGATTATGAACTTCTACGTCAAGTGCGCTAGGACATTTAGTGGTACGACGCCGATGTGGCGCGCGCACTTTGCGCAGGCCGATGCTCCTAAAGCCGGTACAGACTCGACTGTCGGTACCGATACGGCTACCAGAGAGACTGTATCTCAGGTTCCGCCAGCTATGATGGGTCCCGGGTTGAATTCGAACCTCGGGAGTAAGATGAATTATCCAGGGACGGCCAATTTTATGATACCGGAGCTGTTTCCCTTGGATTTCTCTATGGATGATGTCTGGTCTAATGAGCTTATGGGAGCTTATCCTGAGAATCTTTTCGGCCTCCCCTTTTAAGAGTATATGGGCCCCTTTCCTGGTTCAACCCCTTTCCTAGAAGCGTTTCAAAACAAGATATACTACAGCCCAAGCCTAAAATGACGATGACTGGCTCTGAGTATTACAGTCCTTGTGAGAAGCAAGTCTAGATACTTCGTCTTATTCAGTAGTTCTACCCCTATCATCTATCAAATCGGGGATCTTCGACAGGAGGCAATGGCATCTTAGAGTTAGAGTTAGGGGAACCTTCACTAATGTAATATCCGTGCTAACTATATTTGTATTGTATTGTATTTTATATAGTATAGCTTTGATGCGGCACAGACGATTATTTTCATGAGGAATGCGCAAAGCGGCAATGGAGTTAGGGTAGGAACGGATACACGGCCAAGCTACAAAGAATATGCAGCCACTTAACTCCATCATCTGAATTGATCAGGAGTTACATACGAACACGAGGGGAAAACAGCCTTGATGTCAGATACACATACCTAAGCTCACTGAATCCTCCAATCAGGCGGTGGAACGCAACTCAATCCGAGACAAGCTGAAGGAACTTTTGGACTATCGGTATGATTATACTAGTTAACTACGTAGTTAGGTAAGCCTATCTTACTTATGAAGGTAAACTATATCGTAGATAGTATAATCAGTATGTGTTGAGGTTGGTTTCGTAATAGACAGGCCACACTAGTGTACTTAGACCATTTACAACCAAAAAAAAAACAAAAAACAAAATTAAGGACAACACACACACACACCAACTATTAGAAGATCTACAGATGAAATCATGTAAGTAGGCTTAGCTGTTGCCTGACGCAGGCCCTTAAATCCGGAAACACACAGATATCCAATTCGTTGGGAGACGGAAGCGGGAAGAAGGAGCGGGATTCACAACCCCGCTGCATTGCCGTACTCGGACGCGCTTACAGATACTGCGTATACGTAGTAGTAAGCCATTTGCTGGCTAAATCGAAAATCATGACTACGCTAAGGGGGACACCGGGTGGGGATCTAAAACTTGACACTACATGTATGTATCATGATGTATGCGAGTAGAGTATAACAACTCCATATAACAGGTATTTACTCTTGATATATTGTTAAAATTGCGGTTATTACGGGTTTTAGCTATCTCCTGTATGATAGGTCCCGGGGCTAAGCGGGCGAAGCTAGAAATATTTCCAGGAGGCCCGTTGGCTCGTTTTGGTAGAATATGGGGTTGGGCAGATCATTACACGTAGGTACTAGCGAAATGGGTAAGCGAGACTGCGTGAGGATCACGTTAGAGCCTCTGCTGTGTATGCGTAGAGTACAATGATTATGGTTAATCCTTTGATGATGAGCGGGGCTTGCGCATGGGGACTTTGCTCCAAACAAGCGTCGTCGGAATTAGGAATCCGGAGTTCGGGTGCCTCCCGCCCCCTGTCTACCTAGTGGCACGAAGGAAATTTAATCACGTTGAGACGGAGTGTTGAAGGGATTGAAAAGTAAACAACTACCAAAGATAAATAGAAATAAGGGCCGTAGTGGTGCTAGTGCAGCTTGTAGTCGACGCGGAACGAATTTAGCTGATAGTGTTGGATTGCAGCATATATGTTATGTTGACTTTGGCTTGAGACGAAAAGTTAAAGACCTTTTCACACGACGAACTATAGGCGTCCTACCGGATTTGTGCAACAGCACGACGCGGCGATAGAACCAAGACCCAAGGCATGGCCTCCGAGCCGTCCGCGCCGGTAGTGGCGAGCGAATCTTCGAAAATGGATGAAGTGTTACAGAACACAGTTAAAGAATCGGAATCATCGTCACGAATATCGACGACGACAGAGGAAGCTGAAGAGAAAAAGAAGGATCCGCCCACAGATACCGTGTCGCCGCCGCCTGAAGGGCCTCAGGAAGGCGATCCCCTGGACGAGCATCTTACGGGTGTCAAACTATTTCTCCTGCTCTTCGCCACAGCGTTGGTTTTCTTTGTATTGCTGCTAGACAATTCGATCATCAGCACGGTAAGTGGCAGTGTCCCTTAGCTGGACCCTAATGTGTCGCACTGCGTGACGATTCCTCTCTCATGAAGTAGATTACTGACATGGCAGGTCTAGGCCGTCCCGAAAATCACGAGTGAATTCCATAGCCTGAACGACGTGGGATGGTATGCGGGTGCATATCAGCTTGCTACGTACGCCTTCTCAACATCGACTCTACCCGTGATAGGGTTGTAGCTGGGTTACTAACATGGCTGTAGTGCGGTCTTGCAGCCACTTACCGGCAAGCTGTACACATACTTCCCGACGAAGTGGACGTTCCTCGTTTTCTTCTTCGTCTTCGAGGTCGGGTCACTGCTCTGCGCCGTAGCCACGTCGTCTGCCTTCTTCATCATTGGCCGTGCCGTTGCCGGCATAGGTGTCTCCGGTCTGCAGAATGGAGCGTTGACTATTGTTTCGGGTGCAGTGCCGCTGCAGAAGAGAGCGTGTAAGTCCTTGCTTTTCGAATAAAAAGCGGCACGAAGTAGAATGAATCTAACCTCGGCGGTTTATAGTTTATCTCGGTTTGTTAATTGGAAGTAAGTTTATTCCTCGACAATAATTTGCATATATTGTGAGAGGGAGCACATCGCTGACTCGAGATTCGTCATGCAGCTGGTCAACTCGGTCTAGTCATTGGACCGCTGATTGGAGGCTTGTTCACACAATATGTCAGTTGGCGCTGGTGTAAGTCAAGCCATGGACCCTAACTCTTGCCTCTATCTATACTGATGAGTTATGTCACAGGCTTTTACATCAACCTTCCGATTGGTGCTGTCGCAGGTGGGCTATTAGCGTTATTGAAATGCCCTGAGCAGCTCGTTAAGGCGCCCTTCTCGCTTGCTCTTGTCCGACGCGTTCTTCCACTGCTCGATAGCGTCGGTTTCATCTTATTTGCGCCGGGAGCCCTTCTACTGCTCCTAGCCCTTCAGTTTGGTTCGGGCGAGACGTACGCGTGGAACTCTTCTGTCATCATCGGCTTGTTTGTAGGCTCCGGAGTGTCTTTCATTCTCTTCCTACTATGGGAGTGGAAAGCAGGCGAAATAGCCATCATCCCTTTTTCGATGGTTACGAACAGGATCGTATGGGCAAGCACACTTCAGTATATCTCGTTGATATCGGCCGTTTTCGTCGGAACCCAGTATTTCCCGATTTATTTCCAGGCCGTGAAGGGTGTGGGACCGGTGTTGAGTGGTGTTTACCTGCTTCCGAGCATCTTATCGCAAATCATCTTCGTCGTCTTCTCTGGAGGCTTGAGTAAGTGTAACCCCCCGGATTACCACAGTGATCGTTTTTGCATGTTATTATTAGGGCGCATATTAACGAAAGGTCGGCAGTCGCTAAAGTTGGTTACTATCTCCCTTTTGCCGTTGTTGCCGGTGTTGGAGCGACGGTGGGATCTGGGTTGATCTCGACATGGAATGCATACACCTCTACAGGCATGTGGATCGGTTACCAGATTATTTTCGGCCTTAGAGGAACCGGTATACAGCTCGTAAGTGACGTGATCTTCTCTGGCTTGGTCGGTTGATCAGTCAGCTAACCCGTGGACCACACAGGCCGTCATTGCGATCCAAAATGCGTTGCCGGCGAGGCAGAGCCAACTCGGCGTCTCTTTCCTCGTATTCTGCCAGACGTTCTCGGCGGCAGTTTTCGTCGTGGTTGGAAACACCATCTTCACACAAACCCTGGTCAAAGAAGTCACCCGACTGGTTCCGTCCATCAGTCCCACCGATGTTCTCCAAGCGGGCGGAAGCGCATCGGCGATCCGAAGCCTCGTTCCACCAGGAAGCCCGGAGCTTACGGCACTGCTCAAAGCCTTCTCCAATTCGTTTGACACTGTTTGCTACCTCATGATCGCCCTCGCTGGTATCAGCATTTTCGCCTCGTTTGGAATGGGATGGATCGACACGCGGAAGACGAAGCCAGAAGCGAAGTCCGAGGCGCCGGCCGAGGCCATAGCTGAGGCATAACATTCTAGACGAACTAGGTCTTTCTCTCATCTCATTACAACAAATAAATCATTAGATAATTAGGGTCGGCATTGTTGAACAAACATTCTGGAGCATTGGGATTTGGAAATTAGACGGTTAAACATAACAACGGCCAGGGGCTTTACATAATCGATACATATATAATAAGACAAATATATTGTTTCTTTCTGTGGCTACGTACTATGTACCGTAGCTACCTACTGCGTAGGTACGTACCTAGGTAGTTTAATACCCGCCCCACTGCTCAGCCCCGTGACGGGGCAATCAATCAGAGGTACTGAGCCACATACTAAGTACCTACTATTCTTCAGTGCATTCAGCCCCCAATCTTCTAACGATGGCTGCCTCTGAGCTGAGGCCCAGCCCAGCCCAGCCCAGCCCAGCCCCTCTCCAAGCCCCATCTCCAGGTGCAAGGAATGTCGAATCACTCACAACGTGTGTTAGTCGTGCCAGGTTCACTCCAGTCTTCATGGCCACGTCAATATAGTCTATATATGGATTCCCGCCTGGCTTTGCCGGGACATCGGGAAGCCATTCTTATGCGTAGACCCTAATCGACTCGGGGGACCAGCTCTCTTTGGCTCTCTTTGGCTCTCTTTCGCTTCCTTCGCGTGCTTTATTTCTACATCATTACTGTTTGTCGTTTGTTAGACGCAACGGGACCTCGAGAGTTTGGGCGACGACGATGCCTTTCATTCCTAACACCCCCGAATCTCTAATCGGCCGATCAGACTCGAAGAATCCTTCTACAACATGTCGAGGCATCACTGCAGGTGGCCGCCCTTGTCGTCGACCGCTCGCCGCCACCCCAGGCTCCTCTCCTACCCCGTCTCCCTTGGCCCCGCGAAGTCGAGTAAATCAGCTTCGTGTGGACGATCCAAGCGACCCTGACCTGTATTGCTGGCAACACAAGGAGCAGGCGAGTTCCTCTGCCAAATCCAGTCCTGGGCCCACCTCCCGAACCAAACTTCCATCCGTACGGCAAGAGAGCTTCGAGAGTCTCATCGGTCGGCTTGGTATAGTGGAGGCCGAAAGGAACGGTCGGAAGCCCGCAAAGTCCTCGAATAGCAGGCGGGATGAGAAGGTTTCGCAAACTGGCGGCGCCAATGTCCCACCGCCTCCGAAGCCCAAACCAAAACCAAAAGCGAAGAAGCACGTTTCGTTTTGCTGCTGTTTCACGATTCCAGTATATGAAGAGGAACGACCTTCGAGACCAAAACCTCGGCCGATCCAGAACACGTCCACGAAGCCCACCACTGCGAAAGTCCCATCTAATCAACACCTGACGCCGTCTTTTGCTAGCCAGCGGCCGAGTCTTGCTGGGTCGAAGCAACCCTCTGCACAATCTACCATGTCACAGACCTCCCAATACCTCTCCTTTATCCCCAACTCGGTCCTGCCGGAAACTGCCGCAGATCTTCTGAAGGAGCTTTCGAAGCCGTTCGCGCAGACGGATGAACCTGGCTACATCTACATCTTCTGGTTAACCCCCGAGTCTCAGCCAGCGACACCTGCAGCAGAAGTGGCGAGAGATTTGCTAGCTCCCCCTTCACGTCCCGACATGCGACAGCGCCGGACTAGTGATGTGTTGCAGTCGTTTGCTAGTCAGTCCAGTCGAGCGGGATCATCGAGCAAAACAATTCTTCTCAAGATCGGAAGAGCTTCTAACGTGCAGCGAAGATTGAACGAATGGCAGAGGCAATGTGGATATAACCTATCGCTCATCCGGTACTATCCATATGTATCGTCAAGTAGTCCGTCGACGCCGCGGAAGATGCCACATAGCCACAAAGTTGAGCGGTTGATTCATATTGAGCTCGAAGGTCAGGGACTTCGGGTCAACCACAAGGTGAACTGTGATGCTTGTGGAAGAAACCATAGAGAATGGTTTGAGGTGGAGGCTACTAGGGCTGGCATCAACATGGTTGATGAAATAGTCAGACGGTGGTCGGACTGGGACGAAGGGAATCCCCAGAGGTTCTAGATTAATAACTAAGTCGCTATGAGCTTATGAATGTATGATGTAACGATATTTGTACTAAAGAAACATTGTCGTTTCAAGGTAGGCGTTTATTGGGTCCTGGCTGTCTACTATTTATTATCTGCTACCAGCCGTTGAACAGGAGACTTATCATTTTACACAGACTTGATCAAGACACCAACCAATGTTACTCCTCTGCGTCATAGGGACGCTTATGTAAGGTGCCGGTACCGTTTTTGTGTAGGTAATCTACACTCGACTGTGGCGTGTTTGCCGTCCGCCATCTCTTTTGCGTAGATGGGAAAGGCTTGTCGTCTTACATGAGGAGCCAAGCAGATACAGCGCCAAGACCCAAACGACGAACAAGGGTATAACAAGTGCATACGAGTTTCGTCAAATCCTTAGAAAAAGAGTAAAGATGACTAAACAAAAATTGAGGGTTCAAAGGCACTCATTGATGAACCGCGGCAAGTTGTGTGCAGTAGTTTTTTTTTTTTTCAATATCTTTGTCAACCTAGACCCGACTTTTGGGAGTTCTTCCATTACCTCAGATTAACACGATAATAATAGACCATCACGACGATGGTAAACGATGATAATTGGCCCGATCCACCGCGGGTCGGGTCGCGCACAGTCGCACATTGGTCCTGGGCTGAAAACCTTGCGCGGCAGAGGCGTCGGTATTTGGCATCTTACGAGATACACGGCCGCGGTATCGTTCACCCTCTTGCAGACTTGCACCACGCTACACCCCTGCTGGCCCAGAAATCCACATCACCACTTGCCAAGCTTGTCAGACAGGTGGGCTGAAGATGACTTACATGGAGCGTATCAGCAGGTACTGTTTCTCGCATGCCACTAACATGTCTAGCCTCCGAGAGCTAGGCTCTGGGATGCCGGCGGTCGTCTGTTCATTCGTCCGCTCGGTTGCCAAACTCACTCTCCAGTCTAGTGTATCGGAGCAGATTGCCTCTAGCCTGCCCATGTGCGGTACTACTCTGGATGCCAGTTAGCACTAAGCAACCTTAAAGGCATCCGCAGCATGAAGCAAAGCAGGGGGGACACTGTTCCTCCTCTGCCTCCCTACACTAAGGGCGTCACACCACACATCTGCGATCATGTACTAAGGAGTTGTTATCTACCCTCCCCATGCTTTTTCTCGTGACTTTTATTTCCTTTTGGACCCTTTTCCTACGCGAGGGTGGTTTTCATCTATCCGTTCCAAGTTCCCACCAACGTTGCGACTTTCTTCATGCGTCATTTGGTTCCTGCATACCTTCAATTACCGATATCTTTAACGGGTCCCCTGTACAATTTTTAAGACAAATCACACTGTTCGATTGAAAAACCACGCAAAAGGGCCACAGTAAGGGTATCGCATTCAACCGCTACCCTGTATATCGCGTATATCGCACACCCCCGACTCGGCAGTGCGCTTAAACGACGGATATATACATAATGATGGGAAATACTGAAGACGGCCCAAGTGAGCCACCAGACGTTGCACAACAGACGGCGTCAGCCAGTTATATGGAGAGGGCAATCGATCATGATCGGATATCGTGGGGAGGTGGTAGTGCACCATCGCTTCCATCTATCGATGATGACCCCAACGCTGTCAGCAACCAAGAATCTGCAGGCGAGGAATAGTTCGACTGATACATCATTAGGATGCTATGAGCATAACGGAAAGTGTCAAGTGAGACAACAACCCAAAGCTATGAATGAATTCGATACAGCGCCAGCACGGCTAACTTTGGTTGTCAGATCGTCAACAATGTCTCTAGATTCAACGTTGTATCATTTCGTGGAAGAGAATGGCCGGACCTATCATAAGTATAAGCAAGGAAGTACGGTCTGCCCAGATGTCTCCCAATCAGCGCTCGCCGCCGCCTGACTAACCTTTGAGCCCAGGATACTTCTTACCTAATGATTCGGTGCGCTTTCAGATACCGGTATCACAAGTCTTCCTAAACCCTGAAAACTAACACCCATTTAGGCGGAACAGGAGCGGCTCGGTAAATACCTCGCATTATTTGTCTCACCCTCTCTCATGTGTGCATTACTAATCGCCCCGTAGATCTGCAACATCAGCTTTTCTGTCTCACAATAGGAAGCAAGCTGAACTTATGTCCATTTCCGGAACCCCCCAGGAGAGTGTTGGATATTGCCACAGGTTGGAACCGCCTCTCCGATTCTGTCTTAATTGATCTCGCTAATACAATGCAGGCACTGGCATATGGGCGATAGAATTTGGTCCGTGCTATTACTGAACTTATTCGTGATCACGCATTCTAATACTTTGTCCAGCTTCTCAATACCCCGAATCTGAGGTCGTTGGCACAGATCTTAGCCCCATCCAACCCCATTAGTGCGCTATCTCTCTTGACTTGTATCATCGGACAGCGATAACTAATGACGTTGTGCAGCTTACCCGAAAACTGTAGGTTCGAGATAGACGATGCGGAGGATGACTGGACGTTCAGCGAGCCATTCTCATTTATACATGGCCGCGCACTGATGAGTTGTTTTGATGACCCAAGCCGAGTCGTCAAGCAAGCATACGAAAACCTCGAGCCCGGTGGGTTCATCGAATTTCAGGATGCTTTGTTCCCTATGAATTGGGTCGGTGAACCTCCGACCCAGTCGGCACTTTATCGATGGAACGAATTGCTGATGGAGGGGGTGAAAAATATCGGGCGGTCGTGGAGCAACGTGGTCAACTACCCGAAGTACTTTGAGGAGGCAGGGTTCGAGAACATCGTCGACCGGCGGTTCTACTGGCCGACTTCCCCGTGGGCCAAGGGCAAGTACTTCAAGACGGTTGCCATGTACTTCCAGGAAGACATGATCTTCGGTATGGAGGGCATTAGTATGAAAGTGCTACAAGCAGCGGGTATGAAGCCCGATGAAATCCTGACCTTCTGCGAGGAGGTCAAGAGGGATTTCAGAGATACTAACCTGCATGCATACCTCACCGTGTAAGTTGAGACCCTAGATAGAAACGGAGGGCAATAAGGTGAGAATCGGTGGCTGACTTTATGCAGATCGTACATCTATGCGCGAAAGCCTTTGAATGAGCCGTCATGACGAGCTTTTACGGCACACAAACTAAATGTATTTACACGGATGATAACGACGCGATGTCTAATTACCTCGTATAAAAGAATGTACATAATGATCTTCTACCGCAGAAACAGGTGATCGAGTATTACCAATCCATACCCACATTGCTTCGTGAAATCATAGAGCCGCATAAGCCAGACGTCTACTTCGACTCCTCATAAAAGACTTGTAGTTTTTGAAAACCTTTTCTTGAGCTGGAGCTTACTTTTATCCACATGAAATGATCGCATCGCTCTATACCCGTGGCTTACAATTCATTGACCATTATGAATCAATTCATCAACAGCAGGCCCGAGATCATCGCGATTATCATTCTAGTTGTCGCCAGAACACCAATCAAGTACTACCACTACGTCTGATTTCGAAGCTGTGCCCAAGAACGAGGCCTAACGACCTGTATAGAGAGACGCCTGGCATCCTAGAATATCATCTTAATTTGAGTGCTATTCTTTAAGCCCTAGTTTAAGCTATAATAGCTGTAACGATAGGGGTCTGTTGCGCTTTATATAGGGTTGTTCGCATGTGAGAGGGTCCCGAGGGGTGAGTTATGGTTGATACCACAAGGGCAGTCTCTCGATATTTTTGTTAGTGGTGACTTGATTCTTCGGAGGTAGCGGCGATTAGAACCCGTCTTCATCGCACTTGGAAATCCCCGTTACCGCTTCACTACCAGCAGCAACAACCAATGGCTTGTCGTATTCTCTAGTTTAAATACCTCTCAAGTACGTAAGACATGCAGATAATGTGCTAGAATGGAGACCTGAAAACAGGGCCCGGACAGTAAAATTCGTGCGAAGACCGAACGCGAGGGGCAACGGTGTAACTCTAGTTCTGAAAATCGGGGGCCATGAATCAGCTAGTCTGCGTAACAGACTTTGGCATCAATGCTTGGCCTCAATTCACTCGCTATCCCGTTCCAAAAATTCATTAACCCGGCGGGGGCCACTTAACTTATGTCCGATTAACAGGGGGGTATGGACTATTAACAGCCAATGCTCACCGAACAGGCAATATATCACTCGTCTCTCATTATCTTGATATGAGAAACAGAAATTATAGCGGTATGATTGATGGAGGTGGATAACTGACCATTGTTATCATATAAGCCTGTAGTTTCTCTCGTTCGCCGAGTAGTTCCCTTCCCTACTTGCTCTTCATTACATCATTTCGTCTTCTTTCCGTCTCAAGCAACAGCAGAATAATCTCAAACTACCTACTCAACCTCCAGATATCAAAGTAACTTATTTCATTTCAACACGATGTCTTTCGGTTCGTGCTGCCTCAAGACCTTCACGTGGGATGGCACACCCACAGGCAAGGAGGTCAAGCTCGCCAACAACAACAGCTACGTCACGGGCGACAACAAGGACGCCGCCGTGCTGATGATCCACGACCTCTTCGGCTGGAAATACCCTAACGTGCGTCTGCTCGCTGATCACTACGCGCGCGAGGCCAACGTCACCGTCTACGTGCCTGACTTCTTCGGCGGCTGGGTCGCCGACTGGGGCCTAATCGAGGCAGACCGCTTCGACCAGATCGACTTGGTCACCATGGCGAAGGAGAATTCGCGCGAGGTCCGTGGCCCTGAGAGTAAGTGACATGAACTTTAAATTTTCGATGCAATTCGAGCGAGCATCGCGTCTCCTTAATGGCGCTGGAAACTGTCACCTTTGCAAAGAATACAACCACTGAATCCAAACGCATCGCAGTGGAAGCCTGCGCAAGGGCGCTGAAGAGCGAGCACGGCTTCAAGCGCCTCGGGGCCATCGGCTTCTGCTACGGCGGGTGGGCGGTATGCCACCTGGGGTCGAAGGAGCGCGGGGAGGAGAAGCTGGTGGACGTGGTCTCGTTCGGACACCCGTCGTGGCTCAAAAAAGACGACATCGCCAACCTGACGGTGCCCATCCAGATCCTGGCGCCCGAGTTCGACCACGCCTTCCCCACGGAGCTCAAGGCCTACACCTTCGAGACCTTGCTCAAGCTCAACCTGCCCTTCGAATACGTGCATTACCCGGGCATTGCCCACGGCGGCCTCGTGCGCGGTAGTGAGAAGGTCGCCAAGGAGCGCGAGGCCATGGCTTCTGCTAAGAACTCTGCTGTTGCTTGGTTTAAGCAGCACTTGCATTAGATTGACTCATTGATTAGGGGTTATAAAATTCTGCGACCTGACGGGTGAATTAGGTAGCTTTTGATATGGATATAGCTTGCTACGAGGTCTTTCATGAATGAATAAATAAATGAATGAATTCACTAGCCAATTGGACGGATTGATCATTGTACACTATCAGATACCGTGAGATGATCTTCCGAACTACTCTCGTAGTTGGCTGTGCCTTCATATGAAGGAGTCGCTATGTACGGAGATGAATTAGACAATCCTATCAGCTTGGGATAGATGTTTCGATGCTGACATGAGAAAGACTGCTTTTAAATCAATTGTATACATCTATGTCACTGGCCGCTAGTATAGTAAACGGAGCTATTGCGTATTCTAGCTAGTGAATCTTCCTTATACGTACATACATATACTCGAACATTGACAAGATTCAACCGATTTCGAAGAGAGACGCAGGCCGGTGCTCCAGAGTCCGGTACCCGACCGGATATTATCAAGTGACAAATGTTCTATTCTTGAAAGGATAATCAAACCGGACAACGGACTTCGATCAAACTCTTCGAGCTCAACCTAACCTAACCCAGATATTATCTTACCTTACAGCCACCCCTGTCAAACGAGGTAGGTATAATTCCCCTCTCATCCCCGCATATTCCCCCTTCGGTATTCTCTCCTATCTATTCGACGTACCGGTAAGCTAGAGCCTCATACGCGCCCACCGGGACCCGCAACAAACACGTCCCAACCTTCTGCGTGGTTTATAGTCAGCTTACACGCAGGCGTATCGGACTTCAGTAGCGCACCGAAATACCGGTAGTAGTCTTCCAGGACGAATCTGACCGTGGGCTAGAAGTCCGACTTGTCGGCACCCGTGCATACCGACAACATCCGTGGGCCCGACCTCGCTGATAATTATCCTGAAAATAGATAGGAGAGATTTGATTTTATTGAACGCCTCGCACGTCTGTGTTTAGAATCAAGTAAGAATTTTGTTCTAGCATGAGAGAGAATTCAACGTATCACCAAGCCGTGATCGTAGTATGAGGTCGATTATTTTTTTTCCCCCCGTAGGATTGCCGGGGAGGAAGGCTAAGACTATCCCCAGAGCAAACATGTGTAGGAAGGTTATGGCATAGCTTGGTGTGTCCAATCGACATCTCAACAACTCGAGGGGAGTCGAAATTCGCGAGCAATGAAAGTTTGAGAATAGCGTTGATTCAGAATATAATGCCGGGCATCTCTCAAAAGCGACAGGATATCACCACTATCCAGATGGTAAGAAGGTGATAGGCCGGAGCATTGCGGCGCCAAGTCTAACTAGATATGGGGTCATGAAGACAAGCAGGTCGAGCACAAAAATCACCAGAAGTATTGCAAGATCGAGCAGCAGACAGTCGGAAAGCAACATTTTGAGATGAGTGAAGGCGTCAGTGGTTTATGTCAAGAGACAACACCGGGCTAGCCAACCAAGCCTTTTATATTTCAGCGCTTTGTGTTTTGCAGCCTGAAGCAGTCTGGCAATCCATTTGCAGGTTGGGAGAATATCCTAGACAATACTTTGGAAGCGAAAACACAACGTCTCCTTACTCTACAATATTCAGTCACGCATTACTCTATCTGGAAGGCTCATACTATATGACGCTGAAACAATGTCAGGCAAGTCATGTTGAAACGTCGATACGCAAGACACGAGACTAGGTTGATAAAAGCTAATCAAAGAATTAGCAGTCCTTACGCCTAAGACAACAAATAAATTTCTTGTCAAGTTGAAATCTACAATAAATCACAATGATCCTGGTGTCACTTGCCAGTTCCATCGCAGTCGGCAGGTTGGTGATGGGCATTGTTTGAATAGCCTTCGTTATTGACGATTGTAGAGGACTCTTGAACCGACCCATCTTAAAGGTTAGCAGAACTACTTGGATTAGAAATCGCCGTCACTATAATCATTTTATATTACGATAGAAGTATAATAGAGTTTTTGAATAATATCTACAGCGTGTCTACCTATGCGGTAGAAACCTGAATGCATGCGATAATCACTGCCTATAAACTAGCACTCCCCGTGATGCATCCTCCCGATGAAAATGGTATCTTGCCTATGAACATATAAAGATAGGAACCATCTCAGTACAATACTAGATACAAGACCTGCCGTTGGTCTATGCGAATCTAACCTCGTTGAACAACCCAGCTCGTACCTGTATCAAGCTAGTAAGTTCGAGGAGAAAGGATTGGTAAATGATGACATTGGTAAGAATATGCGAGACAGAAGCCTCCTTCTCCTTACGTGTCTGCAACTCGGGATGTTCCTCAATTTCGTCTTCATCCGCAGCAACCTGGGCTTCGGTTGGGTCGAGATCATCCTCGATTTCCTTGCTCTCATCATGATCCAAATCCTCGTTTCTACTTGGCTGGTTCCGGCTGAAATCAAGAGGTATTGGCTCCGCTCCCAACCTAGGTAGGCCAACTCTCTTGGCGAGAATTCCTTGGTCGACGGCGGCGAAGGCAGCGACCTGGCTCGCCACAGGGCTGCTATTGCCACCTAGGCGTGCCTCATCCTGACTACTGGCTGAAAATGACCCGACTAACCCGCCTTTACCGGGACTTTTACCAGGACTTTCATGATTCAATGGAAACTCCTTTGGAGGGACGGGAATACGTTTGGATGTTGGTGTTGTAGACCGGTGGCCTGCAGATTTCGCGGATCCGGTGCCGGAGCTACGCATAGCTTCTTTTCGTCCACGGGGGCTACCTGATCGACTTGGTGTACCTAACTCGGATAATATCCTCTGGAAACCCCCAAACGCACTAGGTCTTACGGGTGAGCCTGCTCGGGACCCTCCATGGCTTGACGAATCAACAGCTGCTGTTCCTGCAGTAGAACCAGTTGGCACATTTTGCTGGTTCGGTACGATCGTATCAGCTGTTTGAAAGGCCTCTCGGCGTTGTTGCATGAGCTCGTCAAATCTCGGAATTGACTCTCGAAAAGCCACAACTTGATCTGTAAGAGTTTCCAGGACCTGTAGAATTCGCGGTAGGGTCGAAGATTGCCATTTGGGTCTGCGACGGCATCTACTAATTGCCTGTAGCTTTTCAAGCTCTTTGAAGGCCTTTGTGGCTGAATCTGGAAGTGGAGAAGAGGGCTCGTCAGGGTCTTCTTCAAACACATATGTCCTGGGATGGCGTAGAAGCCAACCCTCTATTGCGATATATCCGCAGACAGCTAGGTCTAATATAGTTTCGGTTGCGGAAAGATTTGTTTCCACGGCATTAATGAAAAATTGTTCCATAATATCGAGTAAGTTATGTAAGAGGGGGTCGTCGGGACTTAACGTATGTGGTGGTACATCGCGAGGTGCTCCAGGTAGACTATCAGGTATGGCAGGCAGTTTGTGGTTGTGGATGGATACTTTTGGAGCTACAAGCTTCAAAGAACAAGGGTGACCCTCCACCCGAGTCATGGTATCCTTTAGGATGTTGTCATATATTTCGTCAAAATTATCTTGGCCACCTATTGTGCCAGCTAGTGTCATGAGGAAATCGACTTCTTGTTGATGAGCACCCATAGTCCTATAGGAAATGTTGGGATCAACACCTTCGGTGTGAAGGAGTGTCACGATAGCGTAGCGATGATGCCGCTTAAGAATCGTTGCCACGAGCTGTATCGTGACACATACTGTCTGGTCGTTTTCCGACTTGAGGCATGAGTGGATTAAATCGACCAAGTTGAATAACAAGGGCGAGTAGCTCGACTCCATCTTCGATGCCATCATACTTGCTAAATCCATAGACTTTCGCTTTCTAGCAGCACTGACAGCAGGCTCGGAGAAGCTGTGCGAAGACGAATCCGAGTCTGGAAGAGCAAGTAAGTAATGGAGAATTAAATTTATCATATCGGGGTGATCTAGAGACTCCAGAATGCGACGTAGGTAAGTGAGAACAGCCACCGATGAGCCACCGTCTACATCAGAGGACTCTAGAAGCGATGGATACCTAAGAGTGTTAGTACTCGGCCGTGAGTGTGACGCAGGGAACTAACAGTAGCTGCTGCAGGAAGATAATTTGGAAGTGTTCGAGAAGAGTGGATTTGACCTCCACAGATCGGCAGTGATTTAGTACGTCTTGCCAGAATAGGAGGTGAGATAAGAAGGTGTCCATATGCAGCTGATAGTCGGGACTGCACGAGCTGACTATCTCGAATGTCGTGGTTGGGTGCTCATAATCAGAGAAGGCTAGAACAGGCGGTAGGCCCTGGGGAGGGTGATCAATGACAAGCTTCCGGTTGAGTTGACTGTACAAGGCCCCTAAGCCAGTTGCCATGAGTGTGGAAAGGTCGCTTTCAACAATCCATTGCTCGAGCTGCACAGAGCTGGAAGCTGCTTCGATGATGTATAGGAGTCCCGTCCGTGCGAAATCGCCGACTCTACCCTCATGATGGATATAATCCATGAGAAGATAAAAGAGGGGGAAGTCTTTCTTCTGTGTCCTGCCAGCGAACTTCTCCCTCTCGTCCTTGAACTTGTCATCTTGCGTCCCAGCGTCTGTGTGAATCTTGAACCACGCAGGTAAGATCTCGGGCTCGAGCCTGATCTTGGTGGTGATGTTAAAAGCTAGCTCGACAACTTTGACTTCGGTGTCCAAGCCCAGACGTATAGTGTTGGCACCAGTGATGCGCACAAGCAGGTTGGTCAAGCTCGCGGAGAAGGCGTCGTTCTCCACGAAAGACTCCTCTTCGCTCTCGATAAGGCTGGCAAAGAAGAGCACGGCTTCCTTGATGATCCACTCATTGTAGGAGGTGGTAGCTATCTTGGCGATGGGGATGTAGATCTGCTTCGTGGCAGCGAAGGAAATACACGGGTGCGGCAAGGGTCGGCGGGATTCCTCGGCAAGGATGCTGGAGAGCTCCTGGAGACGGATCTCGAGCAGCTCGGCGGCGTCGACGTCATGGGCGAGGTTGGAACAGTTGCGCCAGATGTGCTAACCGGAACGTTCGTTAGCAGGCGACGACGGAATCCGTCAAAGACTGATCAGGTCTGGAGAACGGTACCAGCAGCTGACTATATTCCTTCTCGAACCGCTGGCGACGTCGGATGGGATCCCTTGCGGCATCCTTGGCAGAGTTCTTGGAGGACAACGGCGTGTTCGCGATGAGGCGCGACCACTGGAACAAGACGTTCATTTCGTCAGCACAGTCAGATGGATTATAATAATAACATACGACGAGCGAGAGTTCGGCCTGGAGAGAGACGGGAGGGCACCGGAGCGGAGGATAGGACAGGGTAGGAGAGGGGGAGGGAGTATCTCATTGACTGACAAAATCCATTGCGACTCGGTAGGCATCTCATCTCTGCAGGTTGTCAGATAGGTAGAAGCGATAGCTACCAAACGTGGCAGACGGGCATTGCGGAGGAATGTGTTGCGCCCAGACGCATGAATCTATTCAAGCCTGCTGTTTGAGATGTCTCCTCAGAATGATTAGCCGGGCTAGGGATGCTCATGCTGCACTAATGCAGCCAAACTACCCATCTCGGTTAGACCCCCACGCATCTACCTAGGTACGGTGGCCCATAGCGAAAAAGTGTGCCAGAACCAAGGCAACCCCACCTAACTCCTTCTACCTACCCCTCGGGTATTCATTTATACCTAGGCAGCTAATAATTTACTTACTTCCTACTTTTCTTATTATACTTTTTCAATTGTACTACTTTATATATTTTGGTACTTATTAGCGCAATTTTATAAAAAGCTAAATTTTATTTAATTAAGCTTGTTTAAATGTTATATAGCTACTTTTAAAGAAATATTTTTTTAATTGCTATATATAAAGCTAAATATATATATATAATTACAAATAGCTATATTTGCAAAAATTTACAGCTATATTATTATAGTTATGCATTGCTATATTTACTAATAATATATTTATGCAGCTTAATTAAAGCTAGTTTTATTTATTATTTATTTTGTTAAGCTACTATAAATTAAGTTTATTATTTTTTATATTTTAAAATTTTATATTACTTTTTTTAAATATAGCATACTTTTTTTATATATAGCTTGTTTTTTTTAAATATATTTAGCTTTTTTTATATATAGCTTGCTTTTTTTATATATAACTTGCTTTTTTTATATATAACTTGCTTTTTTTATATATAATTTGCTTTTTTTATATATAGCATACTTTTTTTGCATATAATATACTTAAAGCATTTATTTTTTTAATATTTATTTGTATATTTAATAATATAATATATTTAATAATAGCATTTAAAACTTTTAGTAGTTTTATATTTAAAAACAAACTTTTTTTTTTAAAAAAAGATATTTTTAAAAACATAAAAAACTATAAACCTAAAATTAAATTAATAGCATAAATACTTTAAAAGCTACTTAAAAACAAATATAATAATATTTAAATAATTTTAAACAAATTAACAATAAGTGCTTTTTATATTTTTATAATGCAATAATATTTAATTAAATAGGTTTAAATAATTGTTTGTTTTGTTAAACTAAAGCAAATTATAAAAAATAGCAAAAAATATAATACAAAATAAAGCCTGTTAAATTTTATGCGTATAATAGCTTTTGCTTAATATATATTTATAAATTAAAAAAAAATTAAAATATATAAGTAATATTAAAGTAGAAATTATAAAAAACTTTATATTAACTATATAACAAAAAACAAAAAAAGCTTTTTAAAAATATGCACTAATTGTTACTTTTTTAAAAATAATTACTACTGCTTTTATTAATAAAATATATATTATAACAGTTTAATTAAGCTTGTTTAAATATTAATAAATATGTTAAAATTAAAAAAAAAGCTAAAAAAAAAAAAAGAAGTAAATAAGGAGGAATTTTTTAAGTTTACACTTAAGTTGCTTAAAAATATAACAGATGTAAAGCTTGCAGAATAAAAATTAAAATATAAAAAGAAAAAGCAAAAACATAAAATAATAAGTACGCTTTTAAAAAAAAAACACTATAAATAAATAAAAGAAAAATGTTAAAAATAAAAAAAAAATGTTTGTAAAAAACTAAAAAAAATAAAAATAATATAACAATAATTAATTAAAATTAATAAAAATAAAACATAAAAAAATTTAATAAAAGTAAATAAATAAT